>CM029013.1:152946001-153546001 GCA_016801055.1 Panax notoginseng | reverse complement strand
GAAGAATCTAAGAGATATAAAGATAAGAAATGGGAGTTTCCTAACTCCAAAAGCCAGAATAACGAGTAATGTAGTAAATGATGAAAAAGAGAAAGAAAGAGGATCATAAAACAAAACGATCACGAGTTAAGAAAAGAATTTTAAGGCAGATGATTATAGAATAAGATCACGACGTGGTCTGTTTAAGTTATAAAAGAAAGATGGTCTATAATATGTGAATAATTATAGCTTAATGCTATGAAGATGGAGTACTATGAAATAGTACGAGATAACTCACGAGAAGTTATAGATGATGTGATACGAGGAATTCGTATCGAGCAAAGGGCAAGTTATAAGCAAGATAGAGTTAGGTGGGATTTCAATTGAGGTCTCATGTGATGGCTGAGTTGTACAAACCTTTGTATGGGCGAGGATTTTGTGCTTGCACTCAGTTTATCACATTAATAATCATTGGAATGTTTGTGTCGCGCTATTTGTTATATGCTTGTTGAGAAGGTGATTCTTTTCTCATGTGTATAACAGATAGGTAGAGTATAGTTAGTGAATATTATAAGGTTAAGTACGAGTTCTTAAAACTCATACTTGTGGTAGGTTCGTGACTCATAATTATATGGTATGATTTTGAACCCCTCAGCGAATGGACGCCTATGGTCTGACTAGGATAAGTTCTTAAACTCATATGATTGTGGAAAGTTCCTGAACTCATAACGTGTGGTAAGTTTGACGAACTGGGTATAGATAAGTGTAAATGGAGTATTGAGGATGATAGGAGTAGATAGACCTATTAAGCAATGGATCATTATAGAAAGTGAAGTTGATGGTGGAAGCATATGTAATCTAAATCTACTAGCTATGCTAGACTTTCAAAATTTATTGACTTCGTGCTGATGTTTACACTTCTATTTTCTTGAAAAACATTGGATCAAATGATAGAACCAGTGAGTTTTAACAGCAATACTGTTATTCGTATGTCTATGCTAATTGCTTCGGCTAGACAAAAATTATTTACAATATATCAAAATATATTTTATATCATTAATGCATCATGTAACCTGGTGCAAGGATGATAAAAACGATGGAGTCATCAATGCAGTATTACCTAGTGTTGGATGTGATCTAAGGATCGTCAGCCCACTATGGTATGATGTAGTATGATAAAATCACCAAATGACGGAATCCTCAACGGACTGTAAATACAGCGCGGTATCATGACGTCATAAAAAGATTTTTGAGATTTCTTTGAGATATGAGAATTCATATGTTTGTATGTATATGTATATTTCGGTTGATGTTCGAATTGTTGTAGAGGTCTATGCTATTTGATTCAGCTAGACGAATATTGAAAGATGTTCATGAAATTCAAGTGTTTATTGAAAAGTTATGCCAAACCAAATTGTTTTGGTGCAGATTCAGATGTTGAAAAGCTGAGGTGAACAACCCTATAAGGGGACATGTTTTCGGGGACAATGGTTCCGAGCGTAACGCATATAGTCGTTACAAAACACTACGTTGCGGCCCAACGTAGTGGTACAATAGGCTGGCCACCTAGTGTACGTAAGGACGGTGTTTTCAGTCTTTGTGATTGATAAACACTCTGGTTTGCAGTGTGAAGGATTGAGTTGAAGCACTAGTAAACCGAGAATAGAGTTCACGGTTTTGTGACCCCTCAACATGATTTGAATCTTTTAAATTCCTGAGTTATTCATACTACTTCCTAATTATTGAGCAATTATGGAAGATTCTTGCTATTCTAAAAGGCGAATGTGGTAAGGATGATATTCCTTAGAAAAAAGTAAGTTGTAGAATGCGACACTGAATGATGAATATATTGAATAAGTGAGAAAAGAAGTGTTGATATGAGAAGGAGATGGGTTATCAAAGAATAATGTAAAACTTTTAATAGAAAAGTTAATAATTGTAGAAAGATCTTTGTGGAAAGAAAGTGATTATAGAACCCAATGATTGAATAAATTATTAACGTAAAATCTATTTTGATAGATTGAATGAATAAAGATTAATAGATAAAATTTCGAGGACGAAATTCTTAGAAGAAAGGGTGAATGTAATATTCCGAGTAGATTTTGAAAAAAAAAAATTTGGTGAAAACCGAGTAAGGGAGGTTTCTTTGATTCCGAGGACGGAATCCTTATAAGGAGGGAAGGATGTGACAACCCGAATTTTTATAAGTTATTAAAATAAGAATTTAATAATTAAAATTCTTATTATGAGGTGTATATATTTTAAATTATATGATTTGGTGTGAAGAGAATTATATATTCATATGTTGGAGAATGTGAGATTTAATAGGTAATTAAACTATTAAAGAAATTAAATAATATTAGTTAATTTAATTAAGTTGAAATTATGTTATGAGATAATATAATTTTAATTATTATGCCTTGTGGGCAATGGAAATTATTATGAGTTAAGTTTCATAAATAGTGTGAATAATTCACTTAATTAAAATAGTGAATTAATACAAGTATAATTGATTTAATAAAGTGAGAAGGTAATATATTGCATGAAAATATAAATATTAGTATAATGCGAGTAAAATATTTATTAAGTACATTAAATATTTTAGTTGGAAACTTTATGGAACTAGATGAATATTTATGATATTAATAAATATTTGATGAAAATTGGTATGAGATAGTTTATTTAAGTGTGATAAAATAGATGAGATTTATACGTATTTTATTACGCGAGTATAATTGTAATATTCTAATTTAATTAAATAATTAAATTAGAGGAGTGACAATTTGTTAAATAATGTTATGATTATAATTGTTGAATAGAAATTATAATTTTACTAATAAGGTTAATTTTATTTCTTAAGGAATTAAAAGGTATATAATCTAGTTTATATTTCTAGTTTATGTGTTCTTAAGTTTCTTTTAAAATTGGAGTTTTGGTTAATGAATTTGTGGGTTACGATGTTATATATGTTATTAGATATTTATAATTTGATAGTGGTCATCTAGAAACAAATTTTCAGAAATCAAATTCATGTATTTATACTAAAGAAGAGGAATTTGGGTTTTGATTGTAATGTGTGTTTTGGTGTACTTTGGGACTAAAGTTGATGATGAATTCATGATAAAAACTTTAAATTGAAAGATGATTGTTGTTCTCCTCTATAAAACGAAAACAACACAACTTGAACGGATCGAATTGGTTAAGAAACGAATTCTTGATGAATGAATACACTTAATATGTTGAAAATAGGAAAAATTAGTATAAACAAATTAGAATTAGTATAAACCAAGTCCCACATCAACTAAATTGAGAACTTTACCCTTTGCTAAACCTATAAATAGAAGGGCTTGATCCTTTGTTTCATTCACCAACAATAAGGCCTCCAATTTTGAGAAAGGCTTTGTTGTGGGAGGACTTTTTATAAAGATCTTCTCTTAGTTAAATTTTGGTCGAGTACGTATTCAGTTTGTGGAATTCGTATTTTCGGGTTCAAGATTCAAGGTAAAGTTATGCGTTACTTGAAAGACATGAATCAGATGTGATACTTGAAGATTTATATACTTTGGTTGTGTTATTATTTGAACCATGTTTAAGGACTCGAATAATGTATTAATGTTGAATTGTAATATTGTTTTGCGAATGCAAACTATTGTAGTATTAAAATGATTCTGAGATATTTAGATATAAAGGTTGAAGGTTTTGGGAACGAGGATAGTTTGTAATAGAAAATTTTAATTATTCCGCAAATTTCAATGGTTGTATTATCGTTTAATGATGTAAAAATAGAGGTTGAATGTATTATTAACGACCGAAGTCGAGAATTAAATTGTATGAATTTTGGGGTCGTTGCAGTTGGTATCAAAGCTGTAGGTTATAAACCTTAGGTAGGAGTACCTTAGGCTATAACCTTAGGGAAGGAATGTGAAGATAATGAAAGAATAAGCTCAAATAGAGTTTGAACAATACGAAGTAATGTAAGAAACGCATAAAGAAGGGATAAAACTTGCGTGAAATGATTCAAAGAAGAATCTCGCAGAGTTATAAAGAATATGAATGATAGGTTACCCAACTCCAATAATAAGGATGTAAGGTGATAACAAATAGACAATGTCTATAAGAAGAGAATGGTAAGGAAGTTAAGAATAGAGAGTTATAGTTAAGTATGGTACAATTGTACTCTTTAGTAGTTGGTGTATGGTATCTGGGCTAAACGATTCCTTCATAGAGCGGAGGTATATACGAACTAGTAACTCGGAACCTAGTTTGTTGGTTGTTTGTGGGAAACCACTCAGCGTAGCATATTGAAACTGTTAGAGACTCGATGTGTACCAAGTGTAGAAATGGATACGTATGATAAAATTGTAGAACTCGAATAAAATTTTGAGCGATGTAAATGATGTTAGAAGTTCTTAAATGAAATTTTTTTTTCTTTATATAAACAAGAAGATTCAAAGAAGAATCTAAGAGATATAAAGATAAGAAATGGGAGTTTCCTAACTCCAAAAGCCAGAATAACGAGTAATGTAGTAAATGATGAAAAAGAGAAAGAAAGAGGATCATAAAACAAAACGATCACGAGTTAAGAAAAGAATTTTAAGGCAGATGATTATAGAATAAGATCACGACGTGGTCTGTTTAAGTTATAAAAGAAAGATGGTCTATAATATGTGAATAATTATAGCTTAATGCTATGAAGATGGAGTACTATGAAATAGTACGAGATAACTCACGAGAAGTTATAGATGATGTGATACGAGGAATTCGTATCGAGCAAAGGGCAAGTTATAAGCAAGATAGAGTTAGGTGGGATTTCAATTGAGGTCTCATGTGATGGCTGAGTTGTACAAACCTTTGTATGGGCGAGGATTTTGTGCTTGCACTCAGTTTATCACATTAATAATCATTGGAATGTTTGTGTCGCGCTATTTGTTATATGCTTGTTGAGAAGGTGATTCTTTTCTCATGTGTATAACAGATAGGTAGAGTATAGTTAGTGAATATTATAAGGTTAAGTACGAGTTCTTAAAACTCATACTTGTGGTAGGTTCGTGACTCATAATTATATGGTATGATTTTGAACCCCTCAGCGAATGGACGCCTATGGTCTGACTAGGATAAGTTCTTAAACTCATATGATTGTGGAAAGTTCCTGAACTCATAACGTGTGGTAAGTTTGACGAACTGGGTATAGATAAGTGTAAATGGAGTATTGAGGATGATAGGAGTAGATAGACCTATTAAGCAATGGATCATTATAGAAAGTGAAGTTGATGGTGGAAGCATATGTAATCTAAATCTACTAGCTATGCTAGACTTTCAAAATTTATTGACTTCGTGCTGATGTTTACACTTCTATTTTCTTGAAAAACATTGGATCAAATGATAGAACCAGTGAGTTTTAACAGCAATACTGTTATTCGTATGTCTATGCTAATTGCTTCGGCTAGACAAAAATTATTTACAATATATCAAAATATATTTTATATCATTAATGCATCATGTAACCTGGTGCAAGGATGATAAAAACGATGGAGTCATCAATGCAGTATTACCTAGTGTTGGATGTGATCTAAGGATCGTCAGCCCACTATGGTATGATGTAGTATGATAAAATCACCAAATGACGGAATCCTCAACGGACTGTAAATACAGCGCGGTATCATGACGTCATAAAAAGATTTTTGAGATTTCTTTGAGATATGAGAATTCATATGTTTGTATGTATATGTATATTTCGGTTGATGTTCGAATTGTTGTAGAGGTCTATGCTATTTGATTCAGCTAGACGAATATTGAAAGATGTTCATGAAATTCAAGTGTTTATTGAAAAGTTATGCCAAACCAAATTGTTTTGGTGCAGATTCAGATATTGAAAAGCTGAGGTGAACAACCCTATAAGGGGACATGTTTTCGGGGACAATGGTTCCGAGCGTAACGCATATAGTCGTTACAAAACACTACGTTGCGGCCCAACGTAGTGGTACAATAGGCTGGCCACCTAGTGTACGTAAGGACGGTGTTTTCAGTCTTTGTGATTGATAAACACTCTGGTTTGCAGTGTGAAGGATTGAGTTGAAGCACTAGTAAACCGAGAATAGAGTTCACGGTTTTGTGACCCCTCAACATGATTTGAATCTTTTAAATTCCTGAGTTATTCATACTACTTCCTAATTATTGAGCAATTATGGAAGATTCTTGCTATTCTAAAAGGCGAATGTGGTAAGGATGATATTCCTTAGAAAAAAGTAAGTTGTAGAATGCGACACTGAATGATGAATATATTGAATAAGTGAGAAAAGAAGTGTTGATATGAGAAGGAGATGGGTTATCAAAGAATAATGTAAAACTTTTAATAGAAAAGTTAATAATTGTAGAAAGATCTTTGTGGAAAGAAAGTGATTATAGAACCCAATGATTGAATAAATTATTAACGTAAAATCTATTTTGATAGATTGAATGAATAAAGATTAATAGATAAAATTTCGAGGACGAAATTCTTAGAAGAAAGGGTGAATGTAATATTCCGAGTAGATTTTGAAAAAAAAAAATTTGGTGAAAACCGAGTAAGGGAGGTTTCTTTGATTCCGAGGACGGAATCCTTATAAGGAGGGAAGGATGTGACAACCCGAATTTTTATAAGTTATTAAAATAAGAATTTAATAATTAAAATTCTTATTATGAGGTGTATATATTTTAAATTATATGATTTGGTGTGAAGAGAATTATATATTCATATGTTGGAGAATGTGAGATTTAATAGGTAATTAAACTATTAAAGAAATTAAATAATATTAGTTAATTTAATTAAGTTGAAATTATGTTATGAGATAATATAATTTTAATTATTATGCCTTGTGGGCAATGGAAATTATTATGAGTTAAGTTTCATAAATAGTGTGAATAATTCACTTAATTAAAATAGTGAATTAATACAAGTATAATTGATTTAATAAAGTGAGAAGGTAATATATTGCATGAAAATATAAATATTAGTATAATGCGAGTAAAATATTTATTAAGTACATTAAATATTTTAGTTGGAAACTTTATGGAACTAGATGAATATTTATGATATTAATAAATATTTGATGAAAATTGGTATGAGATAGTTTATTTAAGTGTGATAAAATAGATGAGATTTATACGTATTTTATTACGCGAGTATAATTGTAATATTCTAATTTAATTAAATAATTAAATTAGAGGAGTGACAATTTGTTAAATAATGTTATGATTATAATTGTTGAATAGAAATTATAATTTTACTAATAAGGTTAATTTTATTTCTTAAGGAATTAAAAGGTATATAATCTAGTTTATATTTCTAGTTTATGTGTTCTTAAGTTTCTTTTAAAATTGGAGTTTTGGTTAATGAATTTGTGGGTTACGATGTTATATATGTTATTAGATATTTATAATTTGATAGTGGTCATCTAGAAACAAATTTTCAGAAATCAAATTCATGTATTTATACTAAAGAAGAGGAATTTGGGTTTTGATTGTAATGTGTGTTTTGGTGTACTTTGGGACTAAAGTTGATGATGAATTCATGATAAAAACTTTAAATTGAAAGATGATTGTTGTTCTCCTCTATAAAACGAAAACAACACAACTTGAACGGATCGAATTGGTTAAGAAACGAATTCTTGATGAATGAATACACTTAATATGTTGAAAATAGGAAAAATTAGTATAAACAAATTAGAATTAGTATAAACCAAGTCCCACATCAACTAAATTGAGAACTTTACCCTTTGCTAAACCTATAAATAGAAGGGCTTGATCCTTTGTTTCATTCACCAACAATAAGGCCTCCAATTTTGAGAAAGGCTTTGTTGTGGGAGGACTTTTTATAAAGATCTTCTCTTAGTTAAATTTTGGTCGAGTACGTATTCAGTTTGTGGAATTCGTATTTTCGGGTTCAAGATTCAAGGTAAAGTTATGCGTTACTTGAAAGACATGAATCAGATGTGATACTTGAAGATTTATATACTTTGGTTGTGTTATTATTTGAACCATGTTTAAGGACTCGAATAATGTATTAATGTTGAATTGTAATATTGTTTTGCGAATGCAAACTATTGTAGTATTAAAATGATTCTGAGATATTTAGATATAAAGGTTGAAGGTTTTGGGAACGAGGATAGTTTGTAATAGAAAATTTTAATTATTCCGCAAATTTCAATGGTTGTATTATCGTTTAATGATGTAAAAATAGAGGTTGAATGTATTATTAACGACCGAAGTCGAGAATTAAATTGTATGAATTTTGGGGTCGTTGCAGTTGGTATCAAAGCTGTAGGTTATAAACCTTAGGTAGGAGTACCTTAGGCTATAACCTTAGGGAAGGAATGTGAAGATAATGAAAGAATAAGCTCAAATAGAGTTTGAACAATACGAAGTAATGTAAGAAACGCATAAAGAAGGGATAAAACTTGCGTGAAATGATTCAAAGAAGAATCTCGCAGAGTTATAAAGAATATGAATGATAGGTTACCCAACTCCAATAATAAGGATGTAAGGTGATAACAAATAGACAATGTCTATAAGAAGAGAATGGTAAGGAAGTTAAGAATAGAGAGTTATAGTTAAGTATGGTACAATTGTACTCTTTAGTAGTTGGTGTATGGTATCTGGGCTAAACGATTCCTTCATAGAGCGGAGGTATATACGAACTAGTAACTCGGAACCTAGTTTGTTGGTTGTTTGTGGGAAACCACTCAGCGTAGCATATTGAAACTGTTAGAGACTCGATGTGTACCAAGTGTAGAAATGGATACGTATGATAAAATTGTAGAACTCGAATAAAATTTTGAGCGATGTAAATGATGTTAGAAGTTCTTAAATGAATTTTTTTTTTCTTTATATAAACAAGAAGATTCAAAGAAGAATCTAAGAGATATAAAGATAAGAAATGGGAGTTTCCTAACTCCAAAAGCCAGAATAACGAGTAATGTAGTAAATGATGAAAAAGAGAAAGAAAGAGGATCATAAAACAAAACGATCACGAGTTAAGAAAAGAATTTTAAGGCAGATGATTATAGAATAAGATCACGACGTGGTCTGTTTAAGTTATAAAAGAAAGATGGTCTATAATATGTGAATAATTATAGCTTAATGCTATGAAGATGGAGTACTATGAAATAGTACGAGATAACTCACGAGAAGTTATAGATGATGTGATACGAGGAATTCGTATCGAGCAAAGGGCAAGTTATAAGCAAGATAGAGTTAGGTGGGATTTCAATTGAGGTCTCATGTGATGGCTGAGTTGTACAAACCTTTGTATGGGCGAGGATTTTGTGCTTGCACTCAGTTTATCACATTAATAATCATTGGAATGTTTGTGTCGCGCTATTTGTTATATGCTTGTTGAGAAGGTGATTCTTTTCTCATGTGTATAACAGATAGGTAGAGTATAGTTAGTGAATATTATAAGGTTAAGTACGAGTTCTTAAAACTCATACTTGTGGTAGGTTCGTGACTCATAATTATATGGTATGATTTTGAACCCCTCAGCGAATGGACGCCTATGGTCTGACTAGGATAAGTTCTTAAACTCATATAATTGTGGAAAGTTCCTGAACTCATAACGTGTGGTAAGTTTGACGAACTGGGTATAGATAAGTGTAAATGGAGTATTGAGGATGATAGGAGTAGATAGACCTATTAAGCAATGGATCATTATAGAAAGTGAAGTTGATGGTGGAAGCATATGTAATCTAAATCTACTAGCTATGCTAGACTTTCAAAATTTATTGACTTCGTGCTGATGTTTACACTTCTATTTTCTTGAAAAACATTGGATCAAATGATAGAACCAGTGAGTTTTAACAGCAATACTGTTATTCGTATGTCTATGCTAATTGCTTCGGCTAGACAAAAATTATTTACAATATATCAAAATATATTTTATATCATTAATGCATCATGTAACCTGGTGCAAGGATGATAAAAACGATGGAGTCATCAATGCAGTATTACCTAGTGTTGGATGTGATCTAAGGATCGTCAGCCCACTATGGTATGATGTAGTATGATAAAATCACCAAATGACGGAATCCTCAACGGACTGTAAATACAGCGCGGTATCATGACGTCATAAAAAGATTTTTGAGATTTCTTTGAGATATGAGAATTCATATGTTTGTATGTATATGTATATTTCGGTTGATGTTCGAATTGTTGTAGAGGTCTATGCTATTTGATTCAGCTAGACGAATATTGAAAGATGTTCATGAAATTCAAGTGTTTATTGAAAAGTTATGCCAAACCAAATTGTTTTGGTGCAGATTCAGATGTTGAAAAGCTGAGGTGAACAACCCTATAAGGGGACATGTTTTCGGGGACAATGGTTCCGAGCGTAACGCATATAGTCGTTACAAAACACTACGTTGCGGCCCAACGTAGTGGTACAATAGGCTGGCCACCTAGTGTACGTAAGGACGGTGTTTTCAGTCTTTGTGATTGATAAACACTCTGGTTTGCAGTGTGAAGGATTGAGTTGAAGCACTAGTAAACCGAGAATAGAGTTCACGGTTTTGTGACCCCTCAACATGATTTGAATCTTTTAAATTCCTGAGTTATTCATACTACTTCCTAATTATTGAGCAATTATGGAAGATTCTTGCTATTCTAAAAGGCGAATGTGGTAAGGATGATATTCCTTAGAAAAAAGTAAGTTGTAGAATGCGACACTGAATGATGAATATATTGAATAAGTGAGAAAAGAAGTGTTGATATGAGAAGGAGATGGGTTATCAAAGAATAATGTAAAACTTTTAATAGAAAAGTTAATAATTGTAGAAAGATCTTTGTGGAAAGAAAGTGATTATAGAACCCAATGATTGAATAAATTATTAACGTAAAATCTATTTTGATAGATTGAATGAATAAAGATTAATAGATAAAATTTCGAGGACGAAATTCTTAGAAGAAAGGGTGAATGTAATATTCCGAGTAGATTTTGAAAAAAAAAAATTTGGTGAAAACCGAGTAAGGGAGGTTTCTTTGATTCCGAGGACGGAATCCTTATAAGGAGGGAAGGATGTGACAACCCGAATTTTTATAAGTTATTAAAATAAGAATTTAATAATTAAAATTCTTATTATGAGGTGTATATATTTTAAATTATATGATTTGGTGTGAAGAGAATTATATATTCATATGTTGGAGAATGTGAGATTTAATAGGTAATTAAACTATTAAAGAAATTAAATAATATTAGTTAATTTAATTAAGTTGAAATTATGTTATGAGATAATATAATTTTAATTATTATGCCTTGTGGGCAATGGAAATTATTATGAGTTAAGTTTCATAAATAGTGTGAATAATTCACTTAATTAAAATAGTGAATTAATACAAGTATAATTGATTTAATAAAGTGAGAAGGTAATATATTGCATGAAAATATAAATATTAGTATAATGCGAGTAAAATATTTATTAAGTACATTAAATATTTTAGTTGGAAACTTTATGGAACTAGATGAATATTTATGATATTAATAAATATTTGATGAAAATTGGTATGAGATAGTTTATTTAAGTGTGATAAAATAGATGAGATTTATACGTATTTTATTACGCGAGTATAATTGTAATATTCTAATTTAATTAAATAATTAAATTAGAGGAGTGACAATTTGTTAAATAATGTTATGATTATAATTGTTAAATAGAAATTATAATTTTACTAATAAGGTTAATTTTATTTCTTAAGGAATTAAATGTATATAATCTAGTTTATATTTCTAGTTTATGTGTTCTTAAGTTTCTTTTAAAATTAGAGTTTTGGTTAATGAATTTGTGGGTTACGATGTTATATATGTTATTAGATATTTATAATTTGATAGTGGTCATCTAGAAACAAATTTTCAGAAATCAAATTCATGTATTTATACTAAAGAAGAGGAATTTGGGTTTTGATTGTAATGTGTGTTTTGGTGTACTTTGGGACTAAAGTTGATGATGAATTCATGATAAAAACTTTAAATTGAAAGATGATTGTTGTTCTCCTCTATAAAACGAAAACAACACAACTTGAACGGATTGAATTGGTTAAGAAACGAATTCTTGATGAATGAATACACTTAGTATGTTGAAAATAGGAAAAATTAGTATAAACAAATTAGAATTAGTATAAACCAAGTCCCACATCAACTAAATTGAGAACTTTACCCTTTGCTAAACCTATAAATAGAAGGGCTTGATCCTTTGTTTCATTCACCAACAATAAGGCCTCCAATTTTGAGAAAGGCTTTGTTGTGGGAGGACTTTTTATAAAGATCTTCTCTTAGTTAAATTTTGGTCGAGTACGTATTCAGTTTGTGGAATTCGTATTTTCGGGTTCAAGATTCAAGGTAAAGTTATGCGTTACTTGAAAGACATGAATCAGATGTGATACTTGAAGATTTATATACTTTGGTTGTGTTATTATTTGAACCATGTTTAAGGACTCGAATAATGTATTAATGTTGAATTGTAATATTGTTTTGCGAATGCAAACTATTGTAGTATTAAAATGATTCTGAGATATTTAGATATAAAGGTTGAAGGTTTTGGGAACGAGGATAGTTTGTAATAGAAAATTTTAATTATTCCGCAAATTTCAATGGTTGTATTATCGTTTAATGATGTAAAAATAGAGGTTGAATGTATTATTAACGACCGAAGTCGAGAATTAAATTGTATGAATTTTGGGGTCGTTGCAGTTGGTATCAAAGCTGTAGGTTATAAACCTTAGGTAGGAGTACCTTAGGCTATAACCTTAGGGAAGGAATGTGAAGATAATGAAAGAATAAGCTCAAATAGAGTTTGAACAATACGAAGTAATGTAAGAAACGCATAAAGAAGGGATAAAACTTGCGTGAAATGATTCAAAGAAGAATCTCGCAGAGTTATAAAGAATATGAATGATAGGTTACCCAACTCCAATAATAAGGATGTAAGGTGATAACAAATAGACAATGTCTATAAGAAGAGAATGGTAAGGAAGTTAAGAATAGAGAGTTATAGTTAAGTATGGTACAATTGTACTCTTTAGTAGTTGGTGTATGGTATCTGGGCTAAACGATTCCTTCATAGAGCGGAGGTATATACGAACTAGTAACTCGGAACCTAGTTTGTTGGTTGTTTGTGGGAAACCACTCAGCGTAGCATATTGAAACTGTTAGAGACTCGATGTGTACCAAGTGTAGAAATGGATACGTATGATAAAATTGTAGAACTCGAATAAAATTTTGAGCGATGTAAATGATGTTAGAAGTTCTTAAATGAAATTTTTTTTTCTTTATATAAACAAGAAGATTCAAAGAAGAATCTAAGAGATATAAAGATAAGAAATGGGAGTTTCTTAACTCCAAAAGCCAGAATAACGAGTAATGTAGTAAATGATGAAAAAGAGAAAGAAAGAGGATCATAAAACAAAACGATCACGAGTTAAGAAAAGAATTTTAAGGCAGATGATTATAGAATAAGATCACGACGTGGTCTGTTTAAGTTATAAAAGAAAGATGGTCTATAATATTTGAATAATTATAGCTTAATGCTATGAAGATGGAGTACTATGAAATAGTACGAGATAACTCACGAGAAGTTATAGATGATATGATACGAGGAATTCGTATCGAGCAAAGGGCAAGTTATAAGCAAGATAGAGTTAGGTGGGATTTCAATTGAGGTCTCATGTGATGGCTGAGTTGTACAAACCTTTGTATGGGCGAGGATTTTGTGCTTGCACTCAGTTTATCACATTAATAATCATTGGAATGTTTGTGTCGCGCTATTTGTTATATGCTTGTTGAGAAGGTGATTCTTTTCTCATGTGTATAACAGATAGGTAGAGTATAGTTAGTGAATATTATAAGGTTAAGTGCGAGTTCTTAAAACTCATACTTGTGGTAGGTTCGTGACTCATAATTATATGGTATGATTTTGAACCCCTCAGCGAATGGACGCCTATGGTCTGACTAGGATAAGTTCTTAAACTCATATGATTGTGGAAAGTTCCTGAACTCATAACGTGTGGTAAGTTTGACGAACTGGGTATAGATAAGTGTAAATGGAGTATTGAGGATGATAGGAGTAGATAGACCTATTAAGCAATGGATCATTATAGAAAGTGAAGTTGATGGTGGAAGCATATGTAATCTAAATCTACTAGCTATGCTATACTTTCAAAATTTATTGACTTCGTGCTGATGTTTACACTTCTATTTTCTTGAAAAACATTGGATCAAATGATAGAACCAGTGAGTTTTAACAGCAATACTGTTATTCGTATGTCTATGCTAATTGCTTCGGCTAGACAAAAATTATTTACAATATATCAAAATATATTTTATATCATTAATGCATCATGTAACCTGGTGCAAGGATGATAAAAATGATGGAGTCATCAATGCAGTATTACCTAGTGTTGGATGTGATCTAAGGATCGTCAGCCCACTATGGTATGATGTAGTATGATAAAATCACCAAATGACGGAATCCTCAACGGACTGTAAATACAGCGCGGTATCATGACGTTATAAAAAGATTTTTGAGATTTCTTTGAGATATGAGAATTCATATGTTTGTATGTATATGTATATTTCGGTTGATGTTCGAATTGTTGTAGAGGTCTATGCTATTTGATTCAGCTAGACGAATATTGAAAGATGTTCATGAAATTCAAGTGTTTATTGAAAAGTTATGCCAAACCAAATTGTTTTGGTGCAGATTCAGATGTTGAAAAGCTGAGGTGAGCAACCCTATAAGGGGACATATTTTCGGGGACAATGGTTCCGAGCGTAACGCATATAGTCGTTACAAAACACTACGTTGCGGCCCAACGTAGTGGTACAATAGGCTGGCCACCTAGTGTACGTAAGGACGGTGTTTTCAGTCTTTGTGATTGATAAACACTCTGGTTTGCAGTGTGAAGGATTGAGTTGAAGCACTAGTAAACCGAGAATAGAGTTCACGGTTTTGTGACCCCTCAACATGATTTGAATCTTTTAAATTCCTGAGTTATTCATACTACTTCCTAATTATTGAGCAATTATGGAAGATTCTTGCTATTCTAAAAGGCGAATGTGGTAAGGATGATATTCCTTAGAAAAAAGTAAGTTATAGAATGCGACACCGAATGATGAATATATTGAATAAGTGAGAAAAGAAGTGTTGATATGAGAAGGAGATGAGTTATCAAAGAATAATGTAAAACTTTTAATAGAAAAGTTAATAATTGTAGAAAGATCTTTGTGGAAAGAAAGTGATTATAGAACCCAATGATTGAATAAATTATTAACGTAAAATCTATTTTGATAGATTGAATGAATAAAGATTAATAGATAAAATTTCGAGGACGAAATTCTTAGAAGAAAGGGTGAATGTAATATTCCGAGTAGATTTTGAAAAAAAAAAATTTGGTGAAAACCGAGTAAGGGAGGTTTCTTTGATTCCGAGGACGGAATCCTTATAAGGAGGGAAGGATGTGACAACCCGAATTTTTATAAGTTATTAAAATAAGAATTTAATAATTAAAATTCTTATTATGAGGTGTATATATTTTAAATTATATGATTTGGTGTGAAGAGAATTATATATTCATATGTTGGAGAATGTGAGATTTAATAGGTAATTAAACTATTAAAGAAATTAAATAATATTAGTTAATTTAATTAAGTTGAAATTATGTTATGAGATAATATAATTTTAATTATTATGCCTTGTGGGCAATGGAAATTATTATGAGTTAAGTTTCATAAATAGTGTGAATAATTCACTTAATTAAAATAGTGAATTAATACAAGTATAATTGATTTAATAAAGTGAGAAGGTAATATATTGCATGAAAATATAAATATTAGTATAATGCGAGTAAAATATTTATTAAGTACATTAAATATTTTAGTTGGAAACTTTATGGAACTAGATGAATATTTATGATATTAATAAATATTTGATAAAAATTGGTATGAGATAGTTTATTTAAGTGTGATAAAATAGATGAGATTTATACGTATTTTATTACGCGAGTATAATTGTAATATTCTAATTTAATTAAATAATTAAATTAGAGGAGTGACAATTTGTTAAATAATGTTATGATTATAATTGTTGAATAGAAATTATAATTTTACTAATAAGGTTAATTTTATTTCTTAAGGAATTAAAGGTATATAATCTAGTTTATATTTCTAGTTTATGTGTTCTTAAGTTTCTTTTAAAATTGGAGTTTTGGTTAATGAATTTGTGGTTTACGATGTTATATATGTTATTAGATATTTATAATTTGATAGTGGTCATCTAGAAACAAATTTTCAGAAATCAAATTCATGTATTTATACTAAAGAAGAGGAATTTGAGTTTTGATTGTAATGTGTGTTTTGGTGTACTTTGGGACTAAAGTTGATGATGAATTCATGATAAAAACTTTAAATTGAAATATGATTGTTGTTCTCCTCTATAAAACGAAAACAACGCAACTTGAACGGATCGAATTGGTTAAGAAACGAATTCTTGATGAATGAATACACTCAGTATGTTGAAAATAGGAAAAATTAGTATAAACAAATTAGAATTAGTATAAACCAAGTCCCACATCAACTAAATTGAGAACTTTACCCTTTGCTAAACCTATAAATAGAAGGGCTTGATCCTTTGTTTCATTCACCAACAATAAGGCCTCCAATTTTGAGAAAGGCTTTGTTGTGGGAGGACTTTTTATAAAGATCTTCTCTTAGTTAAATTTTGGTCGAGTACGTATTCAGTTTATGGAATTCGTATTTTCGGGTTCAAGATTCAAGGTAAAGTTATGCGTTACTTGAAAGACATGAATCAGATGTGATACTTGAAGATTTATATACTTTGGTTGTGTTATTATTTGAACCATGTTTAAGGTTTTGAATAATGTATTAATGTTGAATTGTAATATTGTTTTGCGAATGCAAACTATTGTAGTATTAAAATGATTCTGAGATATTTAGATATAAAGGTTGAAGGTTTTGGGAACGAGGATAGTTTGTAATAGAAAATTTTAATTATTCCGCAAATTTTAATGGTTGTATTATCGTTTAATGATGTAAAAATAGAGGTTGAATGTATTATTAACGACCGAAGTCGAGAATTAAATTGTATGAATTTTGGGGTCGTTACATGTCTTCTTTGACAGTTAGTCGTATTGATCATACCCCACCATTATTGGTGGTATCTGGTATGCGATCTTGGTATAATAGCATATCACCATCAGACAGGGTGACCGTAGATCATTTATTGTAGCATACTATGACCCTGTTGATGTTTCAGGTTCCCACAGGATTCGTGGATGGCATGCTGGAGCACTGGGTATCGGAGAGGCAGGTTTTTCAATTTGGGACCCAGGAGTTAACTCCCACTCTGGAGAAGTATGCACGATTGACGAGGCTATCACTGGACAGACCTTGCGTGCATATGGCTTTGGGGGACATGAGTCGACGGTTCATGACCCTCATTGAAATAAGGCGTAGAGTAGTGCAGGATGAGTTGACATCTGGCCACGTTATATCCCAGCGTTTTCTGTATGACAGATTTGGCTCTGAGGATAGTTATAGACGACATTCCGGGGATTTCACCACACCGGAGGCTCATTGGCGTCTGGCCAGGGTTGATGTACTGCTATTGTGCGTACTGTTATATGTCTACATGCCACTGTATATGGATGAGTTAGACATAGGAGTTATCATAGCGGTGAGAGCTCTCAGAGAGGGTCGTACCATCATACCTGTGATTATAGCTGAGACATTGAGGTCAGCTACATATTGCTGCACTTATTCGGCAGGAGTATTTACGGCCAGTTCGGTCATGCTATACGTGTGGTTTATGTCACACCTGAGACCGATTGGCACTTTCAGACAGCATGGGTATTGCTTCACCCATGATATAGTCATGACATATTCATTCCAGCCTATGGAGTGTATGGATGCTACATCTTGGTCCGCTTTCTTAGCTGGGATCGAAGACCCATATAGTATATTGCCGTGCTCAGGGCTTAGCTCACCTTACAGCTTTATTACTCATGCTCCGAGCATGGATTACATCCCTCTAGCTTGGTTTGAGGGGTATGACTACTTACCATCCACTGGCTGTGATGTCGTAGTTTGACCAGCTTTAGGATTTTCATCCTTTCGAGGGGGCGCTGGGCCAGCGTTTAGCTTCTCGCTATCTTTTAGCAGAGGACCGATCCCGTGTGTATGCATGCTGGGATCAACGCGAGATAGCTACTTTCTCTATTAGTCATCCAGGTTATTCTGTAGAGTATTCTACATGGATGGAGATAGAGACTGTACCGGCTGAGGTAATATCCATATTACCGAGTATTGACTCAGATGGTGGAGAGCCCATAGAGGACATTGATTCTCACACCGAGCGGGATAGTGCCATATCTACCCGGGATGTAGCCGTCACAGATAGTACTGGAGTGAGGTCCCTTAACACTGGCATGATCGCAGAGATGAGCACGTACATTGATGAGCATATGGTCACCATGCAGATGGTTGTAAATCTGTTAAGTCATGTGGATATCCTCGTACAGGAGACCACAGCTTTGCCTCCTTTTTCGGAGAGGGATGCCATGTTGGGCTTGTTAGCTCACATATACACCAATTTGTAGATGGGCTTATATTTTCCTGCACAGACTAGATTAGCCATTTTGTCATGCACAGTTTATATTATATATATCAAACAACATTATATATAGTAGGAAAATATATTTTGATCACTTCCCTTTTAGATATGCTCTGATATCTGCCTGATATTTTGCCTGCTTCTTCAGGGCTTGTGATCTTGATGTATTCTGAATTCCTCATTGCTGGATGGACATTGAGTTGTCTCTGGATACTTCAGAATGGATCATGGATCTTTGTGTACCCCTACCATCTTTTCAGTGTTTTGGGACTGGTTTCTATATTGAAATATGGAGAGGAGTGTGACTTTCTTCTCTGAGATTGACCGCACCACAGATGGTCGCCAGTACCCCTATTTAGGAGGAGCCTAGTTAATTCCATCTCTTATGGATTAGTGTTACTCTTTGAGGACCAACCGTAGCTTAGATGGTCGCCGAATCTCCTATTTACGAGGAGAAGTTGGGTAATTCCATCCAATTGGTTTAAAGCCAATGAAATGTTGTAGATTAAAGTTTGATCCCAGTACCGTTGACAAACGTTTGTATTTTGGTAGGGGGTTAGACCGAACCATGAATGGCTGCCTACGTACTCCTATTAAAGAGGAGATCAGGTTTGCGTAATTCGAACCTGGTGTAAGAGGTTCAACGCTGTTTATGAAAGGCAGATGGATGTAGAAACTTTATTAATGAAGAAGGTTGTAGAAGTGTTTTTATGGTTTTTGTTTTTGTAGAAAAGGGTAGAAATGTTTTTGTTATTTTTTGTTTATTAAAACCGGGCCATATAGAATATGGTTGCCTAAGTACTCCCGTGTATCAAGGAGATCAGGTCGACATAGTTCACCCCTCAGGGTGAGTTAAAAAGCGTGATCCCATGTACAGGTCAGAATGCAGGGAAGAGAAAGTTTAATCCTAGGTTGAGGATACATTGTGGGTGTGAAAAGTTTGATCCCATGTATGGGTAGCCAAACTGCAAACGCGAAAGGTTCAATCCACGGTGGGATGACCTAACTTATATGAGCGCAGAGAAGCCAGGCTGCTGGCTTGAAAGGTATGTTTCCCTGAGGGGCAAAGTGTGGTAAAGAGTTGTATGTGGTAAAGGGTTAAAGAACCGGAATGATAGTTGATCTGATAATCCAACACCAGGATGTTTGCTTGATGGTAACTTCAGACATAGTACTGTTTCATGGTGTTCGAGTTGATAAGCTGTGGAAATTCATCGTCGTCTATTTCTTGTAAGTTGAGAGCACCTCCTGTCAATACTTCCTTGACAACAAACGGGCTTTCCCAGTTAGGAGCAAATTTTCCCTTGGATTGATCTTGGTTGTCAATGATCTTCTTCAAAACCAAGTCATGTTGTTTAAACTGCCGTAGCTGGAATTTTCTATTGTAGGATCTGGCGATCCTTTGTTGATATAACTGACCATAGAAGATAGCCGCGGTTCGCCTTTCGTCTATCAGAGACAATTGGTGATACCTGTCTTGTACCCATTGGTCTTCATCCAGCTGAGCGTCTATCAACACTCTGAAGGATTCCATTTCTACTTCTATAGGGAGTACTACTTCCATCGCATAGGTTAATGCATAGGGGGTTGCCCAAGTCAAAGTGCGCATTGATGTTCTGTAGGATAACAGAGTAAGAGGCAATAAGTCAGGCCATCCTTTGTGGTTGGCGGACATCTTTTGCATAATCTTCATGATGTTTTTGTTAGCTGCTTCAACAGCACCATTCATCTTTGGACGGTAGATGACGGAGTTAAGATGTTGGATATAGAATTTACTGCATAATTCCTCCATCATTTTATTGTTGAGGTTCTTAGCATTGTCTGGTACAATCACCTCTGGTTGTCCATATCGACAAATGACATTATTTCTGATGAAGGCAATGATGACTTATTTGGTAACCTTGGGGAAGGAGGCTGCTTCTACCCACTTGGTAAAGTAGTCAATCATGGTGAAGATGAATCGATGTCCATTACTGGCTTTAGGCTCAATGGGCCCAATCACGTCCATTCCCTACATTGGGAAGGGCCAAGGCTAACTTATATTGTGGAGTTCCCTTGGAAGGGCATGGATAGCATTCCCATGAATCTGGCATTGATAACATCTCCTAACGTGGTCATCGCAGTCAGCTTTGAGAGATAGCCAATAATGTCCCGTCCTGAGAATCTTTTTGATAAGGAGGGGGCCACTCATGTGTGGGCCACAAACTCCACCATGGATCTCATCCATGAGTCTCTGAGCTTGATCCTTATCTAGGCATCTGAGGAGACCTAGTCCTGCATCTCTCCTGTAGAGTGCATCTCCGCTCAGGTAGAATTTCATAGCAAGTCGATGGATCCGCCTCTTCTCAGTAGGGCTCGCATCAGCGGGTGTAGATCCGTCTCGTAGGTACTCCTTGATATGTTGATACCAAGGATATTGGATGGGAGGTAGCTCATTCGATACTTCTCCAACGTAGTTCCTATAAGTTGGTGCTTTGTGCTGGGCAATTGTGACGCTTGGCAAATGTCCCTTGTCAGAAATGTGTATCAAGGAGGCCAAAGTTGCAAATGCATCCGCAAAATCATTCCTATTATGAGGAATATGTAGAAAGGAGATTTCTTCGAACTCCAAAGCCATCTTCAAAACCTACCGATGGTAAGGTAGCAAATGTAGCTCTTTGGTTTGATAGATTCCTATGGATTGTCTGACCACTAACACCGAATCACCAAAGACAGTTAACCGCCTGATGCCCATTGAACGGGCAAGTTTTAGCCCTACGAGACAGCCTTCATACTCAGCTGTATTGTTGGTGCTGACAAACTGTAATTTGACGGCGACGGGATACTGCTCCCCCGTACCGGATACTAGAACTGCTCCAGCTCTAGAACCTTCCGTATTAACAGCTCCATCAAAATACATCTTCCATCACATAGACGATGTCAAATTGTTATAGGATCAACTGCCATCTGGACAGTCGGCAATTTAACATGGGTTTGCTGAACACGTATTTGAGAGGATCCACGTGGGATATGAGATGGGTTGTGTGACCATGGAGGTAATGTTGTAACCTTATGGAAGCCTATGCTAAAGCACAACAAGTCCTCTCAATCAGAGTGTACTTGTGTTCACTGCTGCTGAATCTTTTGCTGAGATAATAGATAGCTTGTTCTTGGCCTCTATCATCTTTCTGTCCCAGCATGCAGCCCACGACATTGTTACTTATGGACAGGTACATGAACAGAGGAGCATCATCTCTGGGTGGTACCAAAATGGGAGCTTTGACTAGCTATTCTTTGATTGTAAGGAAGGCTTTCTGGCACTCGTTGTCCCATTTCATGGAGGAGTTCTTCCTTAACAGCTTGAAGATTGGCTCACAGGTTGCTGTGAGTTGAGAAATGAACCTGCTAATGAAGTTAATTCTTCCCAAAAATCCCGTATTTCCTTCTCTGTATGAGGAATAGGCATTTTCGTAATGGCCTGAATTTTGGTAGGATCCAGCTCAATCCCTTTATGGCTGACTAGAAATCCTAGCAACTTGCCTGATTTAACGCCAAAGGCGCACTTGGCTGGATTCAACTTCAAGTTGTACTTGCACAATCTATTTAATAACTTTTTGAGATGGTTTAAGTGGTCATCCTCCTTCCGGGATTTGACAATGATGTCATCCACGTAGATCTCTATCTCTTTGTGCATTAAGTCGTGGAAAAGAGCCATCATATCTCGTTGATAGGTAGCTCCGGCATTGATGAGGCCGAATGACAACCGTCTATAGCAAAAGGTTCCCTAAGGAGTAATGGAAGCAGTTTTTTCATGATCTTCCTCAGCAACCATGATCTGATGGTACCCCGTAAAGCAGTCAACAAAGGAGTACATGTTGTATTGAGCAGTATTGTCAATGAGAATGTGGACGAATGGCACAGGAAAGCTATCTTTAAGGCAAGCTTTATTCAAATCCTTGTAATCCACGCAAACTCGCACCTTTCCTCCAGGTTTAGGCACGGGCACGATGTTGGATATCCACTCAGGATATGTAAATACCATGATGATGCCAGCTTGAAATTGTTTCACAATGTCTTCTTTCACCTTTAAACTCCACTCAGGTTTCAATCTCCTAAGCTTCTGCTTGACTGGCTTGAATCCCTCTTTAATGGGAAGGCGGTGAAGAACAATGTCAATGGACAAACCCACCATGTCTTCATGAGACCATGTAAACACATCCTAGAATTGGGTTAATAGCATAACCATGTCATTCCGTTGGTTTGGGGTAAGGTCTGAACCAATCTGGATTAACTTAGGGCTTTCTAAGGTTCCAAGATTGAAGGAAGTGGTTTGATCAAGGTTGGGTTTAGGTTTGTCATTGACCCATTCTTGAATTTCTGGAGGCACCTCAATGTCCTCATGTATTTCCATCAAGGATGAATTCATCTCTACATCAAAGGTACAATCCTCGTGGAGAAGAGGCACCGTATTAGCAAGTACAGGCACATCTAAATTCAGGGTCCTAAAACAAAATATGCTTTCACTTAGTATATATAAAACGTTTTGATCATACACAGTGTTAGCATGTATTGACAAAATAAACTGCTAATACTGTACAGAAAAGTAAGCAGTTATGATATCTACAGGGTAGAAAGAGTTTCTGCCCGCTTTACCCTTGTCGACCAATGCAAGGAATGTTGCTCCAATTGGCAAGGATAAAGTTCGGGTGGACTGCATTGATAGAGGAGTTGTCATCATCCTCCTCTTCCCGAATGATGGCCAATACGTTTAGGCAATCATCGTCAGGGGTGTATCTGTTTGTATGCTCATCATGGACGATGATGCGTATGCCCGACATTATCTGGACAACATTTTGCTTAATTCTTTGTTTTTCTTCTTCCACTGCAGGAACGGGAACAAAGATTTATTTTGCTTTGAATGGCACTGGCTTGGGAAATAGCATAGCCATCACGTTAGTTGGCACCTTTACAGGAGGTTGTGCAGACTCAGAGTTTGAAGGCGAAGATAAATGCCTCGTGGTTGAAGCTGAAGGAATCTAAGGATGCTTATGTGGATTCCTCTGACTAGAACTGGCAGAATAGCCTAGTTCAGCTGTCCCAGTTTTCCTGGCTACTTGAATGGGGTATTGAATACCTTGGTGATCTTTACCCAGCCCTTGTCCTGGCTGATGACCCAAGGACATCATTTCATGAGTAGCCGACATTACTTCGGCAGAGATCTTGGGTACGGGCAATTTCGTTCCAATAGCATGGTACTGAGTATTGCTCACTTCCAACGCATAAAAACTCACTGGCTCAACATCTGCTTTAGCGTTGATGAATGGCATGTCCCCATGTTGAGGACACTCTGATTCAGCGTTGATCGTGACTAGGCTATTGTTGATAATGTATTTCAGTTGCTGATTAAGGGTGGAGGGGACTGTCCCTGCCATATGAATCCATGGTCTTCCCAAGAGCAGGTTATATCCCGAATCTATTTTGAGCATGTGGAAAGATACGTAGAATGTATGGGCTCCGTCAAAAGCTTTGATGACTGTATGGCTACCCCGAATTCAATTGAGATTAACATTCATCTTCAACAATGTGGCGTATGGACAGATATTTAGAGATGAGCCTCCATCTATCAATACTCCAGCCAGCATATATCCGGAGGATAAGATCGCAATATGTAACGACTTGCAATGACCGGTCCCTTTGGGAGGTATATCGTCATCAGTGAAGGATATCACATTGTTGTTGAAAATGTGATCAACCAAGTGTTAAAAATTTTCTGTATCCACTGATTCTGGTAGATAGGCTTCTTCTAAAACCTTCAATAAGATCTTCCGGTGATCCTCGAAAGTTAGCACTAAGTCCAAAATTGAAATCTAGTGTGGAGCTTCTCTCAAGCTTAGAACCACCTTGGCTTCGTGATGACCTATTGTGCGGAGGAATTTTTCAATCTTCTCCATGGGTATTTTCCCCTTTGATTTGATGGAAGATTTCATCACCCGTTGGGAAAGATACAGTGGATTTTCCTTCGACACTGTAGCAGTTGTATGTGAGGTGGATCCTTCACCTTCTCCATAATTCCATGGAACTGTGTGCAAGCTAACACTAGGATATTGTGCTCTACATCGTAAGTTGATTAGCTCGGGAGTGGCCACTTTCAAAGGATTGTTGTTTCCTCAGAGTTGAATGGTTGGTATAGTGAGTGGCTTGATATTGTCATCAGCCTCTGTAGAGATAACTGCTATAAATCCCTTCCACTTAGTAGGACAAATATTCTCACTCCCACATAGCATAGTATCATTGTCTGCTAGTTGTAGGACATCGCTGTCAATGAGATTCTGGATAAGGTGGCAGAGTGCCCAGCATTCTTCGGTGCTGTGACCGCGAGAATGGGAGTGATATTGACATACTCCATCAGAATTGTACCGTCCTGAACGGGGGTTGATTGGAGATAGAAGGGAATTAATCCTTCCTTCATTAATTAGCATCTGAAGGATTTCCTCCATGGGTTGGCCCAGATGTGTGAATTCCCTTCTGTTAGAAAAATCATGACGAGCTTTGGCATTCGCTCTCTTTGCCACTTTGTCCTCTAAAGTTTCACTTTCTGAAGGTGACGAAGGAATATTCCTGACAAGAGGAAGGAGACTAGCATGCTCCTGGCTTACTAATTGGCGTGTAACTTGATGCTGGTAGGTCACCAGTTCTGCCAATTGATCGATCTGTTTGCATAGAGCTTTCATCTTACGTTCCATTGTGAATTGGAACTTGGCATAATCCCATTTGTCAACACCGTCTTTGGCGATTTAAGATGACTCGCCACTGAAATTGGAACTCTGTCCATTGCTCCAATTTATCATGTTGACCTCTTCCTCTTTGTGTTGAGGAAGAGGGTTGTCTTGAACATGAGGTTGATCTGATTTGGTAACCATGATTTCCCCGTTGTCTATCAAGTCTTGGATCTTGTGTTTCAAGGCCCAACAATCTTGAGTATCATGTCCAGGTGCCCCGACATGATATGCACATTTCTTAGCAGCATTGAAACCCCGTCCATTAGGGTTGGCTAGTGGAAGAAGATGCGTGATTTTCTTCTATGTTGTCAGAAGAGTAAGAATGTTCTCGAGGGAGTCCCCTAAGGGTGTGAACACTCGAGGGCGTTTGACTTCTCCACCTTTTGGCAATGGAGGATTTGAAGACTGAGCTTGAAAGGGAGTGTAACTTCTCCTTTGAACAAGCATGTTCTGAATGCCTTTTTGACCCTGCAGTATCAGGGAAACATCTTCCTCTTTCTTTTTATGGACCCTCCGGGGGTTGTTTCCATAATTTCCAGACTGGATGTGCTCAGCAACAGTTTTAAGGGCATCTAGGTCTTGAATCTTTCTCAACTTCAATCCCATTTCAGCTATCTCCCCGTGTTTGATCATTTCAGAAAATGGTTTACCGATGCCGGCTAACACTCTTTCATAGAAAAGAGCTTCTTGTATGTCTATGAAGGTCATGACCATTTCTGATTCTTTCATGGAAGGAATAACTTGGGCAGCCAGGCGTCTCCACCTTTGAGCATACTCTCTGAAAGATTCATTAGATTGTTTCTTGAACTTGGTAATTTGATACCGGTCAGGAGTCATTTGAGACCGAAAGCTATATTGAGTGAGGAAAGCGTGTGCTAGCTCTTCCCAGCTATGGATCTTGGAGTTGTCTAATTTGGTATACCATGAACAGGCTTCTCCAGTCAGACTTTTCTGGAACAGCTGCATTCTGAGCTTCTCGTCCTTTGCATAAGATCTAAGTTCTCCAATGAATACCTTCAAATGGGTGTAAGGATCTCCTAACCCGTCATATTTTTTGAAGTCAGGAGTTTTAAACTTTTCTGAATAATGAACACCAGGGAATATACAAAGGTCAGCATATGGAACACTCCCGTATGCTCCAATTCCTTTAATAGCGTGAAGGGTCTCTTCCATCTGAAGAACTTTCTTTTTGATGTCACCGGTGTCTGGATCTCTTGTGAGATGGGTGTCATCATGAATTTTGTTGGTCGCATCCAACTGTAGTTCAGGTATTGTAACGACCTGGGCTCCCCCTTGTGTAGAGGATTTAGTATGTACGGGTATTTTTGGACCCTGCGTAGATTGCTGTAGTTCTTTAAGCAGAACAGCCAAATCTATAATTTGTTTGCTTAATCCGTCGAATTCCTTGCGAGAAACTGGATTAAGGTTAGTCTGGTCAGATGACGACATATTTGGCTATAGGCCCGCGACCTTTTTGGATTTTGACCGGGTAGTAGGTCTGATGGATTCCCTGCGAAAGACTTGCATAGTTTAGTCTTTAGGGAATGTAAATTAAATGCTATGTGATGTGTTCGTTTTAGAAATTTTATCCTGCAAAAACGGATGTTAGCTGTTCGTAATAGCATGTCAATTTTAAACATGTGTGTATACACGTTTATTTATATCTCTTATTACATGAATATGGCATGAATATTGTAAGTAATGCAAAAGCATGAAGAGACTTTCCTTCGTGTTGGGTTTATCAGAGGCTGGCCTATCTTAGGTTACTCTCGCGGCTTTTTGGCATGAAGGTTCCCAAATCATCGCAATTTACTCGACGGGAATTAAATTCGGTCTTTCAACTAGAGCGAATTTGGGTGGTGCCTTTCCTGAGCCTCGTGAAATTAGTCTTCCTACGAGTCTAATAATCAAACACCGAAGGGATAGCCTCCTGATGGAGGGACCACACAATATACATTCATATACATCGCGTCTCACCGTATGAAAATGATGACATGTGCGAAGCACTAATATCACAAGCAGATATGGTGCGAAGCACTAAGTGCAAATAAGGAAATGCATTCATACACATTCATCATAAATGTAAATGCAACATCCACATACAAGCAGATAATAGTTTTGAAAAGATTGTAGTAGCGGCTTAAGTCCTTTTACTCGAGTCCCCAGCAGAGTCGCCACCTGTCGACGTCGGGATTTTTATTTGTCCCTTTTCGTTACCTATTTTTTTGTGTTCTCATTTTATGTGAGATTTGTTTGAAAAAACATGTGAAAAAGGTCCGACATGTGTAATGTCGACGATTGGACTATAAGAGTCGCCAGTTGGTTTTTTAACTGGTTGTACCAACACAACCGAGAAAAGGTTTGCACGTTGACCCAGTGATGTAACACTGCTAAACGGGTCTGTGAAACCGAGATTCATTTAGGGTCCGCGGACTTGCTTATACGGAGGGAAGGTGTTGGGCACCCCCCGACATCCGTGTTGCCACGGTGACCGCCACTTTTCAAGAAACTATTATCTGAAGGTGTGTGTGTGCGTGGGTCAATGTGCTATTATTTGGAAGTAGTGCTATGCCTCGTTTGCACCTATATACAAAGGGCTTGAATTTATGTAAAAATTCAGTTTTAAACAAGATATAACAGTGATGTTTTGTAAAAGAGGTTTTTCAAACCCTGTGCTCAATAGTAATTGAGGCCTTTGATACTTCTATTTTATTCCGTATTCGGCTGGATTAATTTTATTTTACAAATGTGAGGCATCTATATGAAAATAATGTAAAAAGGTGCCGAACTCCTCGTGGGTATAAAAACCATCTGAGGTAATTCAGACATCGCAAATAAATTTACAAGCTACTTATAGCTGAAAAGGTCCATCACGGGAACCGAATCTAGATTCAGTGGACTGAATCTGTGATCACATGATTCCTAAGCTCACATGATGCCGTAATTGATATAAACGCAATAAGAAGGTATATATATATAAGCCGTAAATATATATATACAGACATGATCACCAAATACGAAGCACCTCCATGGGGGATCAGAAATGTAAATAAAGCTGTAAAAGCTATCAACCGCCACGGAGGAAACTCCAGGCGGGACGAAATGTACAGAAAGCAGTAAAAACGGTCAACCACCACGAAGTAAACTTCAGGTGGGACGAAATGTAAATATATATATATATATATATATATATATATATATATATATATATATATATATATATATATATATATATATATATACGGTTCGGATCAAGTGCATACCCCATATCTTACTCACCCGTGCTCACCCCCCTTTAGGCGACGGTTTCGGTCATACAACCGTCGTCTATACTTTTAGCGACGATATATGTTGTCTATCGCTAAAAGTATAGATGACGGTTATATGACCAAAACCGTTGCCTAAAGGGGGGTGAGCACGGGTGAGTAAGATAAGGGGTATGCACTTGATCCTTGATCTCTCTCTCTCTCTCTATATATATATATATATATACACACAAGCGATAAACGCACCGGATATAAAATCTAGGCTCATCGGACAAAGTTCGAAAATAGTTAATATATATATATATATTAAAGCAATAAACGCACCAGACCAAACTATCGAACAGAGTTCGATACACAATTCATATATATAAATGTATATATATATATATATATATATATATATATATATATATATACAAAAGTAAGTAAACGCTCCAGACCGAAGTCTAGGCTCAATCGAGGCATAACTCGAAAATGTTAGTCCATATATATAAATATATATGTATATACAAACTGAAATAAAACCACAGACCGAAGTCTAGGCAAACAAACGCAACATGTGACACCCCCAAAATAGGTATACATCACCCATCTTGAGTCGCCAAATACATGGTACAAAATTAAAATACAACTTAATAATACAGCTGTCGTGTAAAATACGGCAAAACATAAGCTGTGAGTTTTAATACAACCTTGTCTTTTAAACAGTATTCAAACTCAAAATAAGTCCTCAATACATTTATTTTCACACTATTTCATAGAATAGTGAGAACTACTAATGCTATCATCTGAACCGTCATTCCGTTCCCCGACTAGTCCCCGCTACGTTCTCATTTCCTGAAGAGAACAGTGAAAGAAAGGGTGAGCACAACTAGCCCAGTAAGAAATATTATGACTAAGATAATGCAGAATAAATTATCATTAGTCTTCAACAATGTTAAACTGATAAAATATAATAGATATCAAGTTTAACTGCAGCGGATCAAGCAATCCATTAAAAGAGTCAAGTAGAGAATAAAATCTACTATCTTTTATGATTTAAAAGGTTTTTCATGACTTTTATCGCTGAGACTCAGCTTAATAAATAATCCACATCATCCCTGCACTACGGCCAAGGATATTCATTAGTATCACGACCACAAATTATCCATGCACTACAGGCCAAGGATATTCGTGTATTTATCAATGGTTATGATCATGCCAACAACTGTCCATCAATGCACTACGGGCTAATGAGGACTTTTACCACATCATTTGTAACATTACGGTCATGATTATACCGAATAATTCCTGGTCATAATCATACCAAGTCCATCTATGCACTACAGGCCACAGATGACTTTTAACAAAATATAAACATGAGGATGATGACAACGATGTAAGAATTCAATAAAACAAGTTCAAGAATTAATTTATCCAGGAACTAATAACGTCCAAATTGTCAACATGATACTCCTTTATAGAGTAAAATTCAAGAATGCTCAGAAGAATATTTCCATGAAAAGACACTGGATGAAGCGCAAATATCAAGGATATTCCACTAATTTCATGGAGTATAGAAGTCAAAACTTTAACCAACTGAGTATAATAAAGAATGGAATAATAAAAGAAATCACCATGCATGCGGTACTTCGCATAGACAGGTTATTCCAACAGAATAATAATAACGAATCCAGGTCAGGCAAAATTCGCACCGACAGGATGTTCCAACAGAATAATAAAGAATGAAATAACAATAGAAATCACCATGCATGCGGTACTTCGCATAGACAGGTTATTCCAATAAAATACTAAATAATGGAACCAAGTCAGACGTAATATGCACCGACAGGATGTTCCAACAGAATAATAAAGACGGAACCAGGTCCGGCGTAAAACGCACAGACAGGATATTCCAACAGAATAATAAAGAATAGAATAACAGAAGAATTTCACCAAGTATAGGGTAGCCCGGGTATACAGGTTATTCCAACAAAATAAAAAAGAATGGAATAACAGAAGAATTTCACCAAGTATAGGGTAGCCCGCGTATACAGGTTATTCCAACAGAATAATAAAGAATGGAATAACAAAAGAATTTCATCAAGTATAGGGTAGCCCGCGTATACCGGTTAGTCCAACAGAATAATAAAGAATGGAATAACAAAAGTTCTCTTCATGAATACAAAAGAAATAATACCCCTTACGAGTACAACAAATAATATCCCTTACTGTAAAAGAAACTTGATATCTGAGTAGTGAACTAGCAGAATACTTTTTTTCTCTCTCTCTCTCTATAATTTCTTTCTCTAGAGTTTTAGTGAATTCGTAAGAAAATAATGAAGGAATGAGCTTCTATTTATAGAAAAATGGACTACATAGTAACTAACTCATGAACGGTCTAGATTGATTTACTTTAATCTGACGGTCCATATTTAAAGCAAAACCTTTTAAATAAAATAAAATATATTCTATTTATAATCTAATAAAACGAATAACTTTATAAAAAATTTTACTATGCAAATACTATGCAGGCACTATGCAAATACTATGCATAATAAAATATAATATATTCTAATTATTGTCTAATAAAACAGATAAATTTATAAAAGTATTCTGTTTTATATAAAAAGATTTTGCTATTAGCCTAATAAAACGAATAACTTTATAAAAGTATTATGTTTTATATAAAAAGCTTTTCTGTTTTATTAATAATACCAATAAAACAAAACTGAGTGACTTATCACGTAAGCATCAATAATCAATACTGTGTGCTACTATGCAACCACACGTATTACTGTACTTTTACTACCGAGTAGTTCAACAGTATTAATGGTAAAACTTTCGCCGTTATTTTCATAAAATATTTTTGTCGTTTTCTCAATCCGACAATAATTCTGTTGTGGGGTCCACCAATAATTGTACCGTCATACGAATATTCCCCGACAAAAATAATATTTCCCGACCAATCGAATATAATACAACAACTTGCATACTTTGCAAAATTTATAAATACTACCCACAACTATAACATTATCTCAAATTCACACCATAATATTTAAAAAAAATATTTCGAAAAAATTAAATCTTTATTCATAAAATCTGGGGTTTCACAATCTCCCCTCCTTATGAAATTTTGCCCTCGAAATTTACGTACGTACTTGGTATACCGAACAGATGAGGATACTTCGTCAGATTCTAACTCTTGAGGTATAACCTTTGAGTGTTGAATACATTCCAGGATTTTAACAGGTACATCTTCATACGTTAAATTATCCGCTATCTCGTCCGGTTCTAAATCAATAATGTGGTTCGGGTCATCCACATATTTACGTAACATCAATACGTTAAAAATGTTATGAGCACGTGACATACTTGGCGGTAAAACGAGTCTATAAGACACAGTTCCTACTAGATCGAGGATTTCAAATGGGTCAATTAAATCGAGGGTTGAGATTTCCTCTCTTCATCGATTCTTGCTTCTAGAATAACGCCCTCTTGAACCTTCTTCTTCACATTCATCAGCTCTGAGTATGTAGCTTGAGTGGCTTTAACTTTATCGATTAAAGTAGATTCTAATCGTATATTCGTTATCTTCACGTGAGTCCCTAGATTTTTTAACTCTATCTTCATCATTTGTAAGTTATACGAAATGGGTCTTTGTGTTAACAACATATCACTCGCATACGATCTTCTACTCAACGCGTCAGCTACCACTTTCGTTCTTTCACGATGATATTGAATGGTACGATCGTAATCTTCGACAGGTCGAGCCAACGTCTGTGGCGCATAATACGTTTGTTTTAGTTGAAGAAATATTTAAGGGTTTAAGAAATGGGTTTTGTACTGGGTTCAATACAAAATTTGATTTCACGCTCTGGGGTAGGCTAAGAAGTCTTCACGAATACGTCAGGAAATTTATTAACAATATAAATATCGTTAAAAACTGTGACCCTCATCCAAGACTTGGATAGCACGTCACATTGATACCTATCAACTGGCCATCATCATTCACGACGTCGCCTATAGAAAGTCTGGCTTTGGTGCATTCCACATAAGGAAGTCACCAGATAAAGGCTCAGGACTTTTTACTTATGGCTTGATATAACAATGATTGACTTTAGTGGTTTGGTTACTTTGAATTCGCATAACAGGTTGGTTAGGAGTATGAAAGCTAGCAACCTTACAAAAAAAACATGATGAGTAGTTAACCATTCGATTCCTAAAATCACATCAAAGGTAAGTATTTTCAAAGAGATATGATCGACAGGTAACGTGAAAGTGTTGATTTGAATCAAACTAGATTTATAAATAGTGGATGTAACGAAGGTTTCTCCCAACAAAATTTCAACAGATAAATCAAAGTCTAACTTCTCCGGAGTTAAGTTAAAACATTGAACACAACTAGGTGAAATAAAAGAGTGAGTAGAACCGGTATCTAACACGGTATAGACTTCAAAAGATTTATGACTAACATATCCGTGATAATTTTAGTCAGGTTCCTCGTCACGAAAAAAAACACTCTCTCTTAAACTACCGGCTTTGACTTTTCTAGGACGACCTTTGATGCCTTCATCCTAGCTGAACTTGTCTTTGGTGAACGACAAAATCGGGCTAAGTGACCTTCTCTTCCATAATTATAACATGCTTTGGATGGCATCACGCAGTTTGGACTGATGTGTCCCTCCCCTCCTCATTTGAAGCATATGATAGGTGGTCGTTCTCCTTCCTTAACAACGGGTGCTGGTGGTGACGTCTTTCCATCATTGTTGAATCTCCTCTTCTTGAAATATCCATTCTTATTATTTTTACCATGATTACCACCGAAGTGGTTACCATTTCTGGCATGTTGATTCCCTCCATGTTTATTGTCACCGCTTTGATGACTGTTATCACCGGTGTTATCATTTTGTCAGCTGCTTTCTTTTGGTTGCGTTGACTCGTTATCGCACTCCACTAACTGAGCCCTATTTACAATATATGAATACAAACACAGTTTATGAGAAATAAGATAATGACGTATCTTCGGCTTCAAACCTCTTAAAAACATTCGCGTCATTCTCTCTTCATTAGTAACCAAGTGGGATGCAAATCGGGACAACTCGGCAAACTTGGCTTCGTACTGCGACACGGTCATGTTGTTTTGCTCCAACTTGATAAATTCCATCTCCTCCATGTGATGAATGCTTTCGGGAAAGTACTTGTCATTGAACAGCTCTTAGAACTTCTCCCAAGACATCTTGAGTGCGTCAGGCTGGGTACGTTTTATAGATTCCCACCAGTGATCTGCCTCTTCATGCAACATAAAGGTGGCAAAGGGAACCTTTTGCTCCTTGGAGCATCCAAAGACATCAAATATCTTGGTGATCTGCTTTAACCACGTCTCCGCCTTAAGTGGTTCTGGCTTTCTCAAAAACTCCGGTGGTCCCAGCTCCTTGAATTGCTTAGCGGTGACCAACCTTGGGTTGCCATTATTTTTACCCGCATTATGAACAGGAGCCGCCTTCGTCTGATGTTGCATGAATTCTAAAAAACTCCTAAACTTACCGTCGTTCGTCAATTGATCAGTATTGTTATTTACAGGAGGATTATCGCCATCCTGTTGCACATTGTCCTTATTATTGATCTGTGGAGACTCAACGGTCTCCTGTGCTCCATTGCTTATCTCAACATTTTCAAATGCCATTTTCAAATAATACAACAAAACAAGAGTTAATTAACATATTACATATTATCCCTATACTCTGACCGACCAATTAAATACCAAATAAACTTATGTAGGTCATACTAGTGAAGGAATTACCCGTCTCTCCCATCCTAGTTCTATTCTCACATCCTAGCCAGGGATCAAATCCCTAAGCTCTAATACCAACTGTGACGCCCACAAAATAGTTATACATCACCCATCTTGAGTCACCAAATACATGGTACAAAATTAAAATACAACTTAATAATGCAGCTGTCGTGTAAAATACGACAAAACATAAGTTGTGAGTTTTAATACAACCTTGTCTTTTAAATAGTATTCAAACTCAAAATAAGTCCTCAATACATTTATTTTCACACTATTTCATAGAATAGTGAGGACTACTAATGCTATCATCTGAACCGTCATTCTGTTCCCCGACTAGTCCCCTCTACGTTCTCATTTCCTGAAGAGAACAGTGAAAGAAAGGGTGAGCTCAACTAGCCCAGAAAGAAATATTATGACTAAGATAATGCAGAATAAATTATCATTAGTTTTCAACTATGTTAAACTGATAAAATATAATAGACATCAAGTTTAACTGCAGCGGATCAAGCAATCCATTAAAAGAGTCAAGTAGATAATAAAATCTACTATTTTTATGATTTAAAAGGTTTTTCATGACTTTTATCGCTGAGACTCAGCTTAATAAATAATTCACATCATCCCTGCACTACAGCCAAGGATATTCATTAGTATCACGACCATAAATTATCCATGCACTACAGGCCAAGGATATTCGTGTATTCATCAATGGTCATGATCATGCCAACAACTGTCCATCAATGCACTACGGGCTAATGAGGACTTTTACCACATCATTTGTAACATTACGGTCATGATTATACCGAATAATCCTTGGTCATAATCATACCAAGTCCATCTATGCACTACAGGCTACAGATGACTTTTAACAAAATATAAACATGAGGATGATGACAATGATGTAAGAATTCAATAAAACAAGTTCAAGAATTAATTTATCCAGGAACTAATAACGTCCAAATTGTCAACATGATACTTCTTTGTAGAGTAAAATTCAAGAATGCTCAGAAGAATATTTCCATGAAAAGATACTGGATGAAGCGCAAATATCAAGGATATTCCACTAATTTCATGGAGTATAGAAGTCAAAACTTTAACCAACTGAGTATAATAAAGAATGGAATAACAAAAAAATCACCATACATGCGGTACTTCGCATTGATAGGTTATTCCAACAGAATAATAATAACGGAACCAGATCAGGTGAAATTCGCACCGACAGGATGTTCCAACAGAATAATAAAAAATATAATAACAACAGAAATCACCATGCATGCGGTACTTCACATAGACAGGTTATTCTAACAGAATACTAAATAACAGAACTAGGTCAGGCGTAATACGCACCGACAGGATGTTCCAACAGAATAATAAAGACGGAACCAGGTCCGGCATAAAACGCACAGACAGGATATTCCAACAGAATAATAAAGAATAGAATAACAGAAGAATTTCACCAAGTATAGGGTAGCCCGCGTATACAGGTTATTCCAACAGAATAATAAAGAATGGAATAACAGAAGAATTTCACCAAGTATAGGGTAACCCGCGTATACAGGTTATTCCAACAGAATAATAAAGAATGGAATAACAGAAGTTCTCTTCATGAATACAAAAGAAATAATACCCCTTACGAGTACAACAAATAATATCCCTTACCGTAAAAGAAACTTGATATCGGAGTAGTGAAGTAGCAGAATACTTTTCTTCTCTCTCTCTATAATTTCTCTCTCTATAGAGTTTCAGTGAATTCGTAAGAAAATAATGAAGGAATGAGCTTCTATTTATAGAAAAATGGACTACATAGTAACTAACTCATGAACGGTCTAGATTGATTTACTTTAATCTGACGGTCCATATTTAAAGCAAAATCTTTTAAATAAAATATAATATATTCTATTTATAATCTAATAAAATGAATAACTTTATAAAAGATTTTACTATGCAAACACTATGCAGACACTATGTAAATACTATGCATAATAAAATATAATATATTCTAATTATTGTCTAATAAAACAGATAACTTTATAAAAGTATTCTATTTTATATAAAAAGATTTTACTATTAGCCTAATAAAACGAATAACATTATACAAGTATTCTGTTTTATATAAAAAGCTTTTCTGTTATATTAATAATACCAATAAAACAAAACTGAGTGACTTATCACGTAAGCATCAATAATCAATACCGTGTGCTACTATGTGACCACGCGTATTACTGTACTTTTACTACCGAGTAGTTCAACAGTATTAATGGTTAAACTTCCGCCATTATTTTCATAAAATATTTTTGTCGTTTTCTCAATCCGACAATAATTCTGTTGTGGGGTCCACCAATAATTGTGCCGTCGTACGAATATTCCCCGACAAAAATAATATTCCCCGACCAAACGAATATAATACAACAACTTGCATACTTTTCAAAATTTATAAATATTACCCACAACTATAACATTATCTCAAATTCACATCATAATATTTAAAAAAAAATATTTCGAAAAAATTAAATCTTTATTCCTAAAATCTGGGGTTTCACACAACACAACTCTCAACTTAAAGAAGGGTGTGTGCAAAGATGGAGAGAAAGGCTTTAAAGTGTGTAAGAAGGCTTATAGTGGGCTGCCAAAGAAGACTTCTATATCTTTAAAGTAGATAAACATTGGCTTTTGTAGGTACAAAAATAGCTATATGTGAGCTCACATGTGTTTAAAATAGGAAAGTACTCAGTATATTGCAAGTACGGAGCAAATTGGACAAGGTTTACTCGCTCTTTCTCTTCTTAAAATGGCCACCCCAAGCCCTCTATTTATAGAGGGTGGAGCCGCAGGTGTACTTGCGGCTAGAGCCGCAGGTGTACCAGAGGCTACCCGGGTTATCCCGGGTTTTGTGGGTTGCGTCATCTCGTAGTACGTGCATGCGGGCAACGTGATGTCCACTCGAACTTTCAGAATTGAAATTTGGGCATCCGATTGAGGTATATAGGACCTATTTCAGACCGCCGTTGTCGAGAGTTACGCAATAACATGGGATTAGAGGTTGTACGAAGTCATGAAGATGGGACGATGCCCTCTGGTCTTCAGCTTCAAATTCTATCCGTTATCTTGCACAATAGTCACTCGGGATTGGTTCTTCTGAGCTTTTGTGGGACATTGTTGTGTAGAAATGTATGTCTAAAATGTTGAGACAACATGATGTGGCGTCATGGTGGCGAGATGATGACTTAGCCCCTCACCGGGGTTATCTTCGGTTTGGGTTGATAAAGCAGACGTTGCTCAGGGTTATCTCTGAGATTGGACTGCTGCAATGGTTGAAGGTCCTCAGTGTCATCTCTGAGGTGTTCCTATCTTCCCAGTGTTATATCCGGGTTAGTACTGAGTATCTCATTGTGAGCACCATGATTAAAGCTGCTTGCATTTGAAACAAGCATTTCCGGGGTTATCACCGAAATTGTATTCCTTGGGGTTATCGCCAAGGTTGGTAGCTATTCCCATGGTTGGGACTAAGACTGGATACCTCAAGGTTATCTCCGAGATTAATCGGTCTTCTCTGTTGTGTGTTCCGGTATTGGATATGCATGCCTCGGGGTTATCTCCGAGGTTGGGATTGTTACTCCCGGTGTGTACTACGGGGTTGATGCTGAACTTTCGATAGTATCCGGACTAGATATAAATTGTCTTCCAGGGTTCCCTTTTGAAAGACGAATCTATCCTCCTGCAATGTTAGTGACAGGTGTACAGAAAGTTTCGAGTGTCTACAGACGCCCCTCTTTATCATATTCATGCAATGTGATGCATGAGTAGGATAAAGAATCCTAGACACTTGAAATGCAACAAGATAAACATGACGCAATATAGAGTAATATGATGCAAGTGTATGATGCATATGCATTTCTTTCCAACAAGCTGGGGATGATTACCTGCTCCCTATTGCTTCTGCCAGGGATTGGCAATGATGACCAGATTGCGTGTGCATGATCCAAATCTTTGAGGATGTTGACGTTAGGGCTATCACCAAAGTCCTTAATCCTTGATACAGACTTGATTTCGAAGAATTACCTCTTATGTGTAAGAGATCTGTGGGAATAAAGCTTTGTCTGTCTGAGGATGTGTATAATATATTCCGTCATCAATCCTCCTTGATGACGTTGACCTTTCTTGGTTTGTATCGCCAGAGTATGTCACTGTTATGTTTATTTTACTGCCAATAGCAAATGTTGTCAGGGTTGCCTGACCTTCATTGACGTGTGAACCAACGGTTGACCACGCGTTGTAACCCCCACTGGGGATACATCTGATCCTCTGTTGACGTGTATATCAACAGATGAACTCCCTATTGGGGATAAATGCCAATGCTGCTTGGACTTTGTTGATGGGTGTATCAACTGATGTAAACATTGGATGATTTCTGACGCGACGTTGGGTTTACTTGCCAACGGCTGAACTGATATCAAGGTTGCTTGACCTTCATTGATATGTGTATCAACGGAAACATGCGTAGTAACCCACATTGGGGACTAACGTTGTAACCCCCGTCGGGGACTGACGTTGTAACCCCCGTCGGGGATTGATGTTGGTTTTTAGGGTAATGACTAGGAGCTAGCGGCATTGGACCTGTGCAAGGTATTGCAGAATGTATTTTGTAACAACAAAGATCATTGGCATAGTATACCTCGTGCTTGGGCGAATACCAATGTACAGACTCAAGGTTCTATTTGAGAAGACCAGGATTGTAGGCTATTCTACTCAATCGCGTGGCGTTCTTATTCCTGATTTGACCTTTTTAGTCTGTGAAAACTCCTTTGGAACTCGAACTGGACCGAGCAGGAGGGATGGGGCCCACATAGGGATGTCGCAGGTACACCTGCTTCAGCCGTAGATGGACCTACGGACCACCGTGGATACTAATATCCTGCAGGTTGGTGTCACAAGTCACTTTCAACTTGTATTGTGAAGAAAAATTTTTGAGCCTCCTTCAGATCTGCTGAGTTCGGACGTCTTTCTACAAATTCTGTCACCGTACAAGTGTTCTACACTGTCCTGGTAACGTATGCATGTACTTTTTTCCGGTTTTTATCTGTTGGAAAATGACTTATCATATGAAATGCATCTAAACACATAGTAGTGATTATGTATGCATAAATGACTTGATAAAAAATATTCAACATAGTAAATGTTAGTGTTAAACCATGCTGAACATAATAATGTGAAAAAATTTGACTTTTAAAACAGTCAAATTGGCACCTTTTCTGCTATTTTTATCCTATTTGAGGACATTTGAGCATAAGGTAAGAAGGCAAAGTACTCCTAGCATTGAGGTTAACCTTATGTGTCGAAGATTTTGATTTTTAATGCATATATTATGTATATGACTATGGGCAGGTGTGCTATTGAATGGCCACCTAGTCATGCCTATGTGCATATGGATAGTCCTATTTCCAAAGGAGAGTATGACAAAATTTTCCAAAATGTAGGAATTGTGTAGTCATGCATTTTAACTCTATTGTATGTTAAAGTAAATGCATGCATGCATGTAGTCATAAGATGCATTTAGAAAAGCTCCAGGTTAGAAAATACCACACCCCTTTCTGAGGAGATTTGGAGACTTGTTGTCCAGATATTATGGATCCGGATCAGCTGAGTAGTTCCCGTAGGACCACTTCTAGTGTACGGAGAAGGGTTTCTGAAGTACCTCGACCCCGCTCCATTAGACAACCTCATCGATTGGTGGAGGCAGTGATACATCCAGTCCGGGTTGTTGTGCCGGACGTCGAGGACGAGGAGGAGGATGTTCTGGTTGCGAACCCCGTTCTTGCTGCACATGTTCCACGTAGGGAGTTCCCGAGTATTCAAGTGGCAATCCCAAAGCTTCTGGGTGACTTGAGTCGACATCCCTCCATGTATTTGCATGCTAACGAGGTATGACGTTAGTACTTGATCTTCCTTCTTTCCTATTTGATAAGGATTAAAGGGTCTTGATGTTGATCGGCATTGTATGCAGTTTCCCGGCTTTACACAACCTCGAGGGAATTGGTTTAGCATACACTCCATGTATCAGGCTCTTCATCCCAACTATAGAGCAGTAGTGCATGACTGGGGATTCGAGGCATTCTTCTCCATCCTTCCCCGGCGTTGTCCTTGGGGTTACCTCAGTGCATTGTCTGAGCGGTGATTTCACCAGACTCAATCACTCCATTTATTGGACTATGATGTGATGATGACGCCGATAGGTTGGCGATTTATCACAGGTATGGAGTTTGGAGGGGCGCCAGTGCCTTGTATGGCGGATATTACCCCTATTGCTGTCAGATCCTTATTAGGAGTTCCGACGAAAGCGCTCAAGGGCAGGACTATCCGTGCAGGTCCTTTGAGCCTACTGCTATGAGTGGGCTATTGAGTGAGCCCATGCCAGATGATGTTAGAGTCAAGGATCGCATTCTTCGGCGATTGTTCATGATAATCATTAGGGCCTGCTTCATAGCAGATAACTCTTCCACGGTGTTGTTCGCTTTGATCAGTGCCACACGTCATGTGGATCGTATTGGAGAGTATGACTGGAGTTCCTACACCTTCACCTATTTCCTTAGGGGCGTGCATATGCGCTCACAGGGTTTGACGGATGCTTGGCTAGGATTTTACCCATTTCTGCTGGTGAGTATTTCTCTTGTCATTTCCCATTTATATGTTAAGAGTGTTAACTGACAGTAGATGTTTTGCCGTTGTGTAGGCAATTTTGGGCCTATGAGAGGGTCTCATGCTTGCGTCCGGTGAGTGTGTTAGGATTGGATACCTACCCACGGGGGCGACGATTTCATCAGTCTAGATTGGCGGAGGTCCCTGTAGCTAAGGGTTTCACTCACTGCCGCTTGCAGCTGGAGTTGTTGACAGCTGACATTATCATATGGATTCTATATTCTGGGGAACATTTGGCCATCGATTTTGAGGATGGGTACCAGACTGTAGTCGAGTAAGTGATTTCTACCAGGAGAGTTCCTCTCTTCACGGATGGAGGCTGGGAGCTTTATTTAGGAGAGCGTGCTATTAGGAGCACCACATGGGAGATCCGTATGCCGATCTTGCCTCCTGCTAGGTGTTATTAGCCTGTGTCGTAGTCACCCATCATTGATATCCCATTGTTGGTTGTTGACGGTTTTGCATTATCAGAGGGTCCCTGTACTCAGGATGTATTCCAGCGTTGGTGGTTCCCTCAGACTATTGGAGCCCAGACCCGCGCCACTCAGTTCATGGGGGATATGGTTCTAGGATATGTGATGATGACGGATTGGCTAGCCTATATCCGAGATCCGACTCATGTGACATAGATTGACAGTTTGACCCTGCAGTTGGACCAGGCACATATCTTTATCCGGTATTTGGGCAGAGATCCGACAGAGGTAGATTCGTTTGATCCTTCCAGCTCAGGCGCTGGCCCCTCAAATGATCCATTTGGTTTTGCCGGCGCAGATCCTCCTTTGTATAGGCTTGATATCCCTGTTGATAGAGATCCAGTGACTCAGGAGGAGTTACATCAGGTGGACATGATTGATGATGTGGACATCGACACCATTATCTTCTTCTGATGTGTATTCTCGTTATTTCTTTTGATAGGCCTCTGTTAGTAGTAGGGCGTCTGTGACCCATTTCCCTGTATTTGTAGCTGTACAAAGATGATGTATTAGATAATGATAGACTTAAGAATGTATGTATAGTTTTTCCATTCCCTATATCATATTGCTATCTATTATCTCTAATGCATGTATCATGTTATGCATATATATGTATGTCCAGAGATATTCAGCATTGACCCGTGGATGGTCTTATGACAGGGCCTGTGCAGATGTCTTCTTCGACAGTTAGCCGTATTGATCATACCCCACCATTATTGGTGGTATCTAGTATGCGATCTTGGTATGATAGCATGTCACCATCAGACAGGGTGATCGTAGATCATTTATTGCAGCATACTATGACCCTGTTGATGTTTTAGGTTCCCACAGGATTCGTGGATGGCATGTTGGAGCACTGGATATCGGAGAGGCAGATTTTCTGATTTAGGACCCAGGAGTTGACTCCCACTCTGGAGGAGTATGCACGGTTGACGATGTTGTCACTGGACAGACCTTGTGTGCATATGGCTTTGGGGGACATGAGTCGACGGTTCATGACCCTCACTAGATTGAGGCGTAGAGTAGTGCAGGATGAGTTGACATCTGACCACGTTATATCCTAGTGTTTTTTGTTTGACAGATTTGGCTCTGAGGATAGTTATAGACGACATTCCGGGGATTTCACCACACTGGAGGCTCATTGGCGTCTGGCCAGGGTTGATGTACTGCTATTGTGCGTACTGTTATATGTCTACATACCACTATATGTAAGACCCCAAATTATTAATAAATGAAATTTAAATTCCCTCTATTTATTATTTTGAAATAGTAAGTGTTAAATTGATTAATGAGGTTAGTTATGGGTAAAATGCGTAAATATTTATTTTTGTGGATATAAATGAGGGATATATTTTTTGTGGTTAAAAATGAAGGAATTAATGTTGAGGTTTTTATCAGTATTTTTGTCGGAATGGAGGTATTAAAAATCAGGGTTTTTGAGATATTTTGCGGGAGTTATAATTTTTAATCCGACCGTTGGATCGTGGTAATTTTTGGATATGTTATACATATATAAGTTGAGTATATGTCCACAAATTTTGAACCGTTAAAAATGAACGTATGATTTATTATGAATTTTACGAGATGACTGGTTCAGAAATTGTTGAATTTTCGGAGTTAATCATTTTGGTAGAAAATTCTAGAATTGGTGGGCCCCACTCTTGGTTGGTGAAGAAATGTGCTGAGATTTTTTATTCAAATGTGGTGGGTGGGAATAGTAGCAGGTAAAGCCATCAGGTTGCAGGTTAAGTCTGCTTCGGCGTGCTAACATTTTCCTATAAATAGAGGGTTAAGTTAGAATTGAAAATCACACCAGAAACAAGTTTTCTCTCTTTCTCTCTCTAGATTATTGAGTGTATTTTGTGAGTATTTAGATACTTTGAGAGTTTCTATTCATCAGAGCAAGTGTCTTTCAGCCTTATACCGGTATTCCGACCATAAGTACTGTCTGTACGAGGTAAGGGATGTTATTTTATTCAAAAATGATATTATTTCTTCAATATCATTATGCCGAAATATTGGTTGGAAATTTTTATCAAATTTGGAACTTTTCACGTCGGGGTTACTATTCATGAGTTACTATTCACGAGTTACTATTCACGAGTTACTATTCACCGAAAAATAAAATTTTCTTCTTTTCGTCCAAAATATCTATTTTGGGTACTAGCTTTGATTGTATCCATGTTTTGATCATTCTTGAATTCTACTTCACTATGAATAATTATAAGGTATTTTTGGACATGAATAAATCGAAATACGAATCCTTAATATTTGTTATTTTGTTTCACTGGATTCGTTTTCTTTAATATATTTTTCATCATCCTCAGTCCTAAATGATGATATTACTGAATATCTTTGGCCGTAGTGCAAAGATGAATGATTAACTGATGAATATCTTTGGCCCGTAGTGCAAAGATGAACAGGTGTTGAGATGAACATGACCGACTGGTGATACAAATGAATATCTTTGGCCTGTAGTGCAAAGATGAATATTTGATTAAAGATGGTTATTGATTGTTGTTACAGGGATAAAATATTGATGATGGACTTTTAAATCTTAGAAGATAGTAGAACTCATTCTCTACTTGACTCTTCTAATGGTTTGCTGTTTCCGCTGCAGTTATTGATTTAAAACTTGTTGTCTATTGTATTCTATTAGATTTTTCCCTGTTGAAGACTAACGATAATTTGTTCTGTATTATCTTAGTCATAATGTTCTTTACTGGGCTAGTTGAGCTCACCCTTTTCCTTTTTGTTCCATTTTTCTCAGGAGGCGAGAATGTAGCGAGTACTAGTCGGGGTATGGAATGATGGTTCTAGAAGTTACTTTAGTAGTCCTCACTATTTTTGTGAAATAATGTATCAATAATTGTAATGAGGGCTTATTTGAGTGTGGATATTGTCTAAATGACAATATTTGTATTTAAACTCACAGTTCTTGTGTTGTAATAATAAAGATGTAGTTGTTTCTGTACCATATATTTTGGCGACTCAGAATGGGTGTTGTATACCTATTTTGGGGGCGTCACAGTTGGTATCAGAGCTTAGGGATATGATCTCTGGCGGAGATCGGGGAATAGAACTAGGAGGGGAGAGACGAATCCTTCGCTAGTGTGTCCTACCTAAGCTTATTTATTGGTCAGTCATAATATAGCGGTATTATGTGATTTGTTAATTTATTTAATTAACCCTTGTTTTATGGCAGTATTTGAGAATGTCGACTGAGAATGTTAATAGTGGAGTAAATGAGACCGTGGAGACACCGGTGCTTACCAACGAGGAGAACGTGCAACAGGCTGGCAATGTTCCTCCTGTGAACAACACCAATGAGCAGATGATGAACGATGGAATGTTTAGAAGTTTTTTGCAATTCATGCAAAACCAGACAAGGGAGACTCGTGTTCAAAATACAGGAGGAAATGATAGCAATTCACGGTTTGTCACAGCCAAACAGTTCAAAGAATTGGGACCACCAGAATTTAAGGGAAAGCCGGATCCGATCATGGCGGAAACGTGGGTCAAGCAAATTACCAAGATATTCGATGTCTTGGGATGCACGGAGGAACAGAAGGTTCCATTCGCCACCTTTGTGTTCCGTGGCGAGGCAGATTACTGGTGGGAGTCTGTGAAGCGTACCCATCCAACCGCACTCAGCATGTCTTGGGAGACATTTCAAAAACTGTTCAATGACAAGTACTTTCCTGAAAGTATTCGTCATATGAAGGAGGTAGAGTTTATTAGACTAGAGCAGAATAATATGACGGTATCTCAGTACGAGGCAAAGTTTGCAGAGTTGTCCAGGTTTGCACCTCATTTGGTGGAGAATGAGGAACGTATGACGAGGATGTTTTTGAGAGGTTTGAAACCCGGCATACGTCAATATCTCATTTCTCATAAATTTTCTCTCTATTCAGATGTTGTCAACAGGGCTCAATTATTAGAGCGAGATAACGAGTACGGTCAACTGAGGGATCACAACCAGGATCATATCGGTGACAGCAGTCATCAGAACAATGATAACCAGCAGAGAAAGAAAAATACAGACAAGAACGGCAACCACTCTGGTGGTAATCGTGGCTATGAAAATAGAAGAAGCGAGTCGGGAGGAGATTTTAAAAAGAGGAGATTCAACAATGACAATACGAAGACGTCAGCACCAACAGCAATTGGTTCCAAGGGAGGAGAACGACCACCGGTTATATGCTATAAGTGCGGAAAAGAAGGACATATCAGCCCAAACTGCCCACAACAGTTTAAGGTATGTTATAATTGTGGAAAGGAAGGACATATCGCTCGAGATTGCACTGTAGCAAAACCAAGTCCAGCGGGGATGGTGACTCAAAAAGCTGTCCCAGAAAAGATAAAGTCAACGGTTTCTGGAAGAGCGTTTGTCGTGACTGGTCAACATGCGAGGAACCCAAACGAGGTGATCACGGGTAAGCTAATCATAAATTCATGCGAAGTTTATACCTTATTAGATACCGGTTCTACCCATTCTTTTATCTCTCCTGCTTGTGCTCAACGTTTAAACTTGACTCCGGAGAAGTTAGACTTTGATTTATCTGTGGAGACTCCGTTAGGAGAAACTTTCATCACATCCACTGTTTATAAATCTTGTGTGATCCAAGTTGGTACCATCACCTTACCTGTTGACCTTATCTCTTTAAAGATACTTGCTTTTGATGTGATTTTAGGGATTGATTGGCTAACTACTCATCATGCCAAAATTGATTGTTTTCGTAAGGTTGTTAGTTTTCATATTCCTAACCAACCTGTTGTACGAATTCAAACAACTAAGCCATTAAAATCAATCACTGTTATATCAAGCCATAAAGCCATTCGTTTATTAAAAAACGGATGTCAAGCTTTCTTAGCCCATGTTATGGATTTGAATAAAGACACGTCAAATTTGAATAATATTCCTGTTGTTATTGACTTTCCTGACGTATTTCCTGAAGAACTTCCCGGTCTACCCCCGGAACGAGAAATTGAATTCTTTATTGATTTTGAACCTGGTACAAAGCCCATTTCTAAAACCCCATATCGAATGGCTCCTATTGAACTTCAGGAGTTAAAGGTCCAACTACAAGAGTTGTTGGACATCGGTTTCATTCGTCCTAGTACATCTCCTTGGGGTGCTCCTGTTTTATTTGTAAAGAAGAAAGACGGGAGTATGCGACTTTGTATTGATTACCGGGAATTAAACCATGTCACTATTAAGAATAGGTATCCGCTACCTCGTATTGATGACCTGTTTGACCAGTTATAAGGAGCACAGTTCTTTTCAAAGATCGATCTTCGTTCTGGATATCATCAGCTGAAGGTTAAAACTGAGGATATTCCAAAGACTGCCTTCAGAACTCGGTACGGGCATTATGAGTTCCTAGTTATGTCTTTTGGATTGACTAATGCTCCTGCGGCTTTCATGGATATGATGAACCGAGTATTTAAGGATTATTTGGATCAGTTCGTTGTTGTCTTTATTGATGACATCCTCATATATTCCAAAAGCCGTGAAGATCATGAGCATCATTTGAAGCTGGTACTCCAAAGGCTGCGTGAAAATAAGTTATATGCCAAGTTGAAGAAATGCGAGTTCTGGCTTGAGGAAGTAGCTTTCCTAGGGCACGTGGTGTCAAAACATGGAGTATCTGTTGACCCGGCGAAGATTGAAGCAATACAAAGTTGGGAGCAACCAAAGACGGTGACCGAAGTATGTAGCTTTCTAGGCTTAGCAGGTTATTATCGAAGATTCGTGGAAGGGTTTTCTCGAATCGCTACCCCGTTAACTCAGCTGACTCGGAAAGATATCAAATTCGTATGGAGCGAGGAATGCGAGAAGAGTTTTCAAGAGCTTAAGAGGAGACTCATTTCGGCACCTGTTCTGACAATACCATCTGGTTCGGATGGATTTGTTATCTACAGTGATGCTTCAGGCAAAGGGTTAGGATGTGTTCTCATGCAACATGGGAAAGTCATAGCCTATGCCTCGCGACAACTCAAAGAATATGAGAGGAATTATCCTACTCATGATTTGGAGTTGGCAGCAGTAGTTTTCGCGTTGAAGATCTGGAGACACTACCTGTATGGAGAGAAAGTGGAGATCTATACAGATCATAAAAGCCTTAAATATTTCTTCACCCAAAAGGAACTCAACATGCGGCAGCGACGTTGGCTCGAGCTGTTGAAAGATTACGATCATACCATCCAATATCATTCTGGAAAAGCAAACGTAGTAGCTGACGCATTGAGTAGAAGATCATATGCGGGTACGAGTGCAATGTTGTTAACACAAAGGCCCATTTTGTATGACTTGCAAAGGATGGAGATAGAGATGAAGGCTCCAAGTACCCACATGATGATATCAAATATACGAGTAGAACCGACTTTAATCGATAAAGTTAAAGCTGCTCAAGCTACGGACATAGAGCTGATGCGTATGAAGAAGAAAGTGCAAGAAGGTTCTATTCCAGAAGCAAGAATCGATGAAGAAGGAATACTTCGAGTTCACTCTAGACTCTGTGTTCCTAACAATTCTGATTTGAAGTACAAGATCATGATGGAAGCACACAATACACCATTTGCAATCCATCCTGGAAGTACCAAAATGTATCGTGATCTACGACATACATTTTGGTGGAATAATATGAAGAGAGAGATTGCAAAGTTTATCTCTAGGTGTTTAACTTGTCAACGTGTAAAGGCGGAACATCAAGTACCAAAGGGTCCATTGCAACCACTTGAGATTCCGAAATGGAAGTGGGAACACATTACCATGGATTTCGTTACGGGTCTTCCCACGGTTTCTCAAGGCATAAATGCTATTTGGGTTATTGTTGATAGATTAACCAAGTCTGCTCATTTCTTGCCGATACGGGAGACTTATTCCCTTGAACGTCTTGCTCGTATATAAGTAGATGAGATTGTGAGACTGCATGGCATGCCAGTATCCATAGTTTCGGATCGTGACCCAAGATTCACTTCAAGATTTTGGGTTAGCTTGCAAAAAGCTATGGGCACAGATTTACGATTTAGTTCGGCATACCATCCTCAAACGGACGGACAATCAGAGAGGACTATTCAAACTCTAGAAGATCTATTAAGACTTTGTGTCCAAGATTTCAAAGGGAGTTGGGATAAGTACCTACCATTGGTGGAATTCTCTTACAATAACAGTTATCAGGCAAGTATAGGTGTGGCCCCATTTGAAGCATTATATGGACGAAAGTGTCGCTCTCCAGTATGCTGGGACGAGGTGGGTGAAGCAACATTGTTGGGACCAGAGTTGGTACGCATGACTACAGAGAAGATCCAAACGATTCGACAACGTATACAAACGGCACAGGATCGACAAAAGAGTTATGCGGATCTTCATCGGAAGGACGTGAAATTTGACATTGGGGATCATGTATTATTGCGTGTGGCTCCATGGAAAGGAGTTACAAGATTTGGGAAGAGAGGAAAGCTCAATCCACGATTTATTGGTCCATTTCAGATTCTTGACCGAGTAGGAAATGTGGCCTATAGACTTGCGTTACCTCCAAGTATGTCTCGTGTTCATAATGTTTTTCATATATCTGTGTTACGTAAATATGTGAAAGACCCAGACCACGTTATTGAGTTAGAACCGGACGAGATAGCTGAAGACTTAACGTACGAAGAGGTACCTGTCAAGATCTTGGATAGAAAGGAGCATGTCCTACGCACGAAGGTCATACCACAAGTTAAAGTTTTGTGGAGAAACCATGCTATTGAGGAAATGACCTGGGAGTTGGAAACGGAAATGAAAGCGAGGTATCCTCATCTTTTCGAAACACCAGGTACGTACGTCAATTTCGAGGACGAAATTTCATAAGGAGGGGAGGTTGTAAGACCCCAAATTATTAATAAATGAAATTTAAATTCCCTCTATTTATTATTTTGAAATAGTAAGTGTTAAATTGATTAATGAGGTTAGTTATGGGTAAAATGCGTAAATATTTATTTTTGTGGATATAAATGAGGGATATATTTTTGTGGTTAAAAATGAAGGAGTTAATGTTGAGGTTTTTATCAGTATTTTTGTCGGAATGGAGGTATTAAAAATCAGGGTTTTTGAGATATTTTGCGGGAGTTATAATTTTTAATCCGACCGTTGGATCGTGGTAATTTTTGGATATGTTATACATATATAAGTTGAGTATATGTCCACAAATTTTGAACCGTTAAAAATGAACGTATGATTTATTATGAATTTTACGAGATGACTGGTTCAGAAATTGTTGAATTTTCGGAGTTAATCATTTTGGTAGAAAATTCTAGAATTGGTGGGCCCCACTCTTGGTTGGTGAAGAAATGTACTGAGATTTTTTATTCAAATGTGGTGGGTGGGAATAGTAGCAGGTAAAGCCATCAGGTTGCAGGTTAAGTCTGCTTCGGCGTGCTAACATTTTCCTATAAATAGAGGGCTAAGTTAGAATTGAAAATCACACCAGAAACAAGTTTTCTCTCTTTCTCTCTCTAGATTATTGAGTGTATTTTGTGAGTATTTAGATACTTTGAGAGTTTCTATTCATCAGAGCAAGTGTCTTTCAGCCTTATACCGGTATTCCGACCAGAAGTACTGTCTGTACGAGGTAAGGGATGTTATTTTATTCAAAAATGATATTATTTCTTCAATATCATTATGCCGAAATATTGGTTGGAAATTTTTATCAAATTTGGAACTTTTCACGTCGGGGTTACTATTCATGAGTTACTATTCACGAGTTACTATTCACGAGTTACTATTCACCGAAAAATAAAATTTTCTTCTTTTCGTCCAAAATATCTATTTTGGGTACTAGCTTTGATTGTATCCATATTTTGATCATTCTTGAATTCTACTTCACTATGAATAATTATAAGGTATTTTTGGACATGAATAAATCGAAATACGAATCCTTAATATTTGTTATTTTGTTTCACTGGATTCGTTTTCTTTAATATATTTTTCATCATCCTCAGTCCTAAATGATGATATTACTGAATATCTTTGGCCGTAGTGCAAAGATGAATGATTAACTGATGAATATCTTTGGCCCGTAGTGCAAAGATGAACAGGTGTTGAGATGAACATGACCGACTGGTGATACAAATGAATATCTTTGGCCTGTAGTGCAAATATGAATATTTGATTAAAGATGGTTATTGATTGTTGTTACAGGGATAAAATATTGATGATGGACTTTTAAATCTTAGAAGATAGTAGAACTCATTCTCTACTTGACTCTTCTAATGGTTTGCTGTTTCCGCTGCTGTTATTGATTTAAAACTTGTTGTCTATTGTATTCTATTAGATTTTTCCCTGTTGAAGACTAACGATAATTTGTTCTGTATTATCTTAGTCATAATGTTCTTTACTGGGCTAGTTGAGCTCACCCTTTTCCTTTTTGTTCCATTTTTCTCAGGAGGCGAGAATGTAGCGAGTACTAGTCGGGGTATGGAATGATGGTTCTAGAAGTTACTTTAGTAGTCCTCACTATTTTTGTGAAATAATGTATCAATAATTGTAATGAGGGCTTATTTGAGTGTGGATATTGTCTAAATGACAATATTTGTATTTAAACTCACAGTTCTTGTGTTGTAATAATAAAGATGTAGTTGTTTCTGTACCATATATTTTGGCGACTCAGAATGGGTGTTGTATACCTATTTTGGGGGCGTCACACTATATATGGATGAGTTAAAAATAGGAGTTCTCAGGGAGGGTAGTACCATCATACCTATGATTATAGCCAAGACATTGAGGTCAGCTACATACTGCTACACTTATCCGATATGAGTATTTATGGGCAGTTCGGTTAGGCTATACGTATGGTTTATATCACACCTGAGACCGATTGGCACTTTCAGACGACATGGGTATTGCTTCACCCATGATATAGTCATGACATATTCATTTCAGCCTGCGGAGTGTACGGATGCTACATCTTGGTCCACTTTCTTAGTTGGGATCGAAGACCCATTTAGTATATTGTCGTGCTCAGGGCTCAGCTCACCTTACAGCTTTATTACTCATGCTCCGGGCATGGATTACATCCCTCTGGCTGGTTTGAGGGGTATGACTACTTACCATCCACTGGCCGTGATGTCGCAGTTTGACCAGTTTTAGAATTTTCATCCTTTCAAGGGGGCGCTGGGCCAGCGTTTAGCTTCTTGTTATCTTTCAGCAGAGGACCGGTCCTGTGTGTATGCATGCTGAGATCAGCGCGAGATAGCTACTTTCTCCATTAGTCATCCAGGTTATTCTGTAGAGTATTCCGCATGGATGGAGACAGAGACTGCACTGGCTGAGGTAGTATCCATATTGCTGAGTATTGACTCAGATGGTGGAGAGCCCATGGAGGACATTGATTCTCACACCAAGGAGGAGTTAGATGCCGGGTTGCCAGCATCTCTTTTAGATTCTCCCAGTACCAGCACTGTCGTGATTCAGCATTCAGCACAGTACTTTGAGCAGCGTCTTCATCTGATGACCTTTGAGAGAGATTAGGCTCGATCTTTGATGTTGACTGCCCTTGATGGGAGAGACGTAACTCTGTTAGAAAGAGATGAGGCATTGGCTCGTAGAGATACTGCTGTTGTTGAGAGGGATGATGCCAGATCAGCTAGAGTTGTAGTGATAGTTGAGCGGGATAGTGCCATATCTGCCCGAGATGTAACTGTCACAGATAGTACTGCAGTGAGGTCCCTTATCATTGGCATGATCGCAGAGATGAGCACGTACATTGATGAGCATATGGTCACCATGCAGATGGCTGTAAATCTGTTGGGTCGTGTGGATATCCTCGTACAAGAGACCATAGCTTTGCCTCCTTCTTCGGAGAGGGATGCCATGTTGGGTTTGTTAGCTCACATATACACCGATTTATAGATGGGATTGTATTTTCCAGCACAGACTAGCTTAGCCATTTTGTCATATACAGTTTATATTGTATATATCAAACAACGTTATATATAGCAGGGAAATATATTTTTGATCACTTCCCTTTTAGATATGCTCTGATATCTGCCTGATATTTTGCATGTTTCTTCCGGGCTTGTGATCTTGATGTATTTTGAATTCCTCCTTGCTGGATGGACATTGAGTTGTCTTTGGATAGTTCAAAATGGATCATGGATCTTTGTGTATCCCTACCATTTTTCGGTGTTTTGGGACTGGTTTATGTATAGAAATGTGGAGAGGAGTGTGACTTTCTTCTCTGAGATTGACCGCACCACAGATGGTCGCCAATACCCCTATTTAGGAGGAGCCTAGTTAATTTCATCTCTTATGGATTGGTGTTGCTCTTTGAGGACCAACCGCAACTTAGATGGTCGTCGAATCTCCCATTTACGAGGAGAGGTTAGGTAATTCCATCCATTTGGTTTAAAGCCAATGAAATGTGGTAGATTGAAGTTTGATCCCAGTACCGTTAACAAAGGTTTGTGTTTTGGTAGGGGGTTAGACCGAACCATGAATAGCTGCCTACGTACTCCTATTGAAGAGGAGATCAGGTTTGCGTAGTTCGAACCTGGTGTAAGAGGTTCAACGCTGTTTGTGAAAGGCTGATGGATGTAGAAACTTTATTGATAAAGAAGGTTGTAGAATTGTTTTTGTGGTTTTTGTTTTTGTAGAAAATGGTAGAAATAATTTTGTTATTTTTTGTTTATTGCGACTGGGCCATATAGAATATGGTTACTTATGTACTCCCGTGTATCAAGGAGATCAGGTCGACGTAGTTCACCCCTCAGGGTGAGTTGAAAAGCGTGATCCCATGTGCAGGTCAGAATGCGGGGAAGAGTAAGTTTAATCCTAGGTTGAGGATACACTGTGGGTGTGAAAAGTTTGATCCCATGTATGGGTAGCCAAACTGCAAACACGAGATGTTCAATCCACGGTGGGATGACCTAAGTTGTATGAGCGCAGAGAAGCCAGGCTGCTGGCTTGAAAGGTATGTTTCCCTAAGGGGCAAAGTGTGGTAAAGAGTTGTATGTGGTAAAGGGTTAAAGAACCGGAATGACTGATGATCTGATGATCCAACCCCAGGATGTTTTTTTGATGGTAACTTTAGACATTGTACCATTTCACGGTGTCCGAGTTGATAAGCTGTGGAAATTCATCGCCGTCCATTTCTTGTAATCTGAGAGCACCTCCTGTCAATACTTCCTTGACAACAAACAGGTCTTCCCTGTTAGGAGTGAATTTTCCCTTGGATTGATCTTGGTTGTCAATGATCTTCTTCAAAACCAAGTCATGATATTTAAACTGCCGTATTTAGACTTTTCTATTGTAGGATCTGGCGATCCTTTGTTGATATAACTGACCATAGAAGATAGTCGCGGTTTGCCTTTCGTCTATCAGAGACAATTGGTGATACCTGCCTTGTACCCATTGGTCTTCATCCAGCTGAGCGTCTATCAACACTCTGAGGGATTCCATTTTTACTTCTATGGGGAGTACTGCTTCCATCCCATAGGTTAATGCGTAGGGGGTTTCCCCAGTCGAAGTGCACCATTCATCTTTGGACGGTAGATGACGAAGTTAAGATGTTGGATGTGGAATTTACTGCATAATTCCTCCATCATTTTGTTGTTGAGGTTCTTAGCATTATCTGATACAATCACCTCTAGTTGTCCATATCGACAAATGACATTATTTCTGATGAAGGCAATGATGACTTCTTTGGTAACCTTGGGGAAGGAGGCTGCTTCTGCCCACTTGGTGAAGTAGTAAATCATGGTGAAGATGAATCGATGTCCATTACTGGCTTTAGGCTCAATGGGCACAATCACGTCCATTCCCCACATTGAGAAGGGCCAAGGCGAACTCATATTATGGAGTTCCCTTGGAGGGGCGTGGATAGCATTCCCATGAATCTGGCATTGATAACATCTCCTAACATGGTCATCGCAATCAGCTTTGAGAGATAGCTAATAATGTCCCGTCCTGAGGATTTTTTGATAAGGAGGGGGCCACTCATGTGTGGGCCACAGACTCCACCATGGAGCTTGATCCTTATCCAGGCATCTGAGGAGACCTAGTCCTGCATCTCTATTGTAGAGTGCATCTCCGCTCAGGTAGAATTTCATAGCTAATCGATGGATCCGCCTCTTCTCAGTAGGGCTCGCATCAGCGGGTGTAGATCTGTCTCGTAGGTACTCCTTGATATGCTGATAACAAGGATATTGGATGGGAGGTAGCTCATCCGATACTTCTCCAACGTAGTTCCCATAAGCTGGTGCTTTGTGCAGGGTAATTGTGATGCTTGGCATATGTCCCTTGTTAGAGATGTGTATCAAGGAGGCCAAAGTTGCTAATGCATCCGCAAAATCATTCCTATTACGAGGAATATGTAGAAAGGAGATTTCTTCAAACTCCAAAGCCATCTTCAAAACCTGCCGATGGTAAGGCAGGAAATGTAGCTCTTTGGTTTGATAGATTCCTATAGATTGTCTGACCACTAACTCCAAATCTCCAAAGACAGTTAACCGCCTGATGCCCATTGAACGGGCAAGTTTTAGTCCCATGAGATAGCCTTCATACTCAGCTGTATTGTTGGTGCTGACAAACTGCAATTTGACGATGACGGGATACTGCTCCCCCGTACCGGATACTAGAACTGCTCCAGCTCCAGAACCTTCCGCATTAACAGCTTCATCAAAATACATCTTCCATGCTTGAAGTGTATTGTACTGATGGTGTTGCTGAACTGTCATGACCCCTTCATTGGGGAAGTATGTCTCCAAGGGTTTGAAATCCCCTGTAGGTGAAATGGCTAGTTGATCTGCAATCCCTTGACCTTTAATGGACTTTTGAGTCACGTAGACGATGTCAAATTGTTAGAGGATCAAATGCCATCTTGACAGTCGACAATTTAACATGGGTTTGTTGAACATGTATTTGAGAGGATCCACGCGGGATATGAGATGGGTTGTGTGACCATGGAGGTAATGTTGTTAGCTCATTGAAGCCCATGCTAAAGCATAACAAGTCCTCTCAATCAGAGTGTACTTGTGTTCACTGCTGCTGAATCTTTTGCTGAGGTAATAGATAGCTCGTTCCTGGCCTCTATCATCTTTCTGTCCCAGCATGCAGCCCATGGCATTGTAACTTACGGACAGGTACATGAACAGAGGAGCATCATCTCTGGGTGGTACCAAAATGGGAGCTTTGACTAGCTGTTCTTTGATTGTAAGGAAGGCTTTCTGGCACTCGTCGTTCCATTTCATGGAGGAGTTCTTCCTTAACAGCTTGAAGATTGGCTCACAGGTTGCTGTGAGTTGAGAAATGAACCTGCTAATGAAGTTGATTCTTCTCAAAAATCCCCGTATTTCCTTCTCAGTCTAAGGAATGGGCATTTCCGTAATGGCCTGAATTTTGGTAGGATCCAGCTCAATCCCTTTATGGCTGACTAGAAATCCTAGCAACTTGTCTGATTTAACGCCAAAGGCGCACTTGGCTGGATTAAACTTCAAGTTGTACTTGCGCAATCTGTTGAATAGCTTTTTGAGATGGTCTAAGTGGTCATCCTCCTTTCGGGATTTGACAATGATGTCATCCATGTAGATCTCTATCTCTTTGTGCATTAAGTCGCGGAAGAGAGCCATCATAGCTCGTTGTTAGGTAGCTCCGGTATTGATGAGGAGGAATGACAACCGTCTATAAAAAAAGGTTCCCCAAGGAGTAATGAAAGCAGTTTTTTCACGATCTTCCTCAGCAACCACGATCTGATGGTACCCCACAAAGCAGTCAACAAATGAGTACATGCTGTATTGAGCAGTATTGTCAATGAGAATGTGGATGAATGGAACAGAAAAGCTATCGTTAAGGCAAGCTTTATTCAAATCCCTGTAATCCACACAAACTCACACCTTTTCTCTAGGTTTAGGCACGAGCACGATGTTGGATATCCACTCAGGATATGTAGACACCATGATGATGCCAGCTTGAAATTGTTTCACAATTTCTTCTTTCACCTTTAAACTCCACTCAGGTTTCAATCGCCTAAGCTTCTGCTTGACTGGCTTCAATCCCTCTTTAATGGGAAGGCGATGAAGAACAATGTTAGTGGATAAACCCACCATGTCTTCATGAGACCATGCAAACAAATCCTGGAATTGGGTTAATAGCATAACCATGTCATTCCATTGGTTTGGGGTAAGGTCTGAACCAATCTGGATTAACTTAGGACTTTCTAAGGATCCAAGATTGAAGGAAGTGGTTTGATCAAGGTTGGGTTTAGGTTTGTCTTTGACCCATTCTTGAATTTTTGGAGGCACCTCAATGTCCTCATGTATGTCCATCAAGCCTGAATTCATTTCTACTTCAAAGGTACAATCCTTGTGGAGAAGAGGCACCGTATCAGTAAGTACAGGCACATCTAAATTCAGGGTCCTGAAACAAAATATTCTTTCACTTAGTATATATAAAACATTTTGATCATACACAGTGTTAGCATGTACTGACAAAATAAACTGCTAATACTGCACAGAAAAGTAAGCAGTTATGATATCTACAGGGCAGAAAGAGCTTCAGCCCACTTTACCCTTGTCGACCAATGCAAGGAATGCTGCTCCAATTGGCAAGGATAAAGTCTGAGTGGACTGCATTGATAGAGGAGTTGTCATCGTCCTCCTCTTCCTGAATGATGGCCAATACGTCTGGACAATCATCGTCTGGGGTGTATCTGTTTGTATGCTCATCATGGACGATGATGCGTATGCCCAACATTATCTGGATAATGTTTTTCTTAATTCTTTGTTTCTCTTCTTCCACTGCGGGATCGGGAACAAAGATTTCTTTTGTTTTGAACGGCACTGGCTTGGGAAATAGCATAGCCATCATGTTAATTGGCACCTTTACAGGAGGTTATACGGACTCAAAGTTTGAAGGCGAAGATAAATGCCTCGTGGTTGAAGCTGAAGGAATATGAGGATGCTTATGAGGATTCCTCTTTCTAGAACTAGCAGAATAGCCTAGTCCAGCTGTTTCAGTTTGCCTAGCTACTTGAATGGGGTATTTAATACCTTGGTGATCTTTACCCAGCCCTTGTCTTGGCTGATGACCCAAGGACATCATTTCCTGAGTAGCCGACATTACTTCGGCAGAGATCTTGGGTACGAGCAATGTCGTTCCAATAGCATGGTACTGAGTATTACTCACTTCTGAGGCATGAAAATTGACCGGCTCAACATCTGCATTAGCTTTGATGAATGGCATGTCCCCATGTTGAGGACACTCCGGTTCAGCGTTGATCGTGACTAGGCTATTGTTGATAATGTATTTCAGTTGTTGATGAAGGGTGGAGGGGACTGCCCTAGCCATATGAATCCACGGTCTTCCCAAGAGCAGGTTGTATCCCTAATCTATCTTGAGCACGTGGAAATATACGTAGAATGTATGGGGACCAATTTCGATTGGCAGCTCAATTACTCCGACTGAATTCCGACGGGCTCCGTCAAAAGCTTTGATGACCATATGGCTACCCCGGATTCGGTTGAGATTAACATTCATCTTCAATAATGTGGCGTATAGACAGATATTTAGAGATGAGCCTCCATCTATCAATACTCCAGCCAACATATATCCGGAGGATAAGACCGCAATATTTAACGGCTTGCAATGACCGGTCCCTTCGGGAGGTATATCGTCATCAGTGAAGGATATTACATTGTTGTTGAAAATGTGATCAACCGAGTGTTAAAATTTTTCTGTATCCACTGATTCTGGTAGATAGGCTTCTTCAAAAACTGTCAATAAGATCTTCCGGTGATCCTCAGAAGTTAGCACTAAGTCCAAAATTAAAATCTGGTGTGGAGCTTCTCTCAAGCTTAGAACCACCTTGGCTTCGTGATGACCCATAGTGCGGAGGAATTTTTTAATCTTCTCCATAGGTATTTTCCCCTTTGATTTGATGGTAGATTTCATCACCCATTGGGAAAGATACAGTGGATTTTCCTTTGACACTGTAGCAGTTGTATGTGAGGTGGATCCTTCACCTTCTCCATAATTCCACGGAACTGTGTACAAGATAACAATAGGATATTGTGCTCTACATGGTAAGTTGATTGGCTCGGGAGCGGCCACTTTCAAAGGATTGTTGTTTCCTCTGAGTTGAATGGTTGGTATAGTGAGTGGCTTGATATTGTCATCAGCCTCTGCAGAGATAGCTGCTATAAATCCCTTCCACTTAGTAGGACAGATATTCTCACTCCCACGTAGCACAGTATCATTGTCTGCTAGTTGCAGGACACTGCTGTCAATGAGATTCTGGATAAGGTGGCAGAGTGCCCAGCATTCTTCGGTGCTGTGATCGCGAGAATGGGAGTGATACTGACATACTCCATCAGAATTGTACCGCCCTGAACGGGGGTTGATTGGAGGTAGAAGGGAATAAATCCTTCCTTCATTGATTAGCATCTGAAGGATTTCCTCCATGGGTTGGCCCAAATGTGTGAATTCCTTTCTGTTGGCAAAATCACGATGAGCTTTGGCATTTGCTCTCTTTGCCACTTTGTCCTCCAAAGTTTCACTTTCTGAAGGTGACGAAGGAATATTGCTGATAAGAGGAAGGAGACTAGCATGCTCCTGGCTTACTAATTGGCGTGTAACTTGATGCTGGTAGGTCACCAGTTCTGCCAATTGATAGATCTATTTGCATAGAGCTTTCATCTTACGTTCCATTGTGAATTGGAACATGGCATAATCCCATTTGTCAACACCGTCTTTGGTGGTTTGAGATGACTCGCCATTGAAATTGGAACTCTGTCCATTGCTCCAATTTATCATGTTGACCTCTTCCTCTTTGTGTTGAGGAAGAGGGTTATCTTGAATGTGAGGTTGATCTGGTTTGGTAACCACGATTTCTCCATTATCTATCAAGTCTTGGATCTTGTGTTTCAAGGCCCAACAATCTTGAGTATCATGTCCAGGTGCCCCGGCATGATATGCACATTTCTTAGCAACAATGAAACCCCGTCCATTAGGGCTGGCTGGTGGAAGAAGATGCGTGATTTTCTTCAGTGTTGTTAGAAAAGTAAGAATGTTCTCGAGGGAGTCCCCTAAGGGTGCAAACACTCGAGGGCATTTGACTTCTCCACCTTTTGGCAATGGAGGATTTGAAGACTAAGCTTGAAAGGGAGTGTAACTTCTCCTTTGAATAGGCATGTTCTGATTGCCTTTTTGACCCTATAGTATCAGGGAAACATCTTTCTCTTTCTTTTTATGGACCCTCCAGGGGTTGTTTCCATAATTTCCAGACTGGATGTGCTCAGCAACAGCTTTAATGGCATCTAGGTCTTGAATCTTTCCTGACTTCAATCCCATCTCAACCATCTCCCCGTGTTTGATCATTTCAGAAAATGGTTTACCGATGCCGGCTAACACTCTTTCATAGAAAGGAGCTTCTTGTATGTCTATGAAGGTCATGACCATTTCTGATTCTGTCATGGGAGGAATAACTTGGGCAGCCAGGCATCTCCACCTTTGAGCATACTCTCTGAAAGATTCATTAGATTGTTTCTTGACCTTGGTAATCTGATACCGGTCAGGAGCCATTTGAGACTGAAAGCTATATTGTGTGAGGAAAGCGTGTGCTAGCTCTTCCCAGCTATGGATCTTGGAGTTGTCTAATCTGGTATACCATGAATGGGCTTCTCCAATCAGACTTTTCTGGAACAGCTGCATTCTGAGCATCTCGTCCTCTGCATAAGATCCAAGTTCTCCAATGAATACCTTCAAATGGGTGTAAGGATCTCCTAACCCGTCATATTTTTTGAAGTCAGGAGTTTTAAACTTTTCTGAATAATGAATACCAGGGAATATACAAAGGTCAGCATATGAAACACTCACGTGTGCTCCAATTCCTTTGATAGCGCGAAGGGTCTCTTCCATCTGAAGAACTTTCTTTTTGATGTCACCGGTGTCTGGATCTCTTGTGAGATGGGTGTCATCATGAATTTTGTTGGTCGTATCCAACTGTAGTTCAGGTATTGTAGCGACCTGGGCTCCCCCTTGTGTAAAGGATTCGGTATATACGAGTATTTTTGGACCCTGCGTAGATTGTTATAGTTCTTTAAGCAGAACAACAACCAAATCTATAATTTGTTTGCTTAATCCGTCGAATTTCTTATGAGAAACTGGATTAAGGTTAGTCTGGTCGGATGAGGACATAATTGGATGTAGGCCCATGGCCTTTTTGGATTTTGACCTGGTAGTAGGTCCGACGGATTCCCTACGAAAGACTTGCATAGTTTAGTCTTTAGGGAATGTAAATTAACATGCTATGTGATGTGTTCGTTTTAGGAATTTTATCCTGCAAAAATGGATGTTAGCTGTTTGTAATAGCATGTCAATTCTAAACATGTGTGTATACATGTTTATTCATATCTTTTATTACATGAATATTGTAAGTAATGCAAAAGCATGAAGAGACTTTCCTTTGTGTTGGGTTTATCAGAGGCTGACCTATCTTAGGTTACTCTCGCGGCTTTTTGGCATGAAGGTTCCCAAATCATCGCAATTTACTCGACGGGAATTAAATTCGGTCTTTCAACTAGAGCGAATTTGGGTGGTGCCTTTCCTGAGCGTCGTGGAATTAGTTTTCCTACGAGTTTAATAATCAAACACCGACGGGATACCCTCCTGATGGAGGGACCACACAACATACATTCACATATATCGCGTCTCACTACATGAAAGTGATGACATGTGCGAAGCACTAATATCACAAGTAGATATGGTGCGAAGCACTAAGTGCAAATAAGGAAATGTATTCGTACACATTCATCATAAATGTAAATGCAACATCCACACACAAGCAGATAATAGTTTTGAAAAGATTGTAGTAGCGACTTAAGTCCTCTTATTGGAGTCCCCAGCAGAGTCGCCACCTGTCGACGTCGGGATTTTTATTTGTCCCTTTTCGTTACCTATTTTTTTGTGTTCTCATTTTATGTGAGATTTGTTTGGAAAAACAAGTAAAAAAGGTTCGACATGTGTAATGTCGACGATTGGACTATAAGAGTCGCCAGTTGATTTTTTAACTGGTTGTACCAACACAACCGAGAAAAGGTTTGCACATTGACCCAGTGATGTAACACTGCTAAACGGGTCTGTGAAACCGAGATTCATTTAGGGTCCGGGGACTTGCTTATGCGGAGGGAAGGTGTTAGGCACTCCCCAAAATCCGTGTTGCCACGGTGACCACCACTTTTCAAGAAACTATTATCTGAAGGGGTGTGTGTGTGTGGTTCAATGTGCTGTTATTTGGAAGTAGTGCTATTGTGACGCCCCCAAAATAGGTATACATCACCTATTCTGAGTCGCCAATACATGGTACAGAATACAAATACAATCTTTAATATATAACAAGAGATCTGTGAGTTTTAATACAAATACTGTTTTCTAGACAATATCCACTCTCAGAATAAGTCCTCAATACATTTATTTTCACACTATTTCATAGAATAGTGAGGACTACTAATGATATCCTCTGAATCGTCACTCCGTTCCCCGACTAGTCCCCGCTACGTTCTCATTTCCTGAAGAGAACAATGAAAGCCCAGTAAGAAATATTATGACTAAGATAATGCAGAATAAATTATCCTTAGCCTTCAACAATGTTAAACTGATAAAATATAACAAACATCAAGTTTAACTGCAGCGGAACAAGCAATCCATTAAAAGAGTCAAGTAAAGAATAAAATCTACTATCTTTTATGATTTAAAAGGTTTTTCATCACTTTTATCGCTGAGACTCAGCTTAATAAATAATCCACTTCATCCCTGCTGTGACGCCCCCAAATCCAGGTTCTCTAACCTCAGATTCGGTGCTCACGATCTATCATCATCATAAGCATTCTATAACTATTACGAAATAATAAACATACATTGTTCATTATAATAAAGTTTCCATAGCATGGTCCCAAGGTCTTCTTAACCTTAACTTAAACACACCATTCATATTACAAAAGGTTTACATAAGAACTTCCATTAGATAATAATAATTAATATTCATTCCAAACTATTCCTGGATCTTGCCCTTGCCTTTGTCCTTCGTATTGGATCCTTCAGGCTTAGCTGAAATAAATGTCATGATATAGCAAGGGTAAGCAACTAATTTGCTTAGCAAGTTTATATACAAGGGAGATATATCATGACTAGAAAGAAGTTTTGCTTTCAATGTTCAACAATAATATAAGGTTGTGAAGGAACATGAATTAATAATCAACAATTGAATATTCGAATAATTGAATAATATGAACTGAGTGGTTTTGAGATAACCATGAACATTTGCCAAGGTTCTCAGTAATTTAAACTGGACCTCTTAATAAGTTTTAGTATTCAAGGGGATCAGCCTTTCATACCCCGTGATTTATGCATAAACACTTAATATTCCGGCATCGATATCATGCCTTAATCAAATTCGTCCTTTTCTCAGTCAAGAGTTCTTATCATATCAATTTAATAAGAACAGCTTTTTAAAATACATTTGATTTAACAAATTTAAACATGCTTGATCTAGCTGATACAATTAGCATAGATCTATCTCATAAACAGTTCATAAATGAAAGAACTTTAATTTAATTCACAGTTCAATAATAATAGAACATGAATTAAATTGAACAAAGTGCGAATTTCAATAATCAATATAGATGTGAATAATCATCAATAATTATTCACTAACATGCTTTGAAAATAATAACTCGAGTTTGAGTTAGGACACTTGCCTCGTCTGTAGATTACGGCTACGTAATTAATTTATATCCACTATGCAGTTAAATTATCTTCCTTTGAGAGACCTATAGTTAATCTTTCAATTAGTCATAGTATAACATTAGATTATGTAATCACATAAATATTATGCATTATATTTAGTTCTTATAAACATTATCATGTCTTGATAATGTTACTATAACCACATAATATTATTGATCTTGATAATATTTAATTCACCTCTTAGTATTATTAGTTCCCTAATAATATTTTCATTTGCTTACTAATATTATTAACATCTTAATAATATTTTAATACCTTACTAATATTATTAATCCTCTTAATAATATTTTAATTAATATTATTACTTTAATAATATCTTACTTATGCTTTAGTATCATTAATCATTTAATATTATTAATCATTTAATAATATTTTATTCATTTACTAATATTATTAATCATTTAATAATATCTTATTCTATTACTAATATTATTAATTATTTAATAATACTTTAATCATTTATCAATGCTTAAATCAAATATTATTAACCATTTAATAATATTTTAAAGAAATTTTATTCTTAATATTTTTATTTACTTATCAATATCATATTCTAATATTATTAATACCATAATAATATTCTAATAATTTATTGGATTAATAAATAATTTATTCTAATTGTTCATCATTTATTAAACCTCTTATTTAATATCCATAAAAGGTCATAAATAATATTTATTATCATAAATTACCAAAATGCTCTAAGATAGTCATGATATGATATATTATGAGTATTCAAGCATAAAAATCACCTTTTTCTTATTAAAGACATCATTTAACTATTTATTTCCTTTTATTCATAACGTAACCATTTTTAGGAAAAATAGTAAACTTACTCCAAAAATTCTCAGCTTCTGTATTTTGACACAATATGAACCTACAAGGATCCTCAAATTTTTCTGGAATTTTAGAAAATGATCTACTATTTTTAAAGTTCCCAAAACACTCGGATCTTGCTTTATTTTTAATAAATTAAGTTTTGCTCAGAAAAATCTGAAATTTTCAGGGTATGTTCTTCTAACATATATGAACCTACTGTAAAAATTTCAGAATTTTCCAGTGTATACACAGTGAGATATTCGACGGTAAAGTTTTAGGAGTCCTTTACGAAAATAGTCATTACGCACATTCTATAACTCGAAACGTGTCCGTTCTTTTTCCTGCACGTAGATAACTTCTCAAGGTACCTCTGTGAATTTTCCCAGATTTTTAAGGGACATGAAACTGTCCGAAACAGACCCAAGAAAAATAGGACAGAAACTATTTTAGGATTTTTGAACCCTTAACATTCTAAGTGCGCTGTTTTGGGGAAATCAGCTCCAAAGGATTCAAAACTTGTTAGATTTGTGTTCTATCACTTGGGTTTACTAGATAACTCATGTATCTAGAACCCCCTTCGACGGATCACAAATCTAAGTTGGAAAACTTGAGTTACACAAGATTTAGTGGAAGAAAACAAGAGTTTTCACCCTTGGAGAACATATGCTCATATTCTTCCTCTAAGCCTTTGATCTAACACTCAAAATACTTAGTTCTATACATGATCATATGTAGGACTAGGGCATCTTGAGTATTTGTTCATAACCCCAACAAAACTCAAGCTAAAGAAAAAAAAACAAAGTAGAAGAAGAAAATGAAGGTTAGGTTATACCTTGATTTAATGGCAACCTTCCTTGATTTACCAAAGTAAGTGATGAACTTTGGATGCATTAACAAACTAGCACTCCTCTCTCTCTCTATATTTATGGCCAAACCTCTCTCTCCTTTCTCTCTCTAGAAGTGGCTAGCTTGGGAGAAATTATAAGAGGAAGAATGAGAGAAGAAATGAAATGAAATGAAAAGATGAAGTAAAAGGATACTTACAAAAAATATAGATACACTTAGTGTATCTAGCTATTATCCCCCATACTTTCTTTAACTAATGGATAGAAGCTTTGCCTTATCACTTTAATTAGTCTAATCATGATTAAGGATGCTTAATAAAGTGGCAACCAATGGGAGCTTGACAACCATGTCCTTTTGTGTAAGAGTTACTACAAATGGACCTTGCTTAGCTTAATTAGTTGCCTTAAAAGGCTAATGTGGCCAGCCATATTTATGCCCACTAACTCCTTCATTTAGCTTTTATTTTAATGCATAAATTAGATAAATCAAATGTCTAAAATACCCTTAATCAAGTGGGCTAAGTTTGGGCTTGCATTTTATTTCTTTTGGGCTTCTCCTTTAATTGTTTTGGGCTATGTAATAAACATAGTCTAACAATTTTAATATATGTTACCCAATTTAATTATTTAGGGTTTTCATTCCTAATCTTATGAAATTTAATTACCTATACATGTGACTTTAGCTCATAACCTAATTAGGTTCACAAGAATTAGGTTTAAAATTATTAGTCACTTGAAATAATAAGATTATCCACTTAAGTTAGTATACATTTTAAATACTAACATCTCCTTATTACCATAACCCTTAGATTATTTAATTGTCTCACCTAATTTATAATTAGGTTACGAGGCTTTCATTTTTAATGAAACCTATAAATGTATATATCCATAACTATAACATACATGTTAATTGACCCATGCACCATTTCACATATGTTGTCACATATTAAATCACTGTATAACACAAAGTTTTTAAATATTAATAATGTATATACATATATAGTGACTTAAAATTCACGGTTATTACATCCTCCCCTCCTTATAAGAATTCCGTCCCCGGAATTACTTACAGGTTTACTCAAAAATATGTGGATAACTTTCCCTCATCGTTTCTTCAAGTTCCCACGTAGCTTCTTCAGCATTGTGGTTCCTCCAAAGAACCTTTACAGAATGTATAACCTTATTTCGTAATTTCTGTTCTTTTCTATCTAAAATTTCAACTGGAATTTCCTCGTACGACAAATCCTTTTCGACCTGAATTGGCTCGTACGATATCACGTGCTTGTAATCAGGCTTGTATGGTCGTAGCACTTACACATGAAACACATTATGAATATATTCTAGTTCAGGAGGTAGAGCTACCTCGTACGCCACTTCGCCTATCTTTCTTAAGATCTCAAAAGGTCCAATAAATCTCGGACTCAGTTTACCTTTCTTTCCAAACCTTATCTTCCCTTTCCAGGGAGATACTTTCAAAAATGAATGGCTTCCCACCTCAAAATCTCTCTTCTGGCGATGTAAGTCTGCATACTTCTTCTAGCGATCTTGAGCTGCTACCAATCGGGCTCTTATCACCTTGATGATCTCTATAGTTTGCTGTACCAGTTCTGGTCCCAACAATCGACGTTCACCCACTTCATCCCAGCATAAGGGCGTTCTACATTTCCTTCCATACAGTGCTTCGTACGGCGGCATTCCGATGCTGGCGTGATAACTATTGTTGTATGCGAACTCTACTAATGGAAGATGATCCTCCCAGCTACCCTTGAAGTCCATCACACAAGCTCTGAGCATGTCTTCAAGTGTTTGAATTGTTCTCTCGCTTTGCCCATCGGTCTGCGGATGATACGCGGTGCTCATCCATAGTTGCGTCCCTATTCTTTCCTGAAGGCTCTTCCAGAAGTTTGACGTGAATCGCGGATCTCTATCCGACACAATAGATACCGGTACGCCATGCCTCGAGATAATTTCTTTGATATACAATTTGCCTAGCTGGTCCAAATTATACCTGATCTTGATCGGTAAAAAGTGAGCTGACTTCGTAAGACGATCTATAATCACCCATATGGCATCGTGTCCTTTTTGCGTTGCTGGAAGTCCCACCACAAAATCCATCGTGATGTGCTCCCACTTCCACTCTGGAATCTCTAAAGGCTGTAGTAATCCACTCGGTCGTTGATGCTCTGCCTTGACTCTTTGACAAGTTAGACATCTGCTGACGCATTCTGTAACCTCTCTCTTCATGTTTGGCCACCAAAAATGTTGACGCAAGTCTTGATACATTTTTGTTCTTCCTGGGTGTATCGAGTACCTCGTACTATGCACGTCTCGCAAAATCTCTTCTCTTAGTTCTGGTACTAGCAGTACCCAAATTCGCCCTTCGAATCTCAGCAGTCCGGTGCCATCAATCTTGTATTTCAATTCATCCCCTTCAGCTAACCGCTTCTTGATGTTGTCGCAATCTTCGTCCTTCTCTTGAGCCTCTTTAACCTTATCTAATAAAGTCGGGCTCGCTGCTACTGTAAATAATTTCTCGTTGGTCTCCATCGAATACTTAACTTCTAAGTCAAGTCGTTCGAAATCTTTCACCAATTCCTCTTGAATGGTCAACTTCAGTAACTTCTCTCTGCCTTTTCTGCTCAGGGCATCTGCCACTACATTTGCTTTTCCTGGATGGTACAGAATCTCACAATCGTAATCCTTGATCAATTCTAGCCATCGGCGCTGCCTCATATTTAGCTCTTTCTGTGTGAAGATATACTTCAGACTCTTGTGATCTGTATATATCTCACACTTCTCGCCATACAAATAGTGCCTCCAAGTCTTCAAGGCAAAAACTACTGCTGCTAATTCCAGGTCATGAGTCGGATAACCCTTCTCATAGTCCTTCAGTTGACGTGAAGCGTACGCAATAACCTTGCCATGCTGCATCAGTACACAACCAAGACCCTTGTGTGACGCATCACTATACACTACAAATCCTCCCGTGTTGTCTGGTAAAGTCAACACAGGTGCCTGACTGAGCCTCTTCTTCAATTCTATGAAACTCTCTTCACATTTCTCCGTCCAAATGAACTTCACTGTCTTTCTGGTAAGGTTGGTCAACGGTGATGCTATCTTTGAAAAATCTTGGATGAATCTCTGATAGTATCCTGCTAATCCCAAGAAACTCCTAATTTCTGTCGGCGTCTTTGGCTGTTCCCAGTTGATAACCGCTTCTACCTTTACTGGATCCACCGAAACACCATCCATGTCGATAACGTGACCCAAAAACTGCACTCTCCGCAACCAAAACTCACACTTAGAGAACTTTGCATACAACTTCTCCCTCCTTAACGTCTCCAACACTATCCTTAGATGTTCAGCGTGCTCTTCCTCTGTCTCTGAATATACCAGAATGTCATCGATGAACACGACAACAAACTTATCCAAATACAGTTTAAACACTATGTTCATCAAGTCCATGAATGCTGCTGGCGCATTCGTCAACCCAAAAGACATTACTAGAAACTCAAAGTGTCCATACCGAGTTCTGAATGCCGTCTTTGGAACATCCTCCTGCCTCACCTTCAGTTGGTGATAACCGGTCCTCAAGTCGATTTTTGAAAAATATTTCGCCCCCTTCAACTGATCAAACAAATCGTCGATCTTGGGCAACGGGTACTTGTTCTTAATGGTGACCTTGTTTAACTCCCGGTAGTCGATACAAAGCCTTAATGACCCATCCTTCTTCTTTACGAATAAGACTGGTGCTCCCCACGATGATACGCTCGGTCGAATGTATCCCTTATCTAACAATTCTTGTAGTTGAATCATCAGTTCCTTCATTTCTACCGGAGCCATACGATACGGCGTTTTGTATACCGGTGATGTCCCTGGTGCCAAATCGATAACAAACTCTATCTCTCTATCTGGTGGCAATCCCAGAATCTCATCTGGGAAGACGTCAACGAATTCCCTTACAATAGGTATCTGACCCAGTTCACCCTCGACTCTGCGGGTATCCACAATGTGAGCCAAATAACCTATACAACCTTTCCTAAGCAACTTCTTTGCTTGCATCATCGTCAGACAACAAGATTGTCTCGGCGATTTAATGCCATAAAATACCACCTTTGACTTATTCGGAGTCTTTAGGTGTACGCACTTTTTTTTACAGTCAATGATCGCTCTGTGACTTGATAACCAATCCATCCCGAGGATTACATCAAACTCTCCAAGACGAATCGGTATCAAATCCACGTTAAGCTTAAACCCTCGTACATCAGCACAACAGTTCCTATGTATGTAGTCTACAGGAATAATTTCTTTGTTTGCTACTTCTACATTCATTGGGTGTTCTAATAGTTCACGAGGTAAACTTAATCTTTGAGCAAATTCATCAGATACAAAAGAACATGAAGCTCCCGAATCGAATAACACATGGGCATTTATATCGTTGATCGGAATTATACCTGACACCACCTCCCTGGATGCCACGGCATCTTGCACTGTCATATTGAATGTCCTCGCTGTCGTCTTGTTTGGCTAGGTTGGTCCTCCACTGGTTGTCTTAGTGTTATTGCCCCTATTGCCGTTTCCGCCATCTGTGCTTTTCTTGTTTGGGCAATCCTTGATCCGATGTCCCAATTCACCACAGTTAAAACAACCTCCCTTCTTCACCTTAGAACAATTGGGTGAGGTATGCCCTTCTTGTCCATAGGTATAACATACCGTTTTTCCTTTCAAGCACTCTCCCGAGTGACCCTTTCCACAGTTTCCACACACTGACTTCTTTTGTTGGACACTTCCTTGCTGAATCTCCAAATTACTACCCCCACTGCTCCATTTCTGCTTCTTGTTGTTGCTACCGCCACCGCTAACATTCTGATTCCCACCTTCTACTTTCTTCTTATTCTTCTCCCGATTGTACTTTGAGACTGCTTCGCTTCCACCTTCTGCTATGAGAGCTTTCTCCAACAGAGTTGAGAATGACGTGATTTGTAGAACCGCTACCTTACTATAAATCCACGGCTTTAGTCCATTTTCGAACCTTCTTGCTTTCCTCACCTCCGTGTCTACCTGATGTGGAGCGAATCTGGCCAATTCATTAAACTTTGCAGCGTACTCTGACACTGACATATTCTCCTGCTTCAATTCCAAAAATTTGATCTCCATTCTCGCTTGTGTACTCTCAGGGAAGTAGTTCTCAAAGAACAACTTCTTGAACGCTTCCCAAGTCACGATTCCAGTCCCGGCTTTGTTCTGGTTGGCCTCCCACCAATAGTTAGCCTCACACTTCATTAAGTAGGTAGCAAAAATTGTTTTCTGTTCTTCTGCTACTCTAGCAATAATGAAGGCCTTCTCAATCTCCTTCATCCATGTCTGGGCCTCTAACGGGTTTGCTGTTCCTCTAAACTCCGGTGGTCCTACGGCCTTGAAGTCCTTAAAGTTGGCTAATTGGTTTCCCGCCTGATTTCCTGCAGGTTGAGCTTGATTCCTCATAGCTTCAGTCATCATGTTGATAAAGTCTTGCATTGGGTTTGGTTGAGCTCCCGCTGCATTATTAACTGACTCTTCGATCTCTTGGTTCCTTAGTACACGTCTGGGCGGCATTATCTAGTGGAACAAAATTCTAACACGTTACTCGGGTTTTATTATCATATAAGTACTTAGCATGTAACACGCTACTGTATTCAACAATCATATGATCATTATGGGAGAGTTTTAAATTACCAAGATTTTGGAAGTCTTTCTCCCTAATTAGTGGGTTAAGTTTGTTTTTAAAGAAAATTTTCCAAATCAGTCTACTAGACTCACATAACATTAAATAGATAATTTACTATTTAAAATTTTTCAACACATATCATAATAATAATGCATTTATATTCATATACCAATCTTTAGTGTCTCACATGATTAATACAGGTATATTCTTATAAATACTACTATCCCATTTTAAACACAAAAGATGGGATTAACTCAAAATGATACTTCCCTACAAACACAAATAGGGATACTACCTAACTACCTACTACCTCACACCTGCTGAGGTTTACATCAACATAAAACCCTATTACACAAAAGGGGTACTAATGCCTCTATTTACAACTAGTCCACAGCATAATCATCACTGGTGGCCCTGCTGGGTCACCTGAACAGGCTCCGGGGGAAACCACCCCTCCATAGCTCTACGTCGAACGGATCGACTCGACTCTCCTATCTCGAACTGCGCCCTCCTAGTCCCACTGCGCTGGCCCTCATACGCTGTGTCTAGCGCCAGTCCTAAAGTCTCGGCCCTGACCTTCATGGCCTGCAGTTCTAACTCTAATTGGTCCACCCGCTGGGCTGACTCATAAAATGCCTCCTCCACGCGAATCTTGTCTGCAATCTCCATGTCAAACTCGCCCCGCATCGCCAGATGCTCTATGCTCAGCTCTCCGAACTTTGCCTTTTCATGCTCTAGCTGTACCCTCAGCATCTCAACTTGCAACTGGGACTCATCCAACTTTCCCTTCTGCTCGACTACCTCCATATGGGCTTGATAAGCCGCCTCTTTGTATTGACCTTCTGTGAACTGAAGTGTGTGGTTTTCAACCTTCAGTTCTCCCACTCTGCCTTCCAATTGATTGATTCTCCTCAACAAATCCCCTATAAGAGGACCCTGAGGGGCTTCTTCCGTAACCTCACGCTCAATGACCTCCTGATCTACTGAGTGACTGTCCTGGCGCTCGTCAGACATCCTACAATTACCATAAATAAAACCAACATCAGTACCACAATAAAATATATTCATTGATAAAATGAAATAATATTTTATTAAGTACAACACAAACTCGATAAATTTCCACAATCCATCTCCTAACATACTCTATAAGAGTTTTCTACTAAGGTTATAACCTAGGTTTCGCATTCCTATTGTTTATAACCTACAGCTTTGATACCAACCTGTGACGCCCCCAAATCCAGGTTCTCTAACCTCAGATTCGGTGCTCACGATCTATCATCATCGTAAGCATTCTATAACTATTACGAAATAATAAACATACATTGTTCATTATAATAAAGTTTCCATAGCATGGTCCCAAGGTCTTCTTAACCTTAACTTAAACACACCATTCATATTACAAAAGGTTTACATAAGAACTTCCATTAGATAATAATAATTAATATTCATTCCAAACTATTCCTGGATCTTGCCCTTGCCTTTGTCCTTCGTATTGGATCCTTCAGGCTTAGCTGAAATAAATGTCATGATATAGCAAGGGTAAGCAACTAATTTGCTTAGCAAGTTTATATACAAGGGAGATATATCATGACTAGAAAGAAGTTTTGCTTTCAATGTTCAATAATAATATAAGGTTGTGAAGGAACATGAATTAATAATCAACAATTGAATATTCGAATAATTGAATAATATGAACTGAGTGGTTTTGAGATAACCATGAACATTTGACAAGGTTCTCAGTAATTTAAACTGGACCTCTTAATAAGTTTTAGTATTCAAGGGGATCAGCCTTTCATACCCCGTGATTTATGCATAAACACTTAATATTCCGGCATCGATATCATGCCTTAATCAAATTCGTCCTTTTCTCAATCAAGAGTTCTTATCATATCAATTTAATAAGAACAGCTTTTTAAAATACATTTGATTTAACAAATTTAAACATGCTTGATCTAGCTGATACAATTAGCATAGATCTATCTCATAAACAGTTCATAAATGAAAGAACTTTAATTTAATTCACAGTTCAATAATAATAGAACAGGAATTCAATTGAACAAAGTGCGAATTTCAATAATCAATATAGATGTGAATAATCATCAATAATTATTCACTAACATGCTTTGAAAATAATAACTCGAGTTTGAGTTAGGACACTTGCCTCGTCTGTAGATTACGGCTACGTAATTAATTTATATCCACTATGCAGTTAAATTATCTTCCTTTGAGAGACCTATAGTTAATCTTTCAATTAGTCATAGTATAACATTAGATTATGTAATCACATAAATATTATGCATTATATTTAGTTCTTATAAACATTATCATGTCTTAATAATGTTACTATAACCACATAATATTATTGATCTTGATAATATTTAATTCACCTCTTAGTATTATTAGTTCCCTAATAATATTTTCATTTGCTTACTAATATTATTAACATCTTAATAATATTTTAATACCTTACTAATATTATTAATCCTCTTAATAATATTTTAATTAATATTATTACTTTAATAATATCTTACTTATGCTTTAGTATCATTAATCATTTAATATTATTAATCATTTAATAATATTTTATTCATTTACTAATATTATTAATCATTTAATAATATCTTATTCTATTACTAATATTATTAATTATTTAATAATACTTTAATCATTTATCAATGCTTAAATCAAATATTATTAACCATTTAATAATATTTTAAAGAAATTTTATTCTTAATATTTTTATTTACTTATCAATATCATATTCTAATATTATTAATATCATAATAATATTCTAATAATTTATTGGATTAATAAATAATTTATTCTAATTGTTCATCATTTATTAAACCTCTTATTTAATATCCATAAAAGGTCATAAATAATATTTATTATTATAAATTACCAAAATGCTCTAAGATAGTCATGATATGATATATTATGAGTATTCAAGCATAAAAATCACCTTTTTCTTATTAAAGACATCATTTAACTATTTATTTCCTTTTATTTATAACTTAACCATTTTTAGGAAAAATAGTAAACTTACTCCAAAAATTCTCAGCTTCTGTATTTTGACACAATATGAACCTACAAGGATCCCCAAATTTTTTTGGAATTTTAGAAAATGATCTACTATTTTTAAAGTTCCCAAAACACTCGGATCTTGCTTTATTTTTAATAAATTGAGTTTTGCTCAAAAAAATCTGAAATTTTCAGGGTATGTTCTTCTAACATATATGAACCTACTATAAAAATTTCAGAATTTTCCAGTGTATACACAGTGAGATATTCGACGGTAAAGTTTTAGGAGTCCTTTACGAAAATAGTCATTACGCACAATCTATAACTCGAAACGTGTCCGTTCTTTTTCCTACACGTAGATAACTTCTCAAGGTACCTCTGAATTTTCCCAGATTTTTAAGGGACATGAAACTGTCCGAAACAGACCCAAGAAAAATACGACAGAAACTATTTTAGGGTTTTTGAACCCTTAACATTCTAAGTGCGCTGTTTTGGGGAAATCAGCTCCAAAGGATTCAAAACTTGTTAGATTTGTGTTCTATCACTTGGGTTTACTAGATAACTCATGTATCTAGCACCCCCCTTCGACGGATCACAAATCTAAGTTGGAAAACTTGAGTTACGCAAGATTTAGTGGAAGAAAACAAGAGTTTTCACCCTTGGAGAACATATGCTCATATTCTTCCTCTAAGCCTTTGATCTAACACTCAAAATACTTAGTTCTATACATGATCATATGTAGGACTAGGGCATCTTGAGTATTTGTTCATAACCCCAACAAAACTCAAGCTAAAGAAAAAAAAAACAAAGTAGAAGAAGAAAATGAAGGTTAGGTTATACCTTGATTTAATGGCAACCTTCCTTGATTTACCAAAGTAAGTGATGAACTTTGGATGTATTAGCAAACTAGCACTCCTCTCTCTCTCTATATTTATGGCCAAACCTCTCTCTCCTTTCTCTCTCTAGAAGTGGCTAGCTTGGGAGAAATTATAAGAGGAAGAATGAGAGAAGAAATGAAATGAAATGAAAAGATGAAGTAAAAGGATACTTACAAAAAATATAGATACACTTAGTGTATCTAGCTATTATCCCCCATACTTTCTTTAACTAATGGATAGAAGCTTTGCCTTATCACTTTAATTAGTCTAATCATGATTAAGGATGCTTAATAAAGTGGAAACCAATGGGAGCTTGACAACCATGTCCTTTTATGTAAGAGTTACTACAAATGGACCTTGCTTAGCTTAATTAGTTGCCTTAAAAGGCTAATGTGGCCAGCCATATTTATGCCCACTAACTCCTTCATTTAGCTTTTATTTTAATGCATAAATTAGATAAATCAAATGTCTAAAATACCCTTAATCAAGTGGGCTAAGTTTGGGCTTGCATTTTATTTCTTTTGGGCTTCTCCTTTAATTGTTTTGGGCTATGTAATAAACATAGTCTAACAATTTTAATATATGTTACCCAATTTAATTATTTAGGGTTTCCATTCCTAATCTTATGAAATTTAATTACCTATACATGTGACTTTAGCTCATAACCTAATTAGGTTCACAAGAATTAGGTTTAAAATTATTAGTCACTTGAAATAATAAGATTATCCACTTAAGTTAGTATACATTTTAAATACTAACATCTCATTATTACCATAACCCTTAGATTATTTAATTGTCTCACCTAATTTATAATTACGTTACGAGGCTTTTATTTTTAATGAAACCTATAAATGTATATATCCATAACTATAACATACATGTTAATTGACCCATGCACCATTTCACATATGTTGTCACATATTAAATCACTGTATAACACAAAGTTTTTAAATATTAATAATGTATATACATATATAGTGACTTAAAATTCACGGTTATTACACCTGCACTACGGCCAAGGATATTCATTAGTATCACAACCACAAATTATCCATGCATCACATCCAAGGATATTCGTGTATTCATCAATGGTCATGATCATGCCAACAACTGTCCATCAATGCACTACGGGCCAATGAGGACTTTTACCATATCATTTGTAACATTACGGTCATGATTACACCGAATCATCCCTGGTTATAATCATACCAAGTCCATCTATACAATACATGTCATAGATGACTTTCAACAAAATATAAACATGAGGATGATGACAATGATATAAGAATTCAATAAAATAAGTTTAAGAATTAATTAATCCAAGAACCAATAATGTCCAAATTGTCAACATGATACTGCTTTGTGCAGTAAAATTCAAGAATGCTCAGAAGAATATTTCCATGAAAATATACTGGATGAAGCGCAAATATCAAGGATATTCCACTAATTTCATGGAGTATAAAAGCCAAAATTTTAATCAACTGAGTATAATAAAGAATGGAATAACAAAAGAAACCAACAGGCATGCGATGGACCGCACAGACAGGTTATTCCAACAGAATAATAAATAACGGAACCAGGTCATGCATAAGCGCACTGACAGGATATTCCGACAGAATAATAAATAATGGAACCAGGTCTGGCGTAAATGCACAAATAGCATATTCCGACAAAATAATAAATAATTGAACCAGGTTCGGCGTAAACGCACAGACAGGATGTTCCAACAGAATAATAAAGAATTGAATAACATAAGAAATTCACCAAGTATAGGGTAGCCCGCGTATACAGGTTATTCCAACAGTATAATAAATAATGGAATAACAGAAGTTCTCTTCATGAATACAAAAGAAATAATACCCCTTACCTTAAGAAGAAGAATACTGGATATATGACTAGTGCAGTAACAGAATACTTTTCTTCTTTCTCTCTATAACTTCTCTCTCTAGAGTTTCAGTGAATTCGTAAGAAATAATGAAGGAATAAACATCTATTTATAGAAGAATGGACTGCATAGTAACTAACTCATGAACGGTCCAGATTGATTTACTTTAATCTGACGGTCCATATTTAAAGCAAAATCTTTTAAATAAACTATAATATATTCTATTTATAATCTAATAAAACGAATAACTTTATAAAAGATTTTACTATACAAACACTATGCAGGCACTATGCAAATACTATGCATAATAAAATATAATATATTCTAATTATTGTCTAATAAAACAGATAACTTTATAAAAATATTTTGTTTTATATAAAAAGATTTTACTATTAGCCTAATAAAACGAATAACTTTATAAAAGTATTCTCTCTCTAGAGTTTCAGTGAATTCGTAAGAAATAATGAAGGAATGAGCTTCTATTTATAGAAGAATGGACTGCATAGTAACTAACTCATGAACGGTCCAGATTGATTTACTTTAATCTGACGGTCCATATTTAAAACAAAATCTTTTAAATAAAATATAATATATTCTATTTATAATCTAATAAAACAAATAACTTTATAAAAGATTTTACTATGCAAATACTATGCAGGCACTATGTAAATACTATGCATAATAAAATATAATATATTCTAATTATTGCCTAATAAAACAGATAACTTTATAAAAATATTTTGTTTTATATAAAAAGATTTTACTATTAGCCTAATAAAACGAATAACTTTATAAAAGTATTCTATTTTATATAAAAAGCTTTTCTATTTTATTACATTAATAATAACAATAAAACAAAACTGAGTGACTTATCACGTAAGCATCAATAATCAATACCGTGTGCTACTATGCAACAATGCGTATTACTGTACTTTTCTACCGAGTAGTTCAACAGTATTAATGGTAAAACTTCTGCCGTTATTTTTATAAAGTATTTTTGTCGTTTTTTATATCTGACAATAATTCCGTTGTGGGGTCCACCAATGATTGTGTCGTCGTACGAATATTCCCTATTAAAACGAATATTCCCCGACCAATCGAATATTATATAGCAACTTGTGTACTTTGCAAAATTTATAAATATTATCCACAACTATAACATTATATCAATTTCACTCCATAATATTCAAAAATGATATTTATAGAAAGTTTATCTTTATTTATAAAAGTTGGGGTCTTACAACCTCCCCTTCTTATGAAATTTTGCCCTCAAAATTAGGGTACATACATGGTATATCGAAGAGGTAAGGATACCTTGACTTCATTTCAGATTCTAACTCCCAGGTCATTTCCTCAACATCGTGGTTTCTCCACAAAACTTTGACTTGAGGTATAACCTTGGAGCGTAGAATATGTTCCTTCTTATCCAAGATTTGAATAGGAACCTCTTCATACGTTAAATCTTCCGCTATTTCGTCCGGTTCTAACTCAATAATGTGGTTCGGGTCTTCCACATATTTACGTAACATGGATATGTGAAAAACATTATGAACACGAGACATACTTGGCGGTAAAGCGAGTCTATAGGCCACAGTTTCTACTCGATCGAGGATTAAAAATGGGCCAATGAATCGAGGATTGAGCTTTCCTCTCTTTCCAAATCTCGTAACTCCTTTCCATGGAGCAACTCGTAACAACACATGATCTCCTATGTCAAATTCCACGTCCTTTCGATGAAGATCAGCATAACTCTTTTGTCGATCTTGTGAGGTTTTTATACATTGCCGGATCGTTTGAATCTTTTCCGTAGTCATACGTACCAACTCCGGTCCCAACAACGTTGCTTCACCCACCTCATCCCAGAATACTAGAGAACGACACTTTCTTCCATACAACGCCTCGAATGGAGCCATGCCAATACTTGCTTGATAACTGTTGTTGTAGAAAAACTCAACCAATAGTAAGAACTTATCCCAACTTCCCTTGAAGTTAAGGACACAGAGTCTTAATAAATCGTCAAGAGTTTGAATAGTCCTCTCAGATTGTCCATCCGTTTGGGGATGATATGCTGAACTAAATCGTAAATTCGTGTCCATAGCTTTTTACAAACTAACCCAAAATCGTGAAGTCAATCTTGTGTCTCGATCAGAAACAATGGATACTGGCATACCATGCAGTCTTACAATCTCGTTTATATAAATACAAGCAAGACGTTCAAGTGTATAAGTTTCTCGTATTGGTAAGAAATGAGCAGACTTGGTCAATCTATCAACAATGACCCAAATTGCATCAATGCCTTGAGAAACCTTGGGAAGACCAGTAACAAAATCTATGGTAATGTGCTCCCACTTCCATTCTATAATTTCAAGTGGTTGTAACGGACCTTTTGGTACTTGATGCTCCGCTTTTACTCGTTGACAAGTTAGACACCTTGAGATAAACAGCGCTATCTCTCTCTTCATATTGCTCCACCAAAATGTATGACGAAAATCACGATACATTTTGGTACTCCCAGGATGGATTACAAACGGTGTGTTGTGCGCCTCCATCATGATTTTATACTTTAAATCATGGTCGTTAGGAATACAAAATCTGGAGTTGACTCGAAGTATTCCTTCTTCATCGATTCTTGCTTCCGGCATAGCAACTTCTTGCACTTTCTTCCTCATATGCATCAGCTCCAGGTCTGTAGCTTGAGCAGCCTTAACTTTATCAATTAAAGTCAGTTTTACTCGTATATTCGCCATTATCACATGGGTCCCTGGAGTCTTTAACTCTATCTCCATCCTTTTCAAGTCACACAAAATGGGCCTTTGCGTTGACAATATCGCACTCGTACTTGCATATGATCTTCTACTCAATGCATCAGCTACCACGTTCGCTTTTCCATGATGGTATTGGATGGTATGATCATAATCTTTTAACAGTTCCAGCCAACGTCGTTGTCGTATGTTGAGTTCCTTTTGAGTGAAGAAATACTTGAGGTTTTTATGATCTGTAAAGATCTCCACTTTCTCCCCATACAAGTAATGCCTCCAAATTTTAAGTGCGAAGACAACAGCTGCCAACTCTAGATCATGAGTAGGATAATTCCTCTCATATTCTTTGAGTTGTCTTGAGGCATAGGCTATGACTTTCTCATGTTGCATGAGAACACATCCCAATCCTTTGCCCGAAGCATCACTGTAGATGACAAATCCCTCAAAGCCAGATGGTATTTTCAGAACAGGTGCTGAAATGAGTCTCCTCTGGAGTTCTTGAAAACTCTTCTCACATTCTTCACTCCAACCAAACTTTGTATCTTTCCGAGTCATCTGAGTTAATGAAGTAGCGATTCGAGAAAATCCTTCCACGAATCTCCGATAATAATCAGCTAAACCGAGAAAGCTACGTACTTCGGTCACTGATTTAGGTTGCTCCCAGCTTTGAATTGATTCAATCTTTGCCGGGTCAACCGATATTCCATGACTTGATACTACGTGCCCAAGGAATGCTACTTCCTCAAGCCAGAACTCGAATTTCTTCAACTTGGCATAAAGCTTGTATTCACAAAACTTTTGGAGTGTCAACCTCAAGTGTTGCTCATGATCTTCACGGCTTTTGGAATAAATAAGGATGTCATTAACGACCATAAAGTGATCCAAATATTTCTTGAATACTCGGTTCATCAAATCTATGAAGGCAGCAGGAGCATTAGTTAATCCAAAAGACATGAATAAGAATTCATAATGCCTGTACCGAGTTCTGAAGGCAGTCTTTGGAATATCCTCAGTTCTAACCTTCAACTGATGATATCCAGAACGAAGATTAATTTTTGAAAAGAATTGTGCTCCTTGTAACTGGTCAAACAGGTCATCAATACGTGGCAATGGGTACCTATTTTTGATGGTGACATGATTTAACTCCCGATAATCAATACAAAGTCGCATACTCCCATCTTTCTTCTTCATGAATAGAACAGGAGCACCCCAAGGAGAAGTACTAGGACGAATGAAGCTAATGTCTAACAATTTCTGTAGTTGGGTCTTTAACTCCTGAAGTTCAATAGGAGCCATTCGATATGGGGCTTTGGAAATGGGTTTTGTACCAGGTTCAATGTCGATACAAAATTCAATTTCATGCTCTGGGGGTAGGCCAGGAAGTTCTTCAGGGAATACGTCAGGAAATTCATTAACAATAGAAATATCATTCAAAACTGAAGTATTTTTGTTTAGATCCGTGACATGAGCTAAGAAAGCTTGACATCTATTTTTCAATAAACGAATAGCTTTATGGCTTGAGATGACAGTGATTGATTTTAATGATTTGGTTGTTTGAATTCGCATAATAGGTTGATTAGGAATATGAAAGTTAACAACCTTACGAAAACAATCAATTTTTGCATGATGAGTAGTTAACCAATCAATCCCTAGAATTACATCAAATGCAAGTATTTTCAATGAAATAAGATCGACAGGTAATGTGAGGGTACCGATTTGAACCAAATAAGACTTATGAACAGTGGATGTAATGAAGGTTTCTCCCAACAGAGTTTCCACAGATAAGTCAAAGTCTAATTTCTCAGGAGTAAAATTTAATCGTTGAGCGCAAATAGGAGAAATAAAAGAACGGGTAGAACTGGTATCAAATAAGGTATAGACTTCGCTAGAGTTTATGATAAGCTTACCCGTGATGACCTCGTTTGGGTTCCTTACTTTCTGGGAGGTCACAACAAACGCTCTCCCTTGCACTACCGGTTTTGACTTTTCTGGGACGTCCTTTGGTGCCTCCATCCTAGCTGAACTTGTCTTCGGTGAACGACAAAATAGGGGTAGGTGACCTTCTCTTCCATAATTACAACATGCTTTGGACAGCATCGCACAGTTTGGACTGATATGTCCCTCCCCTCCGCATTTGAAGCATATGATCGGTGGTCGTTCTCCTTCCTTAACCATGAGTGCTGGTGCTGACGTCTTTCCATCATTGTTGAATCTCCTCGTCTTGAAATGTCCATTCTTATTGTTTTGGCCATGTTTACCACCGAAGTGGTTACCATTTTTGGCCTGTTGATTCCCTCCACACTTGTTGTCACCGCTTCGATGACTGCTTTCACTGGTATTATCATTTTGTCTGTTGCTCTCTTTAGGTTGTGTTGACTCGTTATCGCGCTCCAGTAACTGAGCCCTATTTACAACATCTGAATACAAACACAGTTTATGAGAAATAAGATGTTGACATATCTCCGGCTTCAAACCTCTTAAAAACATCCGTGTCATTCTCTCTTCATTATCCACCAAATGGGACGCAAACCGGGACAGCTCGGCAAACTTAGCTTCGTACTGCGACACGTTCATATTATTCTGCTCTAACTTGATGAACTCTATCTCCTTCATGTGACGAATACTTTCGGGAAAGTACTTGTCATTGAACAGTTCTTGGAACTTCTCCCAAGACATCTTCAGTGCAGCAGGTTGAGTATGCTTTACTGATTCCCACCAGTAATCTACCTCTTCTCGCAACATAAAGGTGACAAAGGGAACCTTTTGCTCCTCGAAGCATCCCAAGAAATCAAATATCTTGGTGATCTGTTTTATCCACGTTTCTACCTTAAGTGGTTTTGGTTCTCTAATAAACTCTGGTGGTCTCAGCTCCTTGAACTGTTTAGCGGTGACCGTCCGTGAGTTTTCAGTGTTTCCACCAACATTTTGGACAGGAGCCGCTCTCGCCTGCTGTTGCATAAATTGCATAAAGCCTCTGAACATTCCATCATTCATCATTTGATCAGTGTTGTTGTTTGCATAAGGATTATCGCCTTCCTGATGCACATTATCCTGATTATTGATATATAGTGAATCAACGGTCGCCTATGCTCCATTGCTATTCTCAACATTCTCGGATGTCATTTTCAAATACTGCCACAAAACAGGGGTTAAATCACATATCACATATTATCTCTATACTCTGACCGACCAATTAAATAACAAGTAAACTTAGGTAGGTCATGCTAGCGAGGGAATTCCCTGTCTCTCCCCTCCTAGTTCTTATCTCACATCTCAGCCAGGGATCATATCCCTAAGCTCTGATACCAACTGTGACGCCCCCAAAATAGGTATACATCACCTATTCTGAGTCGCCAATACATGGTACAGAATACAAATACAATCTTTAATATATAACAAGAGAGCTGTGAGTTTTAATACAAATAATATTTTTTAGACAATATCCATTCTCAGAATAAGTCCTCATTACATTTATTTTCACACTATTTCATAGAATAGTGAGGACTACTAATGCTATCCTCTGAATCGTCACTCCGTTTCCCGACTAGTCCCCGCTATGTTCTCATTTCCTTAAGAGAACAATGAAAGCAAAAGGGTGAGCTCAACCAGCCCAGTAAAAAATATTATGACTAAGATAATGCGGAATAAATTATCGTTAGTCTTCAACAGTGTTAAACTGATAAAATATAACAAACATCAAGTTTAACTGCAGCGGAACAAGTAATCCATTAAAAGAGTCAAGTAGAGAATAAAATCTACAATCTTTTATGATTTAAAAGGTTTTTCATAACTTTTATCGTTGAGACTCAGCTTAATAAATAATTCACATCATCCCTTCACTACGGCCAAGGATATTCATTAGTATCACAACCATAAACTATCCATGCATCACAGCCAAGGATATTCGTGTATTCATCAATGGTCATGATCATGCCAACAACTGTCCATCAATGCACTATGGACCAATGATGACTTTTACCACATCATTTGTAACATTACGGTCATGATTACACCGAATAATCCCTGGTTATAATCATACCAAGTCCATCTATGCACTACATGCTATAGATGACTTTCAACAAAATATAAACATGAGGATGATGACAATGATATAAGAATTAAATAAAACAAGTTCAAGAATTAATTAATCCAAGAACCAATAACGTCCAAATTGTCAACATGATACTGCTTTGTGCAGTAAAATTCAAGAATATTTTCATGAAAATATACTGGATGAAGGGCAAATATCAAGGATATTCCACTAATTTCATGGAGTATAAAAGCCAAAATTTTAACCAACTGAGTATAATAAAGAATGGAATAACAAAAGAAATCACCAGGCATGCGATGGACCGTACAGACAGGTTATTCCAACAGAATAATAAGTAACGGAACCAGGTCATGTGTAAACGCACTGACAGGATATTTCGACAGAATAATAAATAATGGAACCAGGTCCGACGTAAACGCACAGACAGGATATTCTGATAGAATAATAAATAATGGAACCAGGTCCATCGTAAACGCACAGACAATATGTTCCAATAGAATAATAAAGAACGGAATAACAGAAGAATTTCACCAAGTATAGGGTAGCCCGCGTATACAGGTTATTCCAACAGTATAATAAATAATGGAATAACAGAAGTTCTCTTCATGAATACAAAAGAAATAATACCCCTTACCTTAAGAAGAAGAATACTGGATATATGACTAGTGCAGTAGCAGAATACTTTTCTTCTTTCTCTCTACAACTTCTCTCTCTAGAGTTTCAGTGAATTCGTAAGAAATAATGAAGGAATGAGCTTCTATTTATAGAATAATGGACTGCATAGTAACTAAATCATGAACGGTCCAGATTGATTTACTTTAATCTGACAGTCCATATTTAAAGCAAAATCTTTTAAATAAAATATAATATATTCTATTTATAATCTAATAAAATAAATAACTTTATAAAAGATTTTACTATGCAAATACTATGCAGGCACTATGCAAATACTATGCATAATAAGATATAATATATTCTAATTATTGTCTAATAAAACATATAACTTTATAAAAATATTCTGTTTTATATAAAAAGATTTTACTATTAGCCTAATAAAACGAATAACTTTATAAAAGTATTCTATTTTATATAAAAAGCTTTTCTGTTTTATTACATTAATAATAACAATAAAACAAAATTGAGTGACTTATCACATAAGCATCAATAATCAATACTGTGTGCTACTATGCAACCATGCGTATTAATGTACTTTTACTACCGAGTAGTTCAACAGTATTAATGGTAAAACTTCCGCCGTTATTTTTATAAAGTATTTTTATCGTTTTCTCAATCTGACAATAATTCTATTGTGGGGTCCACCAATAATTGTGTCGTCGTACGAATATTCCCTGTTAAAACGATTATTCTCCGACCAATCGAATATTATATAGCAACTTGCGTACTTTCTAAAATTTATAAATATTACCCATAACTATAATATTATATCAATTTCACTCCATAATATTCAAAAATAATATTTATAGAAAATTCATCTTTATTTATAAAAGTTGAGGTCTTACAGCTATGTCTCGTTTGCACCTATATACAAAGGGCTTGAATTTGTGTAAAAATTCAGTTTTAAACAAGATATAGCAGTGATGTTTTGTAAAAGATGTTTTTCAAACCCTGTGCTCAATAGTATTTGAGGCCTTTGATACTTCTATTTTATTCCGTATTCGGCTGGATTAAGTTTATTTTACAGATGTGAGGCATCTGTATGAAAATAATGTACAAAAGGTGTTGAACTCCTCGTGGGTATGAAAACCATCTGAGGTAATTCAGACATCGCAGATAAATTTACAAGCTGCTTACAGCTGAAAAGGTCCATCACGGGAACCGTATCTAGATTCAGTGAACTAAATCTGTGATCACATGATTCCTAGGCTCACATGATGCCGCAATTGATATAAACTCAGTAAGCAGGTATATATATAAAAGTCGTAAATATATATATATAGACATGATCACGAACCACGAAGCACCTCCGTGGGGGATCAGAAATGTAAATAAAGCTGTAAAAGCTATCAACCGCCATGGAGGAAACTCCAGGCGGGACGAAATATACAGAAAGCAGTCAAAACGGTCAACCACCACGAAGTAAACTCCAGGTGGGACGAAATGTATATATATATATATATATATATATATATATATATATATATATATATATACACATATATATATATATATATATATAAGTAATAAACGCACCGGATATAAAATTCAGGCTCATCGGACAAAGTCCGACAACAGTTAATATATATAAGTATATATATATTAAAGCAATAAACGTACCGGATATAAAATCCAGGCTCATCGAACAAAGCCTAACAACAGTTAATATATATATATATATATATATATATATATAAATATATTCAAGCAATAAATGCACCAGACCAAAGTTTAGGCTCATCGAACAGAGTTCGACACGCAATTCATATATATAAATGTATATATATATATAACTCGATAATGTTAATCCATATATATATATATATATATATATATATATGTATGTATGTATATACAAACTGAAATAAAACCACGGACCGAAGTCCGGGCAAACAAACGCAACACGACTCTCAACTTAAAGAAAGGTGTGTGCAAAGATGGAGAGAAATGCTTTAAAGTGTGTAAGAAGGCTTACAGTGGGTTGCCAAAGAAGACTTCTATATCTTCAAAGTAGATAAACACTGGCTTTTGTAGGTACAAAAATAGCTAAATGTGAGCTCGCAGGTGTTTAAAATGGGAAAGCACTCAGTATATTGCAAGTACGGAGCAAATTGGACAAGGCTTCCTCGCTCTTTCTCTTCTTAAAATGGCCACCCCAAGCCCTCTATTTATAGAAGGTGGAGCCATAGGTGTACCTGCGGCTGGAGCCGCAGGTGTACCAGAGGCTACCCGGGTTGCCCCGGGTTTTGCGGGTCGCGTTGTCTCGTAGTACGTGCACGCGGGCAACGTGATGTCCACTCGAACTCTTAGAATTGCAATTCGGGCATCCGACTGAGGCACATAGGACCTATTTCGGACCGCTGTTGTCGAGAGTTACGCAATGACATGGGATTAGAGGTTGTACGAAGTCATGAAGATGGGACGATGCCATCCGGTCTTCAGCTTCAAATTCTATCTGTTATCCTGCTCAATAGTCACTCGGGATTCGTTCTTCTAAGCTTTTGTGGGACATTTCTATGTAAAAATGTATATCTGAATTGTTGAGATGGCGTGATATGGCATCATGGTGGCGAGATGACGACTTAGCCCCTCATCGGGGTTATCTCCAATTTGGGCTGATAAAGCAGACGTTGCTCAGGGTTATCTCTGAGATTGGACTGCTGCAATGGTTGAAGGTCCTCAATGTCATCTCTGAGGTGTGTCTGTCTTCCCGGTGTTATATCTGGGTTGGTACTGAGTATCTCGTTGTGAGCGCCGAGATTGAAGCTACTTGCATTTGAAACAAGCAATTCCGGGGTTATCACCGGAACTGCATTCCTTGGGGTTATTGCCAAGGTTGGTAGCTATTCCCATGGTTGGGACTGAGACTGGATACCTCGAGGTTATCTCCAAGATTAATCGGTCTTCTCCGGTGTGTGTTCCGATATTGGATCTGCATGCCTCGGGATTATCTCTGAGGTTGGGATTGTTACTTCCGGTGTGTACTCTGGGGTTGATACAGAACTTCCGGTAGTATCCGGACTGGATATGAACTGTCTTTCAGGGTTCCCTCTTGAAAGATGAATCTGTCCTCCTGCAATGTTAGTGACAGGTGTACAGAAAATTTTGAGTGTCTACAATAGGGGTTATGTTCTAAGACTCAAAAACTCATAGATCTACATGTTTCATGTAAGGATCTAACCATTTTGAGTGTTAGAATGAATATCCAAAGGAAGCAAATGAACTTATGTTCCTAAAGGGTAAAAAACCCTAGCTTTTCATTTGAATCATGTATAACTTAAAATCTACACCTCCTATTTGTGATCCGTCAAAGGGGGGTGTTAGATATGTAAGTTAACTAGTAAATCCAAGTGGTAGCACTAAAAAATAATTGTTCTTCAAGCCTTGAGAGGTCAGTTTCTGGCCAGGCCCCTTGAAAGGGCAAAAATAGCCCATTTTGAACAAAAGTTGAGAGGACAATTTCTGGCCAGGCCCCTTGAAAGGGAATTTTCGTCCAGTTCCTGTACTCTGAAAATTATGAAAAAATTTAGGAAGATACTTTGATGAGTTATCTGCATTTAGGAAAAACAATGGACAGTTTTTTATGTGTAGAATGGGAGTTATGGGTTTTACAAGAAATGGCTCTTTTAAAATGGAACATGAATAACTTTTTTGTTTTTAACTCCAAAAGTCATAAAATTTAATTTTAAGGTCGAGGATCATGATGGGAGTATACCCTAAAAGTTTTATAATTTTTGGACAAAAACTCGATATATGAAAAATGTTACAAGATCCGGTTGTTTTAGGCCCTTTAAAAATAGTAAATCAAGTTGGAAAGTTCTGTAACAATTTGGGGATCCTCTGGAGATCATATTCTATCATATTCCAGAAAAGAAAATTTTTTGGAACTGTTTTGGTATTTTTCATATAAATAGTTGTGTTATGAATAAATGGGAATAATTATTTGTGTGATGTCATAAATGGTAAAAATGTGATGTTAGTGCTTGAAAACCTTAAATATGTTGTATTCTGATTATTAGAGGGTATTTTGGAAATTTTTGATGAGAACTAATATTTATGACCTTTTATGATTTTTAAATAAATGTATTATTAAAGGGTAAACAATTAAAATAAATTATTTATTGGCTTAATAAATGATTAAAATATTATTATGATATTATTAATATTAAAATAAGATATTTTAAAATAACCAATAATATTTAGTTTAAAAATGGATTTAAAATATTATTAAATGACTCATAATATTAGATTAAAGCATTAATAAATGATGATGATATTATTAAATACCTAATAATATTAGATTAAAATAATATTAATGTAATTAATAATATTATATTAAAATATTATTAGATGATTAAAATATTATTAAATCATTAATAATATTCAAAATTAAATAAAATGTTATTAAAAGGTTAATAATATTTTTAAATGAATAAAATATTATTAAATGAATAATAATATTAGTAAATGATTAAACTATTATTAAAAGGTTAATAATATTATAAAAGTAATAAAATATTATTAAATGATTAATAATATTAGTTAAGAAATTAAGATATTATTAAATGATTAATAATATTAGTAAAAGAAGAAATTATTAAGAATATTAGAAATTGATTAAAATATTATTCAGAGGTTAATAATATTTGTGACAACCCGAGTAAAATAGGATTGTCCAAAATTTAAGTTTAAAAGATTAGTTATTAATAAAGTGAATTTTTGTTAATACTATTCTGTGTTATGTGTTTATTAATCGTTTTAGAACCTAGGATGATTATAAGTCGGGAGAATTCTGGCTACAAGCTAGGCAGAACGAGTAAGAATTTTTAAGATAAAAATAAAAAAAATTCGGGAACAAAAATATTTTCGGGAGAAAAGACAAAATAATCACTATTCACCCGACGAACCCAAAGGGTTAGGGTTTGAATAACCTAAGCCTTTTCGAGAGTTCGGTATGTCGAAATGACATTCCGTCAAAAGATTTGACGATAATATATCGTGAAAAGTTAAGTAAGCCGATAAAAGTTTTTCTCAAAAAACGTGCAGAAATCAGAAGAAATAAAAACGGCGAAAAGTATTGTTATGTACTTTTCATTCGTTTAGCTACGTTAGGGGAAAACGTGAAGGAAGACGAAATATCTAAAAATATTTGGATTATGAGAATCGCAGTTTTTAAAACTATCGGACGAATTCTGCAAGACGGAAGCACGAAGCTTCTAAGGGAAGCTACGTGAATAGTAAGGAGGTGTGAATAGTAAGGCAGTTTGGCCAAATGACCAAAACACCCCTATCCTTGAAAATCTATAAAAGGAGAGCTTAAGCTCATTTGTGGTTAATGAAAAATTATTCCACACTTGAGAGAGAGAGAGAGGAGTTCGGACGAAGAGGGAGAGAATGAGGAAAAACTAGCCCGAGTGCACGCTTTGTCCAACGGAGAAAGATTAAAGAAGAAAGGTAATCCGAAAACCTAACTTCTAAATAAATTTTCTATATTTTTCTATGTTAAAACATAGTTTAATGAGAATAAGAAGTAACAGATGTTAAGAATAATTTCATATGGTTGAAATCATGAGAAAACGAAGAAATAAGAATTAGAAGTTTAGTTTATAAATTTCTTAAGGAAGTATAAGATTAGTAATGAATATGAACATTCCGAATGAATCATGTGAACTATTCGATGATATTAGTAAGGAATGGTGTTTTATAACATCAAACTTTAAGGAAAAGTGAAATCGTAATCAAAATATCGATTAAAAATGAAGAACGAACGAAGAACGCGAAGAACACGAAGAACGTTGTTGATGGACAAATTTAAAACCATCGTAGTATAATTTATTGTTGATGGATAAGTTTAAAATCATCGCGTATAAGTTAGTTGCTTATTGCTTGGTTAGGAACGTTAGAAACGTTCATGAAGAACGGATTAAACTTAGCTATAACGAAGTTATGACAAAAATTTTGTAAAAGACGAATGAGAAATAAAAAGTATGTAAATGAACCCAAACATGTAAGGTTTCATAAGAATGTAAGAGAATGTAGAAAACGTGAGTCGTAGACTCAAGAATGAACGAGTTCCGAGTTCGGATGACCGAATTACGGACGAGCGGACGAAAAACGTTAATAACGAAAAACGAACAAAGGAGGAAGATTAAGCCAATTGAATGGCATATTAACAGAATCAGAATTGATTTCTGTCCAAGGGAAGTTGAAGAACGTAACATAAGGAAGAGAATAGCTTTGGAACGACCTCGTTCTGAGCTATAACGAAGAAGATATGAGATCGTAAAGTAAGCATCTCAAATCAGTACAAGACTTGGAAAAATTTTTAGAAATTACATGCTCGGCGCCGCAGCGCCAGCTGTGCCTTAGGAGGCAGCACCGTAGAGCGAGCTCGGGTCATCAGCTACTACTAAGTGGCGCCGCAGAGTGAAGGAAAGGGAAGGACAAGGCGCCGCAGCGCCGGTGCAGGGCAATGCCCAGAAATGAAATTTGTATTGCTCAATTCCTGGGGAAAGTGTACGGATAGAGAATGAACATGTAGTTCACCTAATGTAACACTTAAAAAAGTGATTTAAACCTTTAGTAAAGGTTAAATGAAAATATTTAACGAGATTAAAAGACAGAGAATGTAAGGAACGTAAACGTAACGCAGTTGCGATGAACGATCAGTCTTAGCGTACAACGAATCGTATGGCTTCGACATTAAGAAAGAATAATGAACATGGGGTTCATGGGATGGATAACGAGGGAAAGTGATTAAAACCTTGGGTAAAAGTTGAATGAGAGATTAAGAGACGAGTAACATGAACGCTGAATATGTAAACGATCCTCGTGAATCGTATTCACGTCAGACGAACGTTCTAAGTGTACAATGGTTGCATGACTTAGACGTTGATGAAGGTAGTAAGTAAGATAGGAATTATCAAGAAAGTCGTAACGAACGGTAATGAGATTAATGAAAGTCTGAATGTAAGTCGGATAGAGAATGTTAGAATGACGTAAGCATTAAACACTTTTGCCGACGTAAGGGTTGAGTGTACGCGAATATTAAAAGCGCAGAACCTACACTCCGTGTATGATTTAATCGTAAGGTAATGAAGAATGTTGATTAACCTGAATGGTGAAGAAACTGAATTAAAGATAATAACGTATAACGTAAAGAATCCGAGTTAGTAATGATAACTTGGAGAAGTTTCGAGTCGAATGAACTGAACGTTGTAAGATATGAATAAGTTAATATAAAATGTTTAACGTTATGACCTCATAGTATTGACATTGAATGATCGTTCTGAGTATACAAAAGACTATATGACTTAGACAATATAAAATGAATCCTGAGGTATGGCATTTAGTTGCCAGAAATTTACTTAACGAACATTATAGTTTAATAGTTCAGATAGGTTAAGATTAAGTTAGGTTGTAGTACAATCATAAATCTTTGACGGTTGACATATGGGAGCTGGGCTAAATAATTCCTTCGGAGAGCGGAGGTATATACGAAACTGGCAACCGATCTAACTCACTGTGAAAGAACGTGTAAATGAGACGAGAACTTGTTTGTTAGTTGTTTGTGAGAAATCACTCAGAGTACCATATGGACTACTAGCAGAGACACGATGTGTGCTGAGTCCTAGAAAGGTTATAAGAAGAAGATAAGAATGTAAATTATCAAAGATGATGAACATATAAGTAAGACATCTCTGTATGTCATGAAGCCGTAAACTGGTAAAGAAAGTTGGTCGCGTAAACTTAAATTACAAGAACGCATACCTTAAGAAGTAAAGTTAAGTAAACCAATGCGTAAGTTAAGTATATGACTAATTGGTGTATGTGCTAATTTCCTTATGTGATATATAGGGATTGGAATGAGCAGTTCAGCGTAAGCTGTAGCTGTGTGTAAGGAAAGTTTCCTAACTTTATTCATATTACATGACTGCTAGTTTCTTAGACTTCTCAAATGTTGAACTTGAGAAGTCTTGTTAATGTGCAAATGTGCGATATTTGTACAAGGTGGTAGTATGTATGAGATCTTGTGCCACAATTTGAACACTTTGATGTTTCATTGAAATCAACTGTTCTGTGATTGAACTATTCAATACGAGTATGTTCTGTTTATACATGAACCATTATTGTTAAGTATGTGCTAATGATTCTATCCAGACAGGATATGTATGGAAAAAGGTAGAAAAATGAATGTAGTGTAAAGAGTATGTGACGAATGTTTTACAATGATAGGAATCGGGATTATTCCTATCTGCTTCATAAACTTTGTTCGATTATTGAAGTCTTAAAAGAATGATTAAATTCCTGAAGTTGTTTGTTCAACTGCTATGACTTGTTGGGTAATTGAATGTTCACTCTTGTTTTAAATAAAAATATTTTCAGCGAACGATGTTAGAAAGAACATAAGGATCCCGTAAAGATCAAGCTGATCGGTATCCAGACGAAGTGTCATTCAGTATGTGAATGTGCGTGAAGATCAAGCGAAGACTTGTAATGTAGAATAGTTTAATTAAACTGTAGATTAGTTTAATGAACTGTTATGTATCCTTGGTGGCGGATAAAAGTCACTCTTGAAAGATGTAAAGAATAATGTAATTATCAATATTTGTAATGAACGAAGTTGTAAGGTATTAAAACCTGGAATTTGAGAATGTATGTTGTTATATTTAGCTATATAATGATGTATGTGAAAGTAGTATGCACACAAGCCAATCATGTTTGATGATAAAACATATACTTTGTAGCAATCTTATTCATTTATTAATAAAAAGTATTAATTAATTAAAGGCTTTTAATTATCTACATGATGTTGTTTTATAATATGTGATAAACCCATAGTTTTAAGCAATGCTTTTAGAATAATGATGATGATCATTCAAATGAGATATAAATTCTTAGAAACTTTAAAACTAAAATAGTTATCAATCGTTGGATTACTAAATTGGGGATTAGTGAATCCGGATAGATCGATACATACGTTGCTTGCTCATTAGATGAGGATGATTGATCTCATGATCATTTGTATGGAGACACTAAAGCAAGTATGTAGGTGCTTATTAGAGAATAAGTTCACTGAACGTGACTCGCTAAGGAATACCTAATGGAGTTTTACTTGACTATCAATAGAAATTCCTGTAGTGATAGTAGTACAAGTGATCCTTGGACTTGAGATCATCATAGTATCTTGTGTATGATGAGTTATACTTTGACTTATTCCTTAAGACCCTTAGGGTATATCAAAAGGTATACTTTGGTATAATAAGTTGTACATGGAGATAATGTATGATCAATAAAGAATCTACCACTTCTAGTAAAAGAAGAGAAATGTCCTATGTGATTCGATAAATGACAACCTAGTAGTCCTTGGCCAAGGCAGAATGAAATTAGAATGGAGTTTCTAATTTGCATTATTTGGTGTTGTGCATTTATGAGTCGAAATACATATAATTAAATATAAATAAGACTTGACAGTAATTCCATGTCTTATATTTAATTGGGACATTGTATGGTGGAATAATTGAATTGTACGGTAACTATTAACTCAAATATTCTTTTATGATTAATGTTGAAATCTATATTATCTGAAAAGTCGTTACTCGCTAGGGAGGCTTATCCCTATTATAGAATAAATATTATTTATTTAAATAAATTAATAGTTTTATTTATTTATTTAAATAAGATTAGAATTGTTCTAATTGATTTATTCACAACTGGTTTAATATGGAGAACCTAAAGGGTCACACCATAAAAGGAAGAATAATTATTTAAGAAGTTAATGGCATAATCGTAATAATAAGTTAAGTATGTTTAATTTAATATATGGTGATAGAATAAATTAAATAGCTTAATATTTATTATTTAATATTTTAGAAATATTAAATATAAATTAATAAGAAGAGTCTTATTATTATTATTACTATTACTATTATTTAATTTCTAAAGGAGTTTGGGAATTAATTAATAAAAGTACTCTCATATACTCCTACTAAGATTAGGAGGCTAATTAATTAAAAGATTTTAATTAATTATTCCTAATAAAATTGTGAGCCTAATTAATTTAAGTAGTTTAATTAATTAAAATAAAACTCAATTTCTTAATGGTTAAGGAGGGTTGCCCACATCTATAAATAAGAGGAGTCTGATTATGGGTGACAGAGTTGCTAACTTTTTCACAACATACGCAATTCCAATAGTTGGAGAGTACGCTCTTTTTTTTCTATAGAGATAGAAAACTAGGGTTTGGCCAACCACTCATCTTCTTGAATCTTTATTCTTTCTTGGTGGATCACCTCTAGAGGCCAAATACTTGGGTAGCTAACGTTGATCTAAGGAAGGAACCAAACCCGGTGAATTCAAGTTGAACGCGAAAAGGATTGAAGGTGAACTTGTACCCGAGGAAGCTCGAATCTTCAAGGTTATGATTCTTGTTCTTCATATCTTTTCGTTTAATTAATAATTGTACATAAAGGATGATCCGGGTATATAGTTTGTAAAATTTTTAAACTCTGATTTTCCATGTTTCCGCTTACTTTGTGCAATTTGATTACGTTCATGAATATTACAAACCTAACAGTGGCATCAGAGCCAAACCTTTATGCGAATTATTAATTATTTTAATTTGATATGTATATTGATATGTGTTTAGAACAATTTAATTGGGCATAATTTATTGTATAAAATTTATTTAAAAAAAATCAATTCGTAAAACGAAATTGGATTCATCAGTGAATGCACGGTTTTCCGTGATTCGCGGTCACCAGCTTATTTCCAAGTTAACAGGATCTAAGGAATTATATTGTGAAAGACCCGAATCCGGGTCCCAAATCACCGTGGATCCGGTACAATCATTCTATCACTATTTGCGGAAGATATAAACATAAATTGTTTATACAATAAACGTACACATTATTTTCCCAAAATCGAGTAACCTTAACTTATACACAATTCATAAGCTATCAGACATATAACATATTTATCAAACTATTCTATTACAAATTAGCTACACATTTTATCCCAAGCTGAACTTAGCTTTATCCTTTCCTGTATCCGACGTTTTTGCCTTAATCTGCAATGTTAAATCATGATATAGCAAAGGTGAGCATGAAAGTTGCCCAGCAAGTTTAAATTTATTAAGACATATCATGATTGAAAGAGTCTGAATAATAAGCTGGCTATAATTTAACAATATAATTGTGAACTAGCAGGAACAAACTTTTGACTGAACAAGTATTGAACATGAACAAATATATTTGGACCAACTGGTAATGAAGGTGATCAGTCTTTCATACCTGACTTATACATGCAATATGTACAGAGTACAATTCTACAATGGCAATCAGCAATGATAAATCATAAGCATAGCTGAATGAAACAACTCTTAGTAGAGTTAAGTAAAACTTACCTGAATCGTTGATTACCGCTACGCAATTTATAACGCTTTATCTGTAGACCTAATATTAAATAATATCTATATATAAATTAGAATAATATCATCACAATATAATGCTATTATATATATACATAGAATAACCTACACACATAGCACATAACCCTATCAGCCTATAACACACATAAAACTCGGTACCAGGTCAAACTATTTCAGTCTGACTTGAACCCGACACAATTCTGATATCCCGACGGTCTAGTCGGACCTTTACTCGAGTTTAAGTTCAATTAAACTCTGCCTTAACAGTTAACAATTATCTCAGATAAATTGAATATCAGTCAAAATAATTTTCCTAAGCTCGTAATAATTTTTCATGTAATTATTACTATTTATCATGATTTTTCAATCATTAACTCGTATTTAAATGAATTAAATACCCCAATATTCTATTATCAGTAATATTTATTTATTATCAAATAGTAATGAAATTCATGTTATAGTATTATAATATATTTATAATATCACAAAGTATTTTTAATACTTTAAAATCATATTTATATAATTTTTAAACACTTAAATCCATTATCCAATAATTGCTATTAATACTAAAATATTAATATTTTCATGACAAAATATCAAAAGTTATATTTTATAACTTAAAATATTTTTATAACACTTAAATCATTTTTATATGATTTTTAAATCATTAATTCTATTTTTTCATAATTTAGTTAATATATTTATTAAATAAACTAATTACCAATAATAACAATTTATTAATGAATTTCATCACAAAATATCAAAAATAAATTAAAATATTTTCTTATGCCATAATATAATTTTTCATGATTTTTCATGAATTAAAACCATTTTAAAAAAATTTATTTAATATTATAATTAAATAAATAAATACCTTTTATATTCCAAAAATATTAAATATTTTTGAAATATACTCAAAATAAATAAATAAAAACTATTTTCAAGCTTTAAAATAAATTTTCATAATTTATTATGTATTTTTAATAATTATTATCTATTTTTCTCTAATTATTTAATAAAATAATTCAATTTTCGAAATTAAGTGTCACTAAAGCGCCCTATAGTTACAGAACCGTCGCTATAGGTGTTCTTGAGCATGTTCTTGAGCTTCCCCAGAAAATCATGTCAATGCACAAAGTCAGTAGTTTGACCGGTTATAGATTCTGGGTTATCAAGCTTCTGAGTTTATAATTTTGTTAGAATTGTAGTATTCATGCAACACTACAATCTGGATTCAATTCCATGCCCAAACAACAATAGATCTAGGAGATAAAGGCCTTACAAAATCATGTCAGAGCTATTCTTCATTTCTGGATTTTCCAGAAATGAAGAACAGTTCGTACTGCCTTCTTTGAATCTTCATAAGTTGGATTACATGCTTATTCAGTGTAATCTAAAGGTTTGATCTTGAAGACCACATGGCAGGGTACAACAACATGTCATCATATCTGACTAACAACAACACGAAATGAAGATTTTATCCAGTCAAACTACATGTCAGGGACTTGTTCTTGAAGATTCTGGGTTTTCCAGAATCTTCATCAAGGCAGATCGGTCAAGCAAGTTTGACCAAGATTAAAAACGATTCTGTTAGGGACTTGAGATAAATAAAGGCTTAAGCATGTAGTCTTCATATCATACTTCAACCATAAAACAACAACCGGACCAAATACATTTCCAGAAGCAAAATCAATGAACTTGAAAATCACTGTCAGACGAGATCTGGGTTTCTGGGTTGCCCAGAAACCCATTTCTGTGACTGGTCAACGCAGTTTGACTACTTATAAAAGGAAATCTAGACATGTTTCAACCTTGATTCAAGTTGCAGAACAAAGATTACATAACATACTACCAGTAAAAACATTTAACACACTAAAACCATTACCAGACACCGATCTATGAAGTCTGACATTTGCTTGTCAGACGAAAATTTCTAACTTTTTCCAGATTTTTCAAAACATCATTTTCGTGCACTTTAATGTTATAGATCCTTGATCTATCAACCCAGATCACTAAAAGACACATTATTACATAACTTTAAACAATCAATTACAACATATAACATCAGATCGTATGATTTCTAAAAATTAGGATTCTATACCATTTTGAGCTTTGATCTTGGATTCTGACCCTTGGATCTGTTATTGGATTGCTAGAACTTGATCATGGCTTGGTTTCTCACTCTCTCTCTCTAAATCCCGAATTTCTAGAGAGAGAATGGGTTTGGAGAAATGATAAACTAAAGTAAGATATTTCTTACTTTTAATCTTCTAATTTTTTTGATTCAATGTATACAAGTTATGCAAAATGACAAGGAGCAGAATATTGGAAGGATTTAATGGCACATGTCTATACCATATGCTTGATGACTCACAAGATTTACAAATCTAATTACTTATTCCCTCCATCCCATAATAACTGTCGCTTTAGCTTGATGCACATGGATTAAGAAAGTCATTTAGTGCTATCATTTATTAATTAAAATTGATGTGAAATTTCATCACTACCCCTATATGAGAAGTTGAAAACTATTAATATAAGGAAAAAATTTCTTGGGACAATGAGAGAAGGGGTGATATAGGAAAGTAAATAATTTATTCTCCTCGAAAGTTGTAAACGACAAATAAATTGGGAAAAAAATTTCCTTCTAAAACGACAGTTATTATGGGATGGAGGTAGTAATAACTAAGTAAAGGGTATTTTGGACATTTCGTGTTTATATTTGTTATTTACCATAACCCTTAGGGTTTAGGGTTTAACCCTTAAAATTTTATTTTATTATTATTTTTTTAAAAAAAATTAACATTACTTAATTAGAATTAGAATTCTCTAATTATATTAAAATTTTCTAATCATAATTCATGCTTGCTAATTAGAATTAATATTTCCTAATTAAGATTTCTAATTTAGCAATTTGGTCCGTTAGGGTTTCAAACAGAATAATTAGGGTTTTAAACTTATAAATTAGGGTTTCTAAATTATTAGAAAATCTAATTAATCATTAGGGTTATCCCTAATTAGGTTTGTAATTAAAATACAAAAATCTTTTACATAACATTTAAATTCCCAAATTAGGATTTTAATATCCGAAGTAGGGTTTTAAATTCTCGGAACTGAATTTAGGGTTTTCAGAACCGATTTCCAGGGTTTCTTATAGATCGTAAGAATTTTCTAACTGAACATAGACGTTCTAAATATATACTTAGGGTTTGATACCGACATAGGTTATCTAATCAACCCTTAACCACATACTGTACTCATATAATACCATATTCACAGAACATATTCACTTGAATCCTTAACAGAATTTTGAAATCCTCAAAATTATTTCTCAAAAATATCAAACGCATACACTTATTTTATGTTTAGGTTTTAATATTGAACCTTAAATCAATTAATTAAAATTTTAAAAATTTTCTAAATTCTCGGGTTGTCACATATATAGTCAATATAAAAAAAATGTGGCCAACGAGTTTATAAGCTAATCCTGCAACATTTATTTCGTGGGTATTAGATTACGTGGGTAAGAATCAGATTATCTTAGTCACGTGGTCCAAGTTTGAATTATATATATATATATATATATATATATATATATATATATATATATATATCGGAGAGGATCTAAAGCGGACCAAATAAGCGGACCAAAGAACGGACCAAGGCAAAAACACGCGGGTTTCAGGGTCAACCCGCGGGTTGGTCCGACCCAGACCCTGAAACCCGCGTGTTTTTGCCTTGGTCCGTTCTTTGGTCTGCTTATTTGGTCCGCTTTAGATCCTCCCCGATATATATATATATATATATATATATATATATATATATATATATATATATATTCTTAATATTTTTATAATTAAAATAAATAGTTTATTTTAATCTTTAAAATAAATACTTTATTTTAATATTAAAATTAGATTTCATGCTAACTAATTAGAGTTGGAATTGAATTACATGATAACTAATTAGAGTTGAGATTGGATTCAATGCTTCCTTAAATAAAAGAGTTTATTTAGATATGAAATAAGATTTCATATTATTCAAAATAAAAGAGTTTATTTGTGAATAGGAAAGATAATCCTAATTTCCTTAAATAAAGGAGTTTATTTAGATATGGAATAAGATTTCATATTACTCAAAATAATGGAGTTTATTTGTGAATAGGAAAGAGAATCCGTGTTTCCTTTAATAAAGGAATTTTTTTTATGGAATTGGATTCCATAATTAATTAAAATAAAGGAGTTTATTTTGATTAAATATTTTGATTAAAATAAATTAGTTTATTTTATTCAAAATTGAATAAATTAAAATAAAATAGATTTATTTTGATTTAAATTTGAATTAAAATAAAGGGGTTTATTTTGATTCAAAATTAGATTTTATACTAACTAAATTTGCCCATTAAATATTGTCAATATATATATTGAATGTTTATTATTCATGAGATGAATGTTATTTATTGATGCATATGATGATGTGTATGATAATAAATGGGATTGATTATGGACTATTGACTAATATGATTAAATTTTATTTTAGTTGGATGCATGAATGTATGAGTTTTATTAAATGGGGTCTGCGTACCTTGTCTTCTCTAATTTTTCTTAATGTAAATTTTATCTCCCTCCTATGTACTTTTCCTTAACTGCTGATCAAGGTTTCTATTTATATTAAATAGTTTTGTAATAAGAATTGTAACGCCCGAGAATTTTGGACTTTTTTTAATGAATTAAATTTTTATTTGATTATGTGAATTAAATGAATTTAATTGATTTGTTATGTGAGTACGATGTTAGAAGGTCGTTATATGACCTAGAATATGTGAATGTGGTTAGTATTCTGGCTTTGTGCTAGGATTAATTATTGTGAATTATCAAGACGAAAATGAAGGTTTTTCGAGAATGTTTACGTAAAAATACTATTCATCCGATTTCATTCGGAGCTAGGGTTTGAGATTCCGAGAAATGCGTAATGATAGAATGTGAAGACGAGATGAAATATTTAATAATATTTCAGTTATAGCAAAAATGAAGTTTTCGCCTGCGGACTTAAAACCTAAGGGTTTGTGAAAGAGATTTTCGAAAGGAAAATACAAGGCGTATAGTCATTTCGATTATTATACGTATGAGATGCAAGTATTATACTAGTATAAATACGAGAATGGTACGAAGAATAGTACGACGTATAATATGAATATTGTATGAGTATTAGACGAAGAGAATACGTGAGTATACGTATAGAATACGAGAAGTGCTAATGGATTAAGAGTTAAGGATTTTGTATAATCCAATTGGACTTAAATCAATAGCAAGCCTAATGAATTCTATAAGCAAGCCCAAGTTAAGGCGCAATGTTAATTAATAGCAATTAATGATAAGCCCAATCTAAGAATTTAAACCACGGGTCGAACCGGCGGGTCACGGGATGGGTAAAACCCATGGAGCAACCCATGGGATGATCCAAGGGAGAGTGGGCCGGCCACTTGGTGGCCAAGCCAAGTAATAAACTTGCTCACCAAGTACTTTACTTGGTGGCTAAGTTGATTAAGGAGGTGGAATAGTAAGGAGGTGTCATGTTGACCTTTTTGCCCGTCATGTTGGTTGCCTATAAATATAAGACTTGTGTTGGTCATTTGATGTTTTACAAAGCTTGACCAATATATATTGAGAGAGAGAAAGAGCTAGAAACATATAATCCTTCTACTTCCAAGAAAACATTTAGACGTTTGTCAAGAACGTGAAGTACGTCAAAGGTAAATTCTCATAAACCGTAATCTTCATCTTTTTCGATTTCTTTCTCATAGAAAAATTATAGATTGGTGGAGCATGTTTATCGAGGAGATATAAGGATGTCTATTAATGATCAAATCTTTGATAGGTCATGATCAAATAGAAATCATAAGTGTTTACGTGAGTCAAAATTGTAGAAAGGCATGAACGTGAACTTAGTTGTGATGAACGATTTGAAAGTCGTCATAGCTAAGGTGTGTGCATATTGGTTGGTTAGGATGTAGATGATGAATCAATGGAGTGTTCCATTTGATTTAGCTTATAGAACACGAGTAACGAAGTTATGGCAAATTAAACGTTAAACGTCGAAAACGTAGAAATCTCGGATTAAAGGTCAAAAGTTGCCGTGTGACTTGAAAATGTTGGTTTCCAATGTCAACACATGAGATAAGGTAATTAAGATTCGTGGACGTAAGAATCGTCGAATTTCGACTTATAACGAAGAAAACGAGTATTGAACGGTAGAAAACGTTAAACGAACGCTCAAAAATAAACTCAAAAGTGAATTCCGTGTTAACGAAATTAAAAATGCGAAATTCTTATACGAACATCTAGAGGGGGTAATTTGTGAGTTGTAGGCTTTCGAATGGGTCAATTCGGATGAAAAACGAAGAAGTTAGGAAGTCGAGAGTTTCATTAGAAAAGTTAACTGTTTTGGCCAACTGGTGCACAGGTGTGGCGCCGCAGCGCCAAGACCAGTATAATAGGTCACGCTATAGCACCAGACTCGGCCGTGTCTTCTGTTAATTGGCGCCGCAGCGCCGAGTTTACATAGGGATGCCGCGCCGCAGCGCCGGCAGTGGAAAAATGTTGACCAAGTTAGGTTTTTGTTCCATTTGAATGTAGACCTAAGGTAAGATATTGAAGGTACTTAATGTACATAATAAGACTGACCTTAAATCACTACTTAAGTGATAACGCTAGAAGATTTAATATGGTTTAATAAGAATTAAACGAAGAACGCGAGAACGTAATAAGTAAACCGTGAAGGATGTTCAACATTGGTATTTCACCAATGATGATCGAATGTCGGCTAATAAACATAAGAACGTTAACTAGCTGTAACGAAGCATAAAAAGTTGAGTTAACTTTATTAACGAAGTTAATTCACGTAAGACATAGAAGAGAAAGAAGTTGGTTAGGGACGATAAAGTTAGTTTGTTGATAACTAATTATAGTGTACTATGTGAATATATCATGTAGATCCTGTAAAGGTTGAGAATTGTTGAATTGTTGAATTGTATATTCGAAGACGCTTAAAGGCAAGTCTTTCTTATCGCTTGTCTAACCTTCGTGTTAGCCAAGTTTTCTATGATGCATGTTATAAGATGCGCGAACGGGTTTTAAAGAAAGAGTTAATGCCTATTTTACCTCGGCTTGACTGATATGGTAGAATTGATTGATTTATTACAAGTCTTTCAATATAGAATTGTCAAAGCTATCCTATGACAAGTATTTGGTACGGATGAGAAGGTAAGTTTGTCTATGTACAAACAAAAATATTTTTCATCGATTATTCGATGGGCACGCGAGGTTGCCAAATGTTAAGCGTAAATACGTTTAACGGAAGAGTGTTGATCAACATAGAGTACAATAGGCTGATCACCTAGAAGTGCTCATAAGTAAAGACGGATGGATGGCCTTAGTGCCGGATGTCCTTTTCAAGTATGAAAACGGGAAGAGTACGTTCATGGTCTTCTGACCGGTTCGGAATTCCTAAGCTATGATATATACTTTGGAATTGTTGATATGAAATGAGAAGTGCTAGTCAAATGTTATATAGTACTTCGTAGTTAATTATTCAATTATGGAAGTAAAGCATGTAATTGCCTATGTGATATTCATATGATTCTTTGTGTAAGACTTGCTGAGCTAGAAATGCTCATCCTTGCTTGAACCATATGTTTGCAGCTAAAGCCAAACGAGCTGCAAGTTCTAAGAGAGATAAGGGCAAGGCTAAGATGGACAGTTAATCATCCTGTAATAGATTAGTGTATATGTATATAATATACTTATGAAGAATAACGAATGTATTCGGTTTATGAACTTGGGAAATGATTTATTACAAATGTAATACAAAGATAGTAATTACACTCATTTTGTGGTTATCTCAATGGAATGATTGTATGGATTGTAGTATCGTGGAGCACCATCTGTCGGGTTGGAAGATACCCGGATTTGGGGGCGTCACAGGAATAGTTAGAATTAATTTTTAAAAACTGGAGATCAAGGGATAAGGACTGTTTGAAGACCCATTTGTAATGGAGCTCGGGTTTAAATGTAATAGTTATATTTAAATATTAATTCTTGCACCCCTAGGGTTTGACCTTTTGGTTCACTTGGTGGCTCTAGTGAACCAAACTAGAATAAAAGTCCATAATTAATCCAGGTAGAATATAGTATTCTATATGTGCATGCTTATACTATATATATTATATATTATGTAAACATGCTTCGCATGTTAATTAATAATGATGCGTATTTTTTATATATATGTGCATGCGCGCTAAACAAGATGAGACAAATTAATAACAAACCCCTCAAATATTTTATATTAAGTTGTAACGTTCAAAGATATTTGGAATATCGAACGTCGCCTTCTAGCATGATAGAAATAATAGATTATTAAATATTTTATATAAGTTTGTTGTGCACACACAAGGCAAGTATTAAATATTTAAGATGTTATTTTTATTATATATGATGTTTATAAGGAATTGAACATTACTGCTTTGTTATGCACACACAAGGGCTGTAGTTTTCTCTTCACTAATATGGAAATGCTGGGTTTGACTTAACTTAAATTATTTTAGTTCGGATGTGCACACACTTGACCATTATGATTTAAGAGGCAAAATACAATGAGTTACATAGTTGATGTAATTGACAAGAGTTGTCTACCTATTTATTTATATATAGTTTGTTGTGCACACATAAGGCTATATACATTTGAAATGGGATCCTTATTCTCACTAGCATATCTTTAATTAGATATTGCCGAACTATATATATTGAGGGTAATATAGTTTGAAAAAAATAGTGGAAGATACCAATTTAAAATAAGACCTAATTTATTTTGGTAATTAATAAAAGAATGTATGCTAAAAGGTTGTTAATTACAAATTCATTTACAGAATTTTACAATGTCTAAAATTACTATCAATGCGTAGCATATTAGATGCTAAATTAACCTGACCGAATTAAATGGATTGGTTAAGGAAATTGAGAATAATTCTCATGGCTGAAAAGCTATTTTATGTCCTTAATATGCCTTTCCCTGCAATGGTTGCAGACAATGCATCATGGTGACAAGATGATGCACAGTTGGCTCAATGCATCATTCTCGCATCCATGAGTAACGTGCTTCAGCGTCAGCATGAAACTATGGATGCTCCTACTATATTCCTGCACATCAAGTAGTTGATGGTGAGGAAAGTAGGACTGATAGATATCAGATATCTAAGGAGCTCTTCTGATCTAGAACGACCGATGACACTACAGTACAGATAAAAGTCTTTAACATAATCAATTTGATTGATCAATTAGGACAACAGATTTTGTCATGGATGGAGAGTTGAGCCAAGATTTGATCTTGCACTCACTCTCGGACTCTTTTCACAATTGTTGTGAATTTTTCATATGAACAAGCTAGATATCAGCTTCGCTGATTTGCTTAACATGTTGAAAAATATTGAGAGTCACTTTCCAACTAAGAAAGGCCATGTCTTACTGGTAGGGGTCAAAGGATCTTCTGAAAAGAAGAACGATCCAAAGAAAGTAAATAGAAAGGCAAAAACAAAGGATAATAAGAACAAAGATGATACACATAGCAAAGGAGTTTGCTTCCACTGCAATAAGCCTGGACACTGAAAGAAACTGCGAGAAGCATCTTGCAGAGCTAACCAGAAGAAGCTTAGTGAAGTTTCGGTTACAAATACAATTTTGTTCACGATTTAAAATATATTTTTTTAGTCAAGCTTCTACTTGGGTATTGGATACCGACTTTGGTTATCATAAATATAGATTTATGAAGGGACCAAGCAGAAGTTGAAAGCTAAAAAAATATAAGTAATCATATGCCTGGTAAATAAAGCAAATGTTGTTGTATTAGCCATAGGAACTTATTGTTTAGCAATGCCTACGGGCAAATCTATCAAGTCAATAAGTTGTTATTGTATTCCAGTACTTGTTAGAAACATTATTACTATATTTTGTTGTTGGACAATGAAATCTTTGGTATATATTTAAGAATAATTATTGTTCTATTTATAATAATAATGTTTTGTATAGAACTAGAATATTACTTAATAGATTTTATATACTTGACTTACATGAAAAATTATTTTATATATTGAATAAACTAGTATAAGAAAAGGAGATGATCATTCAAAGAGTTGAATGTGTGTATTTACTGAAATATAAGTGTAAAATATTTGAAAGGTTCAAAGAATTCAGAAGTGAAACAAATTGACAAAGTATTAAGATTCTTTGATTAGATCAAGGAATAAATACTTGTGCAATAATTTTCTAGATCATCTCAAATGGTTTTCTCATAATGGACGCCTCCTGATATACAATAATTGATTGATGTATCTAAAAGGAAAAATCATACCTTATTGGACATGGTGCGGTCCATAATGATTTTACTGACATTCAAGTATCCTTCTGGGATAATGTCCTAGAAATGGCTGCATATCTACGAAAAGCTAACCTCAAAATCTAGCCCCAAGACTCCATAAAAGTTATGGACAGGGAGGATTCCTAATCTTAAGTATGTTAAGATAAGGGGTTGTCCAAATTATGTGAAACAGTTTCAAAAGGATAAGTTTAGGACAAGATTTGACAAGTACAGATTTGTGGGACATCCTAAAGTAAGTTTAGGGTATATGTTCTATAATCCTACTTAGCAAAATGTGTTTGTTACGAAACACGCTACCTTCTAAGATAAAGGTGTTTATCATTAAAAGGGCTAGTGGGAGGATAATACATCTTGAAGAGTTCAAGAACCACAAGTCAAATAAGAGGAACCTGTAGATAGACCTATTGTACCACAACCGAATCGTAAATCTGGAATAGTACTGAAGATACCTAGGAAGTATGGATTCATCATAGATGATGATGATGAGGTACACAACATAGAATATGATGATCCAGTTACATACGATGAGGTAAGAGTTCTAGTGTGTACAAAAGGGTCAGTGGGAGCGCCGTGACATTCCTAATATTACATGTTGATATACTATGGATAAGGAATGACATACTAATGCTACAATCAGTAAAGATAAAGTTGTCTAAATATTCTACCATGAATGATTTGAGAAGAGTATCTTAATTTGGAATACAAATCTATATAGATAGATTTGAGAGGATGCTCGACATAACCCAAGGAACGTATATTCATTTGATGTTAAAGTCGTTTAGCATGGTAAACTCCAAGAGATATCTCATGTTGATGAGCCATGGAGTGTATCTCTCTTAATAGTCCTTATAGACTCCTGAAAAAAGAGAGATCGCATGAGTGACAATCATGTATGCAATGAAATATATGAGACCCGATGATGATCAGTCATATTCTAGAGAAGTTCACTATGAGTTAGTGAAAAATATCTTAAAGTACTTAATCGGCACTAAGGATGTGATCATATTCATGGTGGGGCTGAATTAAAACTAGAGGGCTTAACAGACTCGAGTTTTTTCAGACAGACCAAGACGACAGAAAATACACATTAAGGTAAAGTGTTACCTTGAACAGTGGTGCAGTGAATTGAAAGGTTCCAAACAGCAAAGAGTTGATGCTTTAGTGATAAAGACAAAGTATATAACTATAAATGAAGCTACAAGTTGATTGTTTGGATAAAAAGTTCATTACAGAACTAGGAATCGTTCTTAAGTCTCATCTTGGATCTACACATGTGTTGTGGTACTTTCATTTGATTATGGAATCATTGAAAGATGAGAAATCACTATAGAGATAGTGGACTCTCAAGAACAACATTACATATCCATTAACTAAAGCTTATCCAACAGCAGGATAATCGTCACTTAGAGAAGAAGGGTATGAGATACCATAGCGATTGGCTTTAGTGTAAGTGGGAGATTGAAAGTAGTATGCACACAAGACAATCATGTTTGATGATAAAGCATATACTTTGTAACAATCTTATTCATTTATTAATAAAAAGTATTAATTAATTAAAGGCTTTTAATTATCTACATGATGTTATTTTATAATATGTGATAAACCCATAGTTTTAAGCAATGCTTTTAGAATAATGATGATGATCATTCTAATGAGATCTAAATTTTTAGAAAGCTTAAAACTAAAATAGTTCCCAATCATTGGATTACTAAATTGAGGATTAGTGAATCTGGATAGATTGGTACATACGTTGCTTGCTCATTGGATGAGGATGATTGATCTCATGATCATTTGTGTGGAGACACTAAAGCAAGTGTGTATGTGCTTATTAGAGAATAAGTTCACTGAACGTGGCTCGCTAAGGAATACCTAATGGAGTTTTACTTGCCTGTCAATAGGAATTCCTGTAGTGATAGTAGTACAAGTGATCCTTGGACTTGAGATCATCATAGTATCTTGTGTATGATGAATTATACTTTGACTTATTCCTTAAGACCCTTAGGGTATATCAAAGTGTATGCTTGGTTATAATAAGTTGTACATGGAGATAATGTATGATCAATAAAGAATCTACCACTTCTAGTAAAAGAAGAAAAATATCATATGTGATTCGATAAATGACAACTCAGTAGTCCTTGGCCAAGGCAGAATGAAATTAGAAAGGAATTTCTAATTTACATTATTTGGTGTTGTGCATTTAAGAGTCGAAATACATATAATTAAATATAAATAAGACTTGATAGTAATTCCATGTCTTATATTTAATTGGGACATTGTATGGCGGAAGGATTGAATTGTACGGTAACTATTAACTCAAAGGTTCTTTTATGATTAATGTTGAAATCTATATTATCTGAAAAGTCGTTAACCGCTAGGGAGGCTTATCCCTATTGTAGAATAAATATTATTTATTTAAATAAATTAATAGTTTAATTTATTTATTTAAATAAAATTAGAATTGTTCTAATTGACTTATTCACAACCGGTTTAATATGGAGAACCTAAAGCGTCACACCATAAAAGGAAGAATAATTATTTAAGAAGTTAATAGCATAATCGTAATAATAAGTTAAGTATATTTAATTTAATCTATGGTGATAGAATAAATTAAATAGCTTAATATTTATTATTTAATATTTTAAAAATATTAAATATAAATTAATATGAGGAGTCTTATTATTATTATTACTATTATTATTATTTAATTCCTAAAGGAGTTTGGGAATTAATTAATAAAAGTACTCTCATATACTCCTAATAAGATTAAGAGGCTAATTAATTAAAAGATTTTAATTAATTATTCCTAATAAGATTGGGAGCCTAATTAATTAAAGGAGTTTAATTAATTAAAATAAAACTCAATTCCTTAATGGTTAAGGAGGGTTGCCCACATCTATAAATAAGAGGAGTCTTATTATGGGTGACAGAGTTGTTGTTGACTTTTTCACAACATACGCAATTCCCATAGTTGGAGAGTGCACTCTTTTTTTTTCTATAGAGATAGAAAACTAGGGTTTAGCCAACCACCCATCTTCTTGAATCTTTATTCTTTCTTGGTGGATCACCTCTAGAGGCCAAACACTTGGGTGGCTAACGTTGATCAAAGGAAGGAACCAAACCCGGTGAACTCAAGTTGAACGCGAAAAAGATTAGAGGTGAACTTGTACCTGAGGAAGCTCGAATCTTCAAGGGTATGATTCTTGTTCTTCATATCTTTTCGTTTAATTAATAATTGTGCATAAAGGATGATCCAGGTATATGGTTTGTAAAATTTTTAAACTCTGATTTTCTACGTTTCCGCTTACTTTGTGCAATTTGATTGCCTTCATGAATATTACAAACCTAACAGTATGTTTGGAAGGAGATAGAATCGTGACGTACGAAATCCGGGTATAGAAATAGACCGGATTTTGGGGTGTTACAGAGAAGTATTAGAGCTGATAGGTTATAAATCTTATGTATGAGTACCTAAGACTATAATCGTAGAGAGAAGGAAAATAAAATCGTTGAGTTAAACGATTAAGGAAGAAGATCACCACGTGATCATATTGAATCGTAATAACAGTTGTTCTGTTAAATGATGGATGATTTATAGCTAATGCTATTGATGAATGGTACTACGAAGTAAGTACAGGAAGAAGAACTCAGATTGAGTTATAAAGGTTAGCATACGAAAATTAAAGAAAATTCGTACTAAGTAAAGAGAAAGTAAGAAGTTTTAAGATTTCAATTGAGGACTCATATCAGCAGCTGAGTTGTATGATTTCTTGTATGAGCGGGGAATTTGTACTTGGTTTTAGAATCACTTCGCTTCTTATTCGATATAGTTGTTAAGTTGAACAATTCTTTGTATGGGCGGAGAATTGTCCTTGGTGTAACAACCGCTTAGCTTCCTATATCGATTAGTAGCTGAGTTGACCAATTCTTTGTATGGGCAGGGAATTGTGTTTGGTTTGACAATCACTTAGCTTCTGGTAGTGATATTCATTGGAATAGTAGGTCGCACTATCAATATGTATATGGTGAGAAGGTGAATCTTTTCTCATGTATATGTGTGATAGGTAGAGAATGTTAAGATAGGTGTGAGTTCTTAAAACTCATACTTATGAAAAGTTTGTGACTCATAGTTATATGCTAAGTTTTTGAGCCCTAAGCGTATGGATAGCCCTCTATTTGTTCTTGGATTACATATTGCGAAGATAAGTTCTTAAACACATATTCCTAAACACATAAAGTGTGGTAAGTTGATGGACTATACTAGGGTATAGGAATGTTTAGACTAGAAATGAGTATTTTCAGTAGACTCAGCATTGAAGGTGCTAGAGAAGATTAAGTATTGTCACAAGTAAGACAATGAAGGAAGATAGAGAAATAGGATATTCCAAGTCATCTAGTTATACTAGATTTTGAAGTTTATTAAAATCGTGCTTATATGTACGTTTTAAAAAGGAAAGACTTGGTTCAATTTTTGGAACCAACGGATTTTAAAAGAGCTATTCTTTATATGTCTATGCTAATTGTTTCGGCTAAACAGAAGTTGATTTGAAATATCAAAATGAATTTTATATCATCAATGCATTTGATGCAAAGATGGTAAACGGATTTTAAAAGAGCTATTCTTTATATGTCTATGCTAGTGTTGGATTTGATCTTGTGATCAACTACCTGCTATGGTATGATGTATAATGATGAAGTCATAAACTGACGAAGTCCTCAACGTACTGTGAGAAGTACGGTATAAAGACGTCATAAAACGTTTTGATGTATTGTAAAAAAATTTAAAGAAGTAGTTGATGTCAATTGAATTGACGAGACGAATGTTTCAAGTTGATGTCTAATTTATTAGTATGGTCTGAGCTATTTGATTTGGTTACACAAATGGCATGTTAAGTTATAAGAAAATCGAGCTTTCTTTGAAAAAGTTATGCCAAGCCAAATTATTTTGTTGCAGAATCTAATGATTAACTCTGAGGTGAACATACCCCAAAATGGGGTTATAAGATGGGTTGATCGCCTACGTATGGAAGAGGTAGTTTACCTTCTTGGTGATTGTAAATTGACTATGGAAGAAGGGTTTGCGACGAAATGTTGTTAAACCTAGTAAGAGTTCATGGTCGATGTGACCCCTCAAGAAAAATATGAAATGTTTTAAAGGAATTCTTATGTTCCTCGTTATTCATTCTACTTCGTAATTCTTGATAAGTTATACAGGTGAGGGAATGTTTGAAAGATAAGAACTTCTTTGAAGAGAAGTTGAGAAGAAGAGTAAGCTAAAATTTCAAGGATAAAATTCTGTGAAGAAGGGGAGAATGTGAGGACCCGGGTATGGGTGTGGTTTTAAGAAATTCTGAGGACGGAATTTTTATAAGGAGGTAAGTGTGACAACCCGAGTAAAACCGAATTGTCCAGAATTTAAGTTTAAAGGATTAGTTATTAATAAAGTGAATTTTTATTAATACTATTATGTGCTATGTGTTTATTAATCGTTCTAGAACCTAGGATGATTATAAGTCGGGAGGATTCTGGCTACGAGCTAGACTGAACGAGTAAGAATTTTCAAGACAAAAATAAAATATTTCTGGGAACAAAAATATTTCCGGGAAAAAAGACGAAATAAGCACAATTCACCCGACGAAACCTAAGGGTTAGAGTTTGAATAACCTAAGCCTTTCTGAGAGTTGGGTATGTCGAAATGACATTCCATCGAAAGATTTGACGATAATATATCGTGAAAAGCTAAGTAAGCCAATAAAAGTTTTTCTCGAAAAATGTGCAGAAATCGGACGAAATAAAAACGACGAAAAGTATTGTTATGTACTTGTCATTCGTTTAGCTACGTTAGGAGAAAACATGAAGGAAAACGCTTAACGTCAAAAAGTGTTTTTCAGTTTTTCGTAGTTCCGAAGAATGCGTAAAAGTTAGACTGTAGAGGAAAGACAAAATATCCAAAAATATTTGGATACCGAGAATCACAATTTTTGAAACTGTCGGACGAATTTTGCAAGACGGAAGCACAAAGCTTCTAAGGGAAGCTACGTGAATAGTAAGGAGGTGGGAATAGTAAGGAGGTGTGAATAGTAAGGTGGTTTGGTCAAATGACCAAAACGCCCCTAGCCTTGAAAATCTATAAAAGGAGAGCTTAAGCTCATTTGTGGTTAATGAAAAATTATTCCACACTTGAGAGAGAGAGAGGAGTTCGGATGAAGAGGGGGGAAATGAGGAAAAGCTAGTTCGAGTGCACGCTTTGTCCAACGGAAAAAGATTAAAGAAGAAAGGTAATCCAAAAACCTAACTTCTAAATAAATTTCTATATTTTTCTATGTTAAAACATAGTTTAATGAGAATAAGAAGTAACAGATGTTAAGAATGATTTCCTATGGTTGAAATCATGAGAAAACGAAGAAATAAGAATTAGAAGTTTAGTTTATAAATTTTTTAAGGAAGTATAAGATTCGTAATGAATTTGAACGATCCGAATGAATCATGTGAACGATTCGATGATATTAGTAAGGAATGGTGTTTTATAACATCAAATTTCAAGGAAAAGTGAAATCGTAATTAAAATATTTATTAAAAATAAAGAACGAACGAAGAACACAAAGAACGTTGTTGATGGACAAATTTAAAACCATTGTAGTATAATTTATTGTTGATGGATAAGTTTAAAATCATCACGTATAAGTTAGTTGCTTATTACTTGGTTAGGAACGTTAGAAACGTTCATGAAGAATGGATTAAACTTAGTTATAACGAAGTTTTGGTAAAAATTTCGTAAAAGACGAACGAGAAATAAAAAGTATGTAAATGAACCTAAACTTGTAAGGTTTCATAAGAATGTAAGAGATCGTAGAAAATGTGAGTCGTAGACTCAAGAATGAACGAGTTCCGAGTTCGGATGACCGAATTACGGACGAGCGGACGAAGAACGTTAATAACAAAAAATGAACGAAGGAGGAAGATTAAGCCAATTGAATGGCATGTTAACGAAATTAGAATTGATTTCCATCCAAGGGAAGTTGAAGTACGTAACATAAGGAAGAGAATGGCTTTGGAATGACCTCGTTCCGAGCTATAACGAAGAAGACATGAGATCGTAAAGTAAGCATCTCAAATCAGTGCAAGACTTAAGAAAAAATTTTAGAAATTGCATGCTCGGCGCCTCAGCGCTAGCTGTGCCTTGGGAGGCAGAGCCATAGCGCTAGCTCGGGCCATCAGCTACTGCTGAGTGGCACTGCAGTGCGAAGTCAAGGGAGGGACCCGGCGCCGCAGCGCCGGTGCAGGGCAATGCCCAGAAATGAGATTTTTATTGCTCAATTCCTGGGGGAAGTGTACGGATAGAGAATGAACATGTAGTTCACCTAATGTAACACTTAAATAAGTGATTTAAACCTTTAGTAAAGGTTAAACGGAAAGATTTAACGAGATTAAAAGACAAAGAATGTAAGGAACGTAAACGTAACGCAGTTGCGATGAACGATCGGTCTTAGCATACAACGAACCGTATGGCTTCGACATTAAGAAAGAATAATGAACATGGGGTTCATGGGATGGATAACGAGGGAAAGTGATTAAAACCTTGGGTAAAGGTTGAATGAGAGATTAAGAGACGAGTAACGTGAAAGCTGAATACGTAAACGATCCTCGTGAATCGTATTCGCGTCGGACGAACGTTCTAAGTGTACAATGGTTGTATGACTTAGACGTTGATGAAGGTAGTAAGTAAGATATGAAGTATCAAGAAAGCCGTAATGAACGGTAATGAGATTAATGAAAGTTTGAATGTAAGTCGAATAGAGAATGTTAGAATGAAGTAAGTATTAAACATTTTAGCCGACGCGAGGGTTGAGTTTACGCGAATATTAAACGGGCAGAACCTACACTCCGTGTATGGTTTGACCGTAAGGTAATGAAGAATGTTGATTAACCATGAACGTTGAAGAAACTGAATTAAAGATAATAACATATAACGTAAAGAAGCCGAGTTAGTAATGATAACTTGGAGAAGTTTCGAGTTGAATGAACCGGACGTTGTAAGATGTGAATAAGTTAATATAAAGTGTTTAATGCTATGACCTCATTGTATTGACATTGAATGATCGTTCTGAGTATACAAAAGACTGTATGACTTAGACGATAAAGAATGAATCTTGAGGTATGGCATTTAGTTGCCAGAAAGCCATATGGAATAAGAAATTTACTTAACGAACATTATAGTTTAATGGCTCGGATAGGTTAAGATTAAGTTAGGTTGTAGTACAATCGTAAATCTTTGATGGTTTACATATGGGAGCTAGGCTAAATAATTCCTTTGGAGAGCGGAGGTATATACGAAACTGGCAACCAATCTAACTCACTGTGAAAGATAGTGTAGACGAGACGAGAACTTGTTTGTTGGTTGTTTGTGAGAAACTACTTATAGTACCATATGGACTACTAGCAGAGACACGATGTGTGATGAGTCCTAGAAAGGTTATAAGAAGAAGATAAGAATGTAAATCATCAAAGATGATGAACGTATAAGTAAGACATCTCCGTATGTCATGAAGTCATAAACCGGTAAAGAAAGTTGGTCGCGTAAACTTAAATTACAAGAACGCAAACCTTAAGAAGTAAAGTTAAGTAAACCAATGCATAAGTCAAGTATATGACTAATTGGTGTATGTGCTATTTTCCTTATGTGATATGTAGGGATTGGAATGAGCAGTTTAGCGTAAGCTGTAGCTGTGCGTAAGGCAAGTTTCCTAATTTCATTCATATTACATGAATGCTAGTTTCTTAGACTTCTTAGATGTTGAACTTGAGAAATCTTATTTATGTGCAAATGTACGATATTTGTACAAGGTGGTAGTATGTATGAGGCCTTGTGTCATAATTTGAACACTTCGGTGTTTCTTTGAGATGAATTGTAGCCAGACAAGATATGTATAGAAAAAGGTTGAAGAATGAAAGTAGTGTAAAGAGTATGTGACGAATGTTTTAAAATGATAGGAATCGGGATTATTCCTATCTACTTCATAACTTTTGTTCAGTTATTGAAGTCTTAAAAGAATGTTTAAATTCTTAAAGTTGTTTGTTCAACTACTATGACTTACTGGGCAATTGAATGCTCACTCTTGCTTTAAATAAAAATATTTTCAGCGAACGATGTTAGAAAGAACTTAAGGATCCCGTAAAGATCAAGCTGATCGGTATCCAAACGAAGTGTCATTCAGTATGTGAATATGTGTGAAGATCAAGCGAAGACTTGTAATGTAGAATAGTTTAATTAAATTGTAGATTAGTATAATGAACAGTTATGTATCCTTGGTGGTGGATAAAAGTCACTCTTGAAAGATGTAAAGAATAATGTAATTATCATTATTTGTATTGAACGAGTTTATAAGGTATTAGAACCTGGAATTTGAGAATGTATGTTGTTATATTTAGCTATATAATGATGTATGTTTGGAAGGAGATAGAATCGTGACGTATGAAATCTGGGTGTGGAAATAGACCAGATTTCAGGGTGTTACAATACTCGTAAGTAAATAAAGTATTATTAGTTGATTAATAATACTATGAAAGTAAATCAAATATTATTAAGGGTAATAATATTAGATAAGTTTAAGATAATGTTTACGTGATAGATTTAATTTCGTAGCAGTAGACTGCAAACAAGACAAGTTCCCTAACTTAAACTCGAGTTATTATTTTCAAAGCAAGTTAGTAGATAATTTTGTTGATTATTCCACATCCTTAATGATTATTGTTAATCGCACTTTGTGCAATTGAATTCATATTCCATTATTATTGAACTGTGAATTAATTAAAGTTCTTTTATTCATGAACTGTTTATAAGATAGATATATGCTAGTTGTATCATCTAGATCAAGCATGTTTAAAGTTGTTAAATCAAATACGTTTTAAAAGTTGTTTTTAATCAATTAATTTGGTAAGAATTCTTAACTAAGAAAAAGGATAATTTTACTAAAGCATGATATTGGAAAACAATTGTTGCTCGATTATTAAATGTTTATGATTAATTCACTAGGTGTGAAAGGCTGAACCCCTTGATTACCAAAACTTATTAAAAGGGCCAGTTTAAATACTGACAACCTTAATATTTGTTCATGGTTATTTCAAACCACTCAGTATCTATTATTCAATTATTTGAATACTCAGTTATAAAGAATAAATTCATATTCTTTCACAATCGATTTTTATTATTGAACATTGAAAGCTAAATTCCTTTCAAATCATGATATATCCCTTTTGTATTTAAATTTGCTAAGCAAATTAGTTGCTTACTCTTACTATATCTGTGAGACCCCAGATTTTATGAATAAATATTTAATTTTTCTCGAAATAATTTTTTTTATATTATGGTGTGGATTTGATATAATAGTTATGGGTAATATTTATAAATTTTGCAAAGTATGCAAGTTGTCATATTATATTCGATTGGTCGGAGAATATTCTTTTTGTCGGAGAATATCCGTACGACGGTACAATCATTAGTGGACCCCACAACGGAATTATTATCGGATTGAGAAAACGACAAAAATACTTTATGAAAATAACGGCGGAAGTTTTACCGTTGATACTGTTGAACTACTCGTTAGTAAAAGTACAGTAATACGCGTTGTTGCATAGTAGCACACGGTATTGATTATTGATATTTATGTGAGAAGTCGCTCAGTTTGATTCAATTATTGTTGATTAATAATATGAGTTATTATAACGATAATGACGTTTTGTTTTATTCGTATTATTAATGTAATAAAACAGAAACATCTTTTTATATAAAACAGAATACTTTATTAAAGTTATTCTATAAATAGAATATATTATATTTTATTATGCATAGTATTGCATAGTGTTTTGCATAGTGTTGCATAGTATTTGCATAGTAAAAATCTTTTTATATAAATAGAATATATTATATTTTATTTAAAAGATTTTTCTTTAAATATGGACCGTCAGATTAAAGTAAATCAATCTGGACCGTTCATGGATTAGTTACTATGCATTCCATTTTCCTATAAATAGAAGCTCATTCCTTCATTATTTTCTTACGAATTCACTGAACTCTAGAGAGAGAAACTATAGAGAGAGACTATATAGAGATAGAAGAAAAGTTTCTGCTACTTCACTACTCTTATATCCAGTTCTTTTACGGTAAGGGATATTATTCTTTTGTATTCAAGAAGAGAACTTCTGTTATTCCATTTCTTGATTATACTGTTGGAATAACCTGTATATGCGGAATACCCTATACTTGGTGACATTCTTCTATTATTCTGTCATTGTTATTCCGTTGGAACATCCTGTCTGTGCTTTACGCCGGACCTGGTTCCGTCTTTATTATTCCGTCTTTATTATTCTGTTGGAATATCCAGTCTGTGTGTTTTACACCGGACCTGGTTCCGTCTTTATTATTCCGTCTTTATTATTCTGTTGGAATATCCTGTCTGTGTGTTTTACACCGGACCTGGTTCCGTCTTTATTATTCTGTTGGAACATCCTGTCGGTGTGATTTTCACCTGACCTGGTTCCATTATTATTATTCTGTTAGAATAACCTGCCTATGCGAAGTACCGCATGCATGGTGATTTCTGTTGTTATTCCATTTCTTATTATTCTCAGTTGGTTAAAATTTTGACTTCTATACTCCATGAAATTAGTGGAATATCCTTGATATTTGCGCTTCATCCAGTATTTTTCATGAAAATATTGTTCTGATTGAATTTTACTCTACAAAGCAGTATCATGTTGACAATTTGGACGTTATTAATTCCTGGATAAATTAATTCTTGAACTTGTTTTATTGAATTCTTATATCATTGTCATCATCCTCATGTTTATATATGTTGAAAGTCATCTGTGGCCTGTAGGGCATAGATGGACTTGGTGTGATTATGACCAGGGATTATTCGGTATAATCATGACCGTAATGTTACAAATGATGTGGTAAAAGTCCTCATTGGCCCGTAGTGCATTGATGGACAGTTGTTGGCATGATCATGACCATTGATGAATACACAAATATCATTGGCCCGTAGTGCATGGAATTTGTGGTCGTGACCCTAACGAATATCCTTGGCCGTAGTGCAGGGATGATGTGAATTATTTATTAAGCTGAGTCTCAGCGATAAAAGTGATGAAAAACTTTTTAAATCATAAAAGATAGTAGAGTTTATTTTCTACTTGACTCTTTTAATGGATTGCTTGTTCCGCTGCAGTTAAACTTGATGTCTATTATATTTTATCAGTTTAACATTGTTGAAGACTAATGATAATTTATTCTGCATTATCTTAGTCATAATATTTCTTACTGGGCTAGTTGAGCTCACCCTTTCTTTCACTATTCTCTTCAGGAAATGAGAACGTAGCTGGGGCAAGTCGGGGAACGGAGTGATGGTCCGAATGATAGTATTAGTTAGTAGTCCTCACTATTCTATGTAATAGTGTGTTAATAAATGTAATGAGGACTCCTTTTGAGTATGAATACTCTCTAGAAGATAATATTTGTATTCAAACTCACAGTTTATGTTTTATCGTATTGTACACGACAGTTGTATTAGTAAGTTGTATTTGATTTCTGTACTTTGTATCTGACGACCAAAGATGGGTGATGTATATCTAATTTTTGGGGCGTTACAGTTGGTATCAGAGCTTAGGGATATGATCCCTGGCTAGGATGTGAGAATGGAACTAGGAGGGGAGAGACGGGGAATTCTTTCGCTAGTATGACCTACCTAAGTTTATTTGGTATTTAATTGGTCGGTCAAAGTATATGGATAATATGTTATATGTTAATTAACCCTTGTTTTGTTGCAGTATTTGCAAATGGCATCCGAAAATGTTGAGATAAACAATGAAGCACATGAGACCATTGAATCACCAACGATCAATGCTCAGGATAATGTGCAACCAGAGGACAATAATCCTAATGAAAATAATAACACCGATGAAATGGTGAATGATAGGATGGTCAGAGACTTTATGCAATTCATGCAACAAGAAAATAACTCTCGGACGGTCACCGCTAAGCAGTTCAAGCAGCAATTCATGCAACAACGGGCGAGAGCGGCTCCTATCCAAAATGAAGGAGGAAACAATGAAAACCCACGGTTGGTCACCGCTAAGCAATTCAAGGAGCTAGGACCACCGGAGTTTTTGGGAAAGCCAGAACCACTTAAGGCGGAGACGTGGTTAAAGCAGATCACCAAGATATTTGATGTCTTGGGATGCTCCGAGGAGCAAAAGGTTCCCTTTGCCACCTTTATGTTGCGTGAAGAGGCAAATTACTGGTAGGAATCTGTAAAACGTACCCAGCCTGACGCACTCAAGATGTCTTGGGAGAAGTTCCAAGAACTGTTCAATGACAAGTACTTTTCCGAAAGTATTCGTCACATGAAGGAGGTGGAATTTATCAAGTTGGAGCAAAACAACATGACCGTGTCGCAGTACGAAGCCAAGTTTGCCGAGTTGTCCCGATTTGCGTCCCACTTGGTGGATAATGAAGAGAGAATGGCGCGAATGTTTTTAAGAGGTTTGAAACCGGAGATACGCCAATATCTTATTTCTCATAAACTGTGTCTGTATTCAGATGTTGTAAATAGGGCTCAATTAGTAGAACGCGATAACGAGTCAACGCAACCAAAAGAGAGCAGCCGGAAAAATGATAATACTGGTGATAACAGTCATCAAAGCGGTGACAATAAGCAACATGCCAGAAATGGTAACCACTTCAATGGTAATTATGGTCAAAACAATAAGAATGGACATTTCAAGAAGAGGAAATTCAACAATGATGGAAAGACGTCAGCAATAGTACCCGTTGTTAAGGAAGGAGAACGACCACCTATCATATGCTTCAAATGCGGAGGGGAGGGACACATCAGTCCAAACTGCGCGATGCCATCCAAAGCATGCTATAATTGTAGAAGAGAAGGTCACTTAGCCCGATTTTGTCGTTCACCGAAGACAAGTTCAGATAGGATGGAGGCACCAAAGACCGTCCCAGAAAAGCCAAAGCCAGTAGTTTAAGAGAGAGCGTTTTTTTCGTGATGAAGAACCTGAATAAAATTATCACGGGTATGTTAGTCATAAACTCTTGCGAAGTCTATACCGTGTTAGATACCGGTTCTACTCACTCTTTTATTTCACCTAGTTGTGTTCAATGTTTGAACTTAACTTTGGAGAAGTTAGACTTTGATTTATCTGTTGAAATTCCGTCGGGAGAAACCTTTGTTACCTCTACTATTTATAAATCTTGTTCAAATCAACACTTTCACGTTACCTGTTGATCTTATCTCTTTGAAAATACTTGCATTGATGTGATTTTTTGAAACGATTGGTTAACTGCTCATCATGCTTTTCGTAAGGTTGTTAGCTTTCATATTCCTAACCAACCTATTATGCGAATTCAAGTAACTAAATCACTAAAGTCAATCATTGTCATATCAAGCCATAAGTAAAAATCCCCGTTCCTTTCGTTGTTGACTTCCTGGTGTAGAATGCACCGAAGCTAGACTTTCCGTAGGAGACGTTGTAAATGACGATGGCAATTTGATAGGTATCAATGTGACGTGTTATCCAAGTCTTGGATGAGGGTCACAGTTTTGAACGATATTTCTATTGTTAATAAATTTCTTGACGTATTCTTGAAGACTTCTTAGCCTACCCAGAGCGTAAAATTGAATTTTGTATTGACCTCAGTACAAAACCCATTTCTTAAACCCTCAAATATTTCTTCAACTAAAACGAACGTATTATGAGCCAAAGACGTTGGCTCGAGCTGTTGAAGATTACGATCGTACCATTCAATAACATCGTGGAAAAGCGAACGTGGTAGCTGACGCGTTGTGTAGAAGATCGTATACGGTTACAAGTGCGAATATACGAACCCACGTGAAGATAACGAATATACAATTAAAATCGACTTTAATCGATAAAGTTAAAGCCGCTCAAGCTACATACTCAGAGCTGATAAATGTGAAGAAGAAGGTTCAAGAGGGCGTTATTCTAGAAGCAAGAATCGATGAAGAGAGGAAATCTCAACTCTCGATTTAATTGGCCCATTTGAAATCCTCGATGAAGTAGGAACTGTGGCCTATAGACTCGTTTTACCGCCAAGTATGTTGCGTGTTCAGAACATTGTTTTTACGTATCGATGTTACGTAAATATGTGGACGACCCGAACAACATTATTAATTTAGAATCGGACGAGATAGCGAAAGATTTAATGTATGAGGAGATACGTGTTAACATCTTGGATAAGAAGGATCATATTCGATGCTTAAAGGTTATACCTCAAGAGTTAGAATTTGAAGTGAAGTCAAGGTATCCTCACATGTTCGGCATACCAAGTACGTACGTAAATTTCGAGGGCGAAATTCTATAAGGAGAGAAGATTGTGAGACCCCAGATTTTATGAATAAATATTTAATTTTTCTCGAAATAATTTTTTTTATATTATGGTGTGGATTTGATATAATAGTTATGGGTAGTATTTATAAATTTTGCAAAGTATGCAAGTTGTCATATTATATTCGATTGGTCGGAGAATATTCTTTTTGTCGGAGAATATCCGTACGACGGTACAATCATTAGTGGACCCCACAACGGAATTATTATCGGATTGAGAAAACGACAAAAATACTTTATGAAAATAACGGCGAAAGTTTTACCGTTGATACTGTTGAACTACTCGTTAGTAAAAATACATCAATACGCGTTGTTGCATAGTAGCACACGGTATTGATTATTGATATTTATGTGAGAAGTCGCTCAGTTTGATTCAATTATTGTTGATTAATAATATGAGTTATTATAACGATAATGACGTTTTGTTTTATTCGTATTATTAATGTAATAAAACAGAAACATCTTTTTATATAAAACAGAATACTTTATTAAAGTTATTCTATAAATAGAATATATTATATTTTATTATGCATAGTATTGCATAGTATTTTGCATAGTATTTGCATAGTAAAAATCTTTTTATATAAATAGAATATATTATATTTTATTTAAAAGATTTTTCTTTAAATATGGACCGTCAGATTAAAGTAAATCAATCTGGACCGTTCATGGATTAGTTACTATGCATTTCATTTTCCTATAAATAGAAGCTCATTCCTTCATTATTTTCTTACGAATTCACTGAACTCTAGAGAGAGAAACTATAGAGAGAGACTATATAGAGATAGAAGAAAAGTTTCTGCTACTTCACTACTCTTATATCCAGTTCTTTTACGGTAAGGGATATTATTCTTTTGTATTCAAGAAGAGAACTTCTGTTATTCCATTTCTTGATTATACTGTTGGAATAACCTGTATATGCGGAATACCCTATACTTGGTGACATTCTTCTATTATTCTGTCATTGTTATTCCGTTGGAACATCATGTCTGTGCTTTACGCCGGACCTGGTTCCGTCTTTATTATTCCGTCTTTATTATTCTGTTGGAATATCCTGTCTGTGTGTTTTACACCGGACCTGGTTCCGTCTTTATTATTCCGTCTTTATTATTCTGTTGGAATATCATGTCTGTGTGTTTTACACCGGACCTGGTTCCGTCTTTATTATTCTATTGGAACATCCTGTCGGTGTGATTTTCACCTGACCTGGTTCCATTATTATTATTCTGTTAGAATAACCTGCCTATGCGAAGTACCGCATGCATGGTGATTTCTGTTGTTATTCCATTTCTTATTATTCTCAGTTGGTTAAAATTTTGACTTCTATACTCCATGAAATTAGTGGAATATCCTTGATATTTGCGCTTCATCCAGTATTTTTCATGAAAATATTGTTCTGATTGAATTTTACTCTACAAAGCAGTATCATGTTGACAATTTAGACGTTATTAATTCCTGGATAAATTAATTCTTGAACTTGTTTTATTGAATTCTTATATCATTGTCATCATCCTCATGTTTATATATGTTAAAAGTCATCTGTGGCCTGTAGGGCATAGATGGACTTGGTGTGATTATAACCAGGGATTATTCGGTATAATCATGACCGTAATGTTACAAATGATGTGGTAAAAGTCCTCATTGGCCCGTAGTGCATTGATGGACAGTTGTTGGCATGATCATGACCATTGATGAATACACAAATATTCTTGGCCCGTAGTGCATGGAATTTGTGGTCGTGACCCTAACGAATATCCTTGGCCGTAGTGCAGGGATGATGTGAATTATTTATTAAGCTGAGTCTCAGCGATAAAAGTGATGAAAAACTTTTTAAATCATAAAAGATAGTAGAGTTTATTTTCTACTTGACTCTTTTAATGGATTGCTTGTTCCGCTGCAGTTAAACTTGATGTCTATTATATTTTATCAGTTTAACATTGTTGAAGACTAATGATAATTTATTCTGTATTATCTTAGTCATAATATTTCTTACTGGGCTAGTTGAGCTCACCCTTTCTTTCACTGTTCTCTTCAGAAAATGAGAACGTAGCTGGGGCAAGTCGGGGAACGGAGTGATGGTCCGAATGATAGTATTAGTTATTAGTCCTCACTATTCTATGTAATAGTGTGTTAATAAATGTAATGAGGACTCCTTTTGAGTATGAATACTCTCTAGAAGATAACATTTGTATTCAAACTCACAGTTTATGTTTTGTCGTATTGTATACGACAGTTATATTAGTAAGTTGTATTTGATTTCTGTACTTTGTATCTGACGACCCAAGATGGGTGATGTATATCTAATTTTAGGGGCGTCACAATATCATAACGTTTATTTCAGTTAAGCTAGAGACGTCTAAGAAGGACAAGGGCAAGGAAAAAGTTCAAGAATAGTTAATGAGAATGTTTAAACATTATTTTACTTTAATGTAATTTGGTTAAGTAAACCTTTTATAATATTAAGTGTATGTGTAAGTTAAGGTTAAGAAGACCTTAGAATTATGTTGTAAGACTTTATTATAATGAACAATGTATGTTTATTATTTCGAATTAGTTATAGAATGTGTATGTTGTTGATGGATCGTGAGCACTGGATCCGAGGTTAGAGAACCCGGATTTGGGGACGTCACAGGTTGGTATCAAAGCTGTAGGTTATAAACATTAGGAATGTGAAACCTAAGTTATAACCTTAGAAGAAAACTCTTATAGAGTATGTTAGGAGATGAATTGAGGAAATTCATCGAGTTTTGTTTGTACTTAATAAAATATCAGTTCATTTTATCAATGAATATATTTTATTGTGGTACTGATGTTAATTATTATTTGTGGTGATTATAGGATGTCGGAAGACAGGCATGGTAGCTATAGTGTCGAGAAGGGACCAGTAGAGCAAGAGATACTGGAAGATACCCCATAGGATACTCTAATAGGGGATCTGCTAATGAGGAACAATCAGATGGAGGGTAGGATAGGGAAGTTAGAGGTAGAGAATCACACACTGCAGTTCACGGAGCAGAAATTCAAAGATGTGGCGTACAAGACCCAGATGGAGATAGTCGAGCTGAAGGGAGAGTTAGAGCAATCATAGATGCAGCTGGAAATGCTAAGGGTGGAGCATTAGGCGATGCTTGCTGAGTTTGAACTGGAGAAGGTTGAGAGGACTAGAATTGGGAATGCATGGTTCGATGCATCTCATAGGGTTGACCAGCTAGAGATTGAGTTTATAACATTCCAGAATTTTAATTATAATATTAAATACTTATGGAGTTATATAAATATTTAATGGATGTGTTTATCATTGAATAAATATTTGTTTAATTGATTTGATTTTATTTGGTTAATTATTTGTTAAATAAATAATTAATGAGTTAAGAAATTATTATTATGTTGATATTTCAAATTGATGGTTAATTAATTGCATTGAGTTATGTGATTAAATGATTTATTTAATTAATTGTTATTTGAATTAATTAAGTTAAATATGAAAGCTTGATTAAATAAAGTGTGACAAATAACTATATTATAAGGAGTTATTAAAAATAAATTAAAGTACTTTAATCTAGTTTTATCCAAACAAGGTTCAAGGATATTAATTCTTTAAATTTAATGGGTTTTGCCAAACAAGCCTTATGGCTTTTGGATTTCTAATTTTTAAATTTAAATAAAATAAAGAGAATAAATAAAATATAATTAAAATAGTAAATATAGTATATTTATAATATATACGTTTCTTTTAACTGATGTTAGTTATTAGGATTATTACGGTTATCAGTTTTTTTCCTTTGCGCTTAAGTGCTACGTGACTTGGTATTTGGCTATATTGAGAATAGAGTTCAGAGAGTTTGATAGAGCCTGACAGTGAAACTTAAGAGAGATTGAGAGGAAGCTTAAGGATTTCAAAGCTAATTTAGTGTGGTTTGCAAGGAATTATCACACTAATTGAAGGTATTTTCCCTATGTATATATATGAATTCACGGCATGGTTTGTTTATGTTCTGTGAAATCAAAATTGGTGAATTGTGGATATATACTCGGTAATTGTGATGATATATGATTATAATGCTAGAGTTATGTTTAAAACAAGAAATTTGTATACTAATTTCGTTTTAACAGTAGAAATTTTGTTAGTATATGTATTTTCATATGGTTCATGAAAAGTACCAATTTTAGTGGTCAAATTTTATGTGAAATTGTAAGTTGAAGCTTGTATATGTTAGTTCATTAAGAATTGAGCATAACGTAATTTGAACGAAACAATTTGGCCAAGTATAGAGATTACAGTGATGATTTTTGCAAGAGATGTCAAAAATGAGGTTTTCATATGAAATTATAGAATTTGAGAAATTAAACTAGGTTTAGTTGATGTTAAATTGTTCTAATTGATGGAATATGTTAGCAATCATGTGTATGATATTGTATATTTATTTTACGTGTTATTATTACTGTTTGGTGGGTGAAATTCGTGTTAGTTGGCTTAAGGAAACTGCTGTAGCCATGTTCTGCAGAAACTGGAGTCTGTACATCGCGCGGGCTAGCTGCCTCTTGGCGCGGGCGCGGGCGCGGGTGCACGGGCACGCAGCTGCGCAGGCGCGCAGCAATCCAGTATAAAACTGGCGCGGCCGCGCTAGTGCCCTGTCTCAGACAGTGAAGTCTGTTAATTCTGCAGACTTTGGTCGTTCAATGTAACTTAGCTTAATGTTAGGTTAATGTGAGAACCATGTAATAACAAGGTTAAACAAAGTTGTGTTATGTGGATTGTAAATTCAAAGTTGTAAAAATGATTTATAAGTCATGAACGTGTTGTGTTTTAACTTAGCTTATACAATGAAGGTTAGTTAAGTGTTGTGATGTTAACACTTGGGAATTCTGAAATATATATGGTAGCATAAGACTTGTGCTAAAATAACAAGTTTATCTAGTAATGCATTTTATATTGAAAAGTGAATATTAGTATGTCTAATAGATGTTGATGTTTTAATATAGTGTATAGCTGAACGTGAGTTTTAATATTTTAGCTTACGCTCGAGGCAAGTTTTCTAACTCTGCACTGTCGTTGTAGAGTTAGTTCTATTATTACATTGTGTAACTTCATTCTTTTGATTGAACAAGTTTCTAAACCTATTTTTTTTTTACATTGAGCAAGTTCTCTAATTTTACTTTTACAGTTGAGCAAGTTTTCTAACTCTACACTTTCGTTGAGTTAGTTTGTTTAATGTTATGCAAGTTTACTTGTCTTATTTAAACAGCAAATTCGCAATCTCTTGTATCTAGTTTGTTTATGATGATGCAAGTTCTCTAAATCTTAGTTTTATGTAAGTAAGTTATTCTTGTGTTTAACTTGTCAAATAGCATACAAGTTTATTTAATCCAATATACTGTTGTTGAATAGTTATTATTATTCAAATTGCTATTCTTTATGCATGCTTAGTATTCGATTCTAAATGACCTTGACTTAATATTGTTTAAGCAAGGTATGTGATCCAATATTTATGCTATTAGCTTATTCCTAAAGCATAACTTTAATATACATTGTTAATCCACTTATGATTTATTCCATAACATTACGTTATTATCTTTTATTCAACTAATCCTTAGTTGATGTTCGTTGAATTCCAAATTACCTTGAAAATATATCCAAACCAAACTTACTTTGGTGCGGACTTGTAATCTAAATACTGAGATGAACAACCCTATTACTAGGGGTTTACGCTTAGCGTTGAAATAATTATGCACAATACATTGTATGAAGGATTGATCCCCCTAAGTACGTGGAGTCCTTATAGTCATATGACTATTAAAGTTAAAGTTAAAAGATTACTTATAAATGTGGATATGGTTCGTGGTCATTAGACCCTCAGTAGTATATTTCAGAATGTTAATACAACATATCATTCAGTTCTATTGAGCCTATTATTTGGCAAATGTTGTGAAGTTTATTCATTCTTATTTCAAGTGAGCTTTGTTTGCTCACTCTTGCTTATATAACCATTACAGCTAAGGATGAGAAGGTAGATGTACCTAGCACCAGTAAGGGCAAGAGGAAGATGAACAAGTTTTGAAGACTTATAATATGTTGACAGTTATTTATCAGACTTTAATTTGATTGATGTAATGAAGCATTTATTTAAATTTTTCCTCATGGATGATTGTATTTAAAGGTTAGATAACCTAGGAGATTTTTATTTAATGTAATTCCTTTATGGGCAGGTTTATTATTCAATTTTATTATGATTGGGTAGTTATAAATGAATGTTTTGATTAAGTGAACACCAAATCTTGAGGAAATAAAATAACAGGATTTGGGGGTGTCACAGAGTTACAGGCTAAGGAGGTCAGGATTGAGACTTTGAGGGCCAGCGAGGAGGTACCGGGAGGTCTCACACGGAGATAGGGGATTTGAGTCAATCAGTTCGGCGTCGAGTCATGGAGGAAGTGTTTCCTCAGGAGCATGTGCATGTGACCCAGCAAGGCCGTCAGTGAGGTTATGAGATGGACCAGTTGTTATGTAGATAGATGCATTAATACCCCTTTTGTTAATTAGGGTTTTATGTTGATGTAAACCTCAGCAAGTGTGAGGTAGTAGGTAGTTATGTGGTATCCCCATTTGTGTATGTAGAGGAGTATCATTTTGAGTAGATCCCATCTTTTATGGTTAAACTGGGATAGTAGCATTTATAGTAATATTCCTGGTACGAAGGTGTAAGACTCAAAGATTTGGTATATAAATATAAATGCAGTATTATGTTATGTGTTTTGAGAATTTAGATAATAAGTTATCTATCTGATAATACGTTTAATTCAGTAAACTGAATTGGTAAGTTAGCAAACTAAATCCATTAATCCGGTAAGCTGAATTCAATAGTCTAGTAAACTAAAGTAGTCACATCATGAGTATGTGATTGTTTGAGTTTAAATTATGTGTTACACACTAAACACTAATAAGATGTGAAACAAGGAAGAATTAACTTTAGATTTTTCTTAATCAGATAATGCCGCTAAGAAGAGAAACATGAAACCGAAGGGTAGAAGAATCTGTTAACAATACAGGAGATCAAGAAGTAAACCCAATGCAAGATTTTGTGGACATATTAGCACAAGCAATGCAGAACAGAGCACCAGCATCAAGGAATAGGCCGAGTAATAGATTGGCAAGTTTTAAATACTTTAAGGCAGAGGGACCGCCAAAGTTTAGGGGGACCACTGACCCTATTGAAGCTCAAACATGGGTGAAGGAGATGGAGAAAGCCTTTGTCATTGCAAGAGTTGCAGAGGAGTAGAAGACAGTTTTTGCCACTTACTTAATGAAAGGTGAGGCTAATTACTGGTGAGAGTCAAATCAGGCTATAACCGGAGCAGGAGTCGTGACACGGGAAAGGTACAAAACTCTATTTTTTGAAAACTATTTCTTGACAAGTATGCAAGCCAGAATGGAGATTAAATTTCTAGAGTTAAAGCAGGAGAATATGTCCGTGTCAGAATACAGTATAAAATTTAATGAGTTAGCCAGATTCGCTCCACATCAGGTGGACACTGAGAATGGGTTATGTTAGTTCCCAGAGGCACAATAGTTATCTAGAAGGGGGGTTGAATAGATATTTTAAACTTTCTTTTACAAAATACTTGTCAGATTATATTATGATTTAATCACAGTGAAATTTGAGATTTGTTTGTTTTCCCTTTAAGATAAAACAAGTTAATAGGAGATAAGAAGTTATGGTAGATAAAGCAGTTATGGCAAGAATATAAAAGACACAGTGTTTTTAAGTGGTTCAGAGCACTCAAGGCTCCTAGTCCACTCTTTTACTCCTTGAGTAGAAAATCCACTAAGGATATCTTTACAACCTTTGAATCTCACAGATTCCTTCAAGACCAACAGTCATGGCACTTCTTAGTTCACTTAGAACTCTTCAAGTCTAGCACACTTGGTACTTCTTTGTTCACTTTAGAACTCTTCAAGTCCAACTGACTTGGAACTTCTTACTTCAGTTAAAGATAGTTGAGTTTTTGAATGATGCTACTTAGTTGTCGTTAAGCTTGTGTTCAAAATAACTGAGTAGCTGAGCAAGCTTTCTTTACATATCATAGAGTTGAGCGTTAAGTGTTCTTCAGCGTTTCGTTGTGTACTTGCATAATTCTTGCATCTGTTTCTGTTTTGTATATAAGGTGCCTTTGAAATGCATCCGTTGGAAGACATTCGTTGAAGCATTAATTGTATTTGACATTTCTGAGCACTGATGGTGACTTTCTGCAAATCTTCTGTTTAGCCGTCTGACCCCATTGACACAGCAGACTGTTATCTCACCTAACACTTGAAAAGGTGTTTTCTGCTGACCCATAGTACTTTTCTTAGCTTCTTCAATACGTCTCTTTGTTATATACTAAGGATAAGTGTTGTGTCATTGGGACTCCCAAGGATTTCAACGTTTATAATCCATTCCACATTTGTTGTGATTTATTCTTAAACAAATGGACAAGGCTCGATGCTTCTGATACAGATAGATGATGCTCTACGATCATGATCGTGGTGTCTTGCCACATTGGTGCTTGATCTGGTACTAATAGAAGAGAACACTATGATTTCTCTTAAGCACTGGTAGACTACGATATTTACTTGCTTGATTTTCAGACTCTACGCTTACGAGAGCACACTACGATCTTTGAGTTAGCTCGGCAGACGTTTGGACCACTCTACGATTCTGGGAAAGGTCCTTAAAAGCAGACACACTGCGATTTTCGATGCTCTATGTTTCTGCCTTGGCTTCTGCAATCTTTTGTTCAACTCGATTGTGACAACCCGAGTAAAACCGGATCGTCCATAATTTAAGTTAAGGAATTAGTTATTAATAAAATGAATTTTTATTAATATTATTATGTGCTATGTATTTATTAATCGTTCTATGACCTAGGATGATTATAAGTCGGGAGGATTCTGGCTACGAGCTGGACTGAGCGAGTAAGAATTTTCAAGACGAAAATAAAATTTTTCGGGAACAAAAATATTTCTGGGAAAAAAGACGAAATAGGCATTATTCACCCGATGAAACCCTAAATGTTAGGGTTTGAATAACCTAAGCCTTTTTGAGAGTTCGATATGTCGAAATGACATTCCGTCGAAAGATTTGACGATAATATATCGTGAAAAGTTAAGTAAGCCGATAAAAGTTTTTCTCGAAAAACGTGCAGAAATCGGACGAAATAAAAACGACAAAAAGTTTTGCTATGTACTTTTCACTTGTTTAGCTACGTTAGGGGAAACGTGAAGGAAAATGCTTTATGTCAAAAAGTGTTTTTCAGTTTTTCATAAATCCGAAGAATATGTAAAAGTTAATCGGTAAAGGAAAGAAGAAATATCCAAAAATATTTGGATTCCGAGAATTGCAGTTTTCGAACTGTCAGACGAAACCCGAAAGACGGAAGCACAAAGCTTCCAAAGGAAGCTTCGTTAATGGTAAGAAGGTGGAGTAAGGAAGTGGGAATAGTAAGGAGGTTAATGGGGACAAAATGACTAAAATACCCCTAACCTTAGTTTTCTATAAATAGAAAGCTAACTTTCATTAATTAGGGATTTTGAAAATCCTACACTTTGAGGATAGAGAGAGAGAGTTCGGATGGGAGAAGAAGAGGAAGAGGAAGAGGAAAAGCTTGCCTGAGTGCACGCTTTGTCCGACGGGAGAAGATTAAAGGAGAACGGTAATCCGAAACCTAGTCTCTTTTAATGTTTTCTTTAAGTTCTATGTTTAAAAACATAACTTAATAAAGATAAGAAGTAGATAATGTTAGAAATGATTTCATATGGTTGAAATCGTAAGAAATTGAAGAAATAAGAATTAGAAGTTTAATTTATAGATTTCTTAAGGAGGTATAAGATTTGTAAGGATTTTGAGCGATCCGAATGAATCTTATGAATGAGTAGGTCAAATAAGTAAGGAATGATGTTCTATAACATCAAATTCTAAGAAAGAGTGAAATCGTAATCCAAAATATCGATTAAAAATGAAGAACGAATGAAGAACGCGAAGAACAAGCGAAGAACACGAAGAACGTTGTTGATGGACAAATTTAAAACCATCGTAGGATAATTGTTATTGATGGACAAGTTTAAAACCATCGCGTATAAGTTAATTACTTATTGCTTGGTTAGGAACGGTAGAAACGTTCATGAAGAACGGATTAAAAAATAGCTATAACGAAGTTATGGTGAAATTTCGTAAAAGACGAACGAGAATTAGAAAGTTAGTAAATGAACCCAAAAGTGTAGGGTTTCATAAGGAAGTAAGAGAACGTAGAAAACGTGAGTTGTGGACTCAGGAACGAACGAGTTCCAAGTTCGGATGACCGAATTACGGACGAACGAGCGTAGAACGTTAAAAGCATAAAAATGAACGAATGGTGAAGATTAAGTCAATCGAATGGCACGTTAACGGATTCAGAACAAAGTTCTATCTGAGGGGAATTGAAGTACGTAAGATAAGGAAGGGAATGGCTTTGGAACAATCTCGTTCCAAGTTATAACAAATAAGTTACGAAATTTTGAAGTAAGCAATTCAAGCTTGTAAAATAATTAGGAAATTTTTCTAAGGTTTAGGCTCGGCGCCGCAGCGCCGGCTGGACTTTGGGAAGTGGCGCCGCAGCGTGAGTTCAGTCATAAACTACTAACGAGTAGCGCCACAGTGCGAGAGGTAACAAAGAGTTTGGCACCGCAGTGCCAGACCAAGGAAGAAGGTGGCGTGGCCTCGCGCCGCAGTGCGAGAGAGAGGAAGGGACACGGCGCCGCAGCGCCGGTGCAGGGAAATGCCCAGAAATGAGATTTTTATTGCTCAATTACTGGGGGATGTGCAAGAAAGAAATATGAACATGTAGTTCACCTAATGTAACACTTAAACAAGTGAATTAAACCTTTAGTAAAGGTTGAACGAAAAGATTTAACGGGATTAAAAGACGAAGAATGTAAACTCTAGATTACGTAACCGATTTCCGGGGACCGTAGTCGCAATGAATTGAACGTGTGGGATTGCTATGATAGTGATTCTTTGGATGTTGAGTGACGACGATGATGTATAACAGTTTGATGTTATGATGTCATAATGAGAGTTAAGTGTAAAGCGTATAGACGCTGTGAATGCAATGCTGTTGCGATGAACGATCGGTCTTAGCATACAACAAACTGTTTGACTTCGACATTAAGAAAGAATAATGAACATGGGGTTCATGGGTTGGATAACGATTGAAAGCGATTGAAACCTTAAGTAAAGGTTGAATGAGAGATTAAGAGACGAGCAACGTAAACATCAAATACGTAAATGATCCTCGTGAATCGTATTCGCGTCGGACAAACGTTCTAAGTGTACAATAGTCGTATGACTTAAACGTTGATGAAACTAGTAAGTAAGATATGAATTATCGAAGAAAGCCGTAGCGAATGGTAATAAGAATAATGAAAGTTCGATGTGGGTCGGATAGAGAATGTTAGAATGAAAGGTAAGCGTTAAACACTTTAATTAACGTGAGGGTGGAGTATACGCGATTATTAAACGGGTAGAACCTACACCCCGTGTATGGTTTGACCCTAAGGTAATGAAGAATGTTGCTTAACCGTGAACGGTGAAGAAACTGAGTTAAAGGTAATAACATATAACGTAAAGAAGCCGAGTTAATGTTTATAACTTGGATAACGTTCCGAGTCAAATCAACCGGATGTGGTAAGATATGAATAAGTTAATATAAAATGTTTAACACTATGACCTCATAGTATTGACATTGAATGATCATTCTGAGTATACAAAAGACTGTATGACTTAGACGATAAAGAATGAATCCTGAGGTATGGCATTTACTTGCCAGAAAGCCATAAGGAATAAGAAATTGACTAAACGAACATTATAGTTTAATGGTTCGGATAAGTGAAGATAAGTTAGGTTGTGGTACAGTCGTAACCTTTGATGGTTGACATATGGGAGCTGGGCTAAACAATTCCTTCAGAGAGCGAATGTATATACAAAACTGGCAACCGATCTAACTCACTATTATGGGCAGTGTAGATGAGACGGGAACTTGTTTGTTGGTTGTTTGTGAGAAACCACTCATAGTACCATATGGACTACTAGCAGAGATGTGATGTGTTCTGAGTCCTAGATAGGTTATAAGAAGAAGATAAGAATGTAAATCATCAAAGATGATGAACGTATTGAATAAGACATCTCCGTATGTCATGAAGTCGGGAACCAAAAATGAAAGTTAGTCGCGTAAGCTTAAATTACAAGAGCGCGAACCTTAAGAAGTAAAGTTAAGTAAACCAATGTGTAAGTCAAGTATATGACTAATTGGTGTACGTGTTATTTCCTTATGTGTTATATAGGGATTTGAAATAAGCAGTTCAGCGTAAACTATAAGCTGTAGCTGTGCGTAAGGCAAGTTTCCTAACTTTATTCATTTTATATGAATGCTAGTTTCTTAAACTTCTCAGATGTTGAACTTGAGAAGTCTTGTCTATGTGCATATGTGCGATATATGTGCAAGATGGTAGAACGTATGAGGCCTTGCGCCACAATTTGAACACTTCGGTGTTTCTATAATATGAACTGTTCTGTGATTGAACTGTTCAATAAAAGTATGTTCTGTTTATATATGAACCGTTATTGTTAAGTCTGTGTTAATGATTCTAGCTAGACAGAATGTGTATAAAAAAGGTAGAAGAATGAAAGTATTTTAAAGTGCATATGACTGATGTTTTAAGATGATAGGAATCGAGACTATTTCTATTATTCAAGTTATTTCATAACCTTTGTTCGGTTATAGAAGTTTTAAAGGAACGTTTAAACTCTTGAAGTTATGTGTTCAACTGTTATGACTTGCTGGGCAATTGAATGCTCACACTTGCTTTAAATGAAAAACATTTTCAGCGTACGATGTTAGAAAGAACTTAAGGATCCCGTAAAGATCAAGCTGATCGGTATCAAGACGAAGTGTCATCATTAGATGAATGAGCGTGAAGATCAAGTGAAGACTTGTAATATAGAATGCGAGAATTAAACTATAGACTAGTTTAATGAACAGTTATGTATCCTTGGTGGCGGATGAAAGTCACTCGTGTAAGATGAAAAGAATAATGTAATTATCAATATTTGTAATGAAAGAGGTTATAAGGTTTCCAGAACCTGGGATTTGAGAATATATGTTATTATATTTAACTATATAATTATGTACGTTTGGTAAGAAGTGGGACTGTGACGTACGAAATCCGGGTGTGAAGATAGACCAAATTTCGGGGCGTTACAGAGTGGTATCAAAGCTGATAGGTTATAAACGTTAGGTATGAGTACCTAAGACTATAATCGTAGATAGAAGGATAAGAACATCACCACATGATCATAGTGAATCGTAGTAACAGATGAGATGTTAAACGATGAATGATTTATAGCTAATGCTAAGAATGAAAGGTACTACGAAGTAGTACGGGAAGAAGAACTCAGATTGAGTTGTAAATGATAGCATACGAATTAAAGAAAATTCGTATTAAGTAAAGAGAAATCTAGAAGTTATAAAATTTCAATTGAGGACTCATGTGATGGTTGAGTTGTATAAACCTTTATTTTGGGCAAAGGTTTGTGCTTCGGTGTAACAACTACTCAGTTTATTACAGTGATAATCATTGGAATTGGTCGCGCTATTAAGATGTATATGATGAAAAGGTGAATCTTTTCTCATGTATATACTTGATAGGTAGAGAACGATAAGGTAGGTGTGAGTTCTTGAAACTCATACTTATGGTAAGTTCGTGACTCATAATAATACGGTATATTTTTGAACGTCTCAGCGAATGCACACCTATGGTCTGTCTGGATGTTTCTTAAACTCATACTATTGTGGAAAGTTCCTGAAATCATAATGTGTGGTAAGTTGATGGATTGTACTAAGGTATAGGAATTTTTAGACTGAAAACGAAGTATTTTCAGTATGCTTAGCATTTAAGGTGCTAGAGAAGATTAAGTATTGTCGCAGTAAGACAATAAAGGAAGATGGAAAATAGGATATTCCAAATCATCTAACTATGCTAGATTTCGAAGTTTATTGAAATCGTGCTTATGTGTACATTTCAAAAAGGAAAGAATTGGTTTAACTTTTGGAACCAATGGATTTTAAAAGAGATGTTCTTTGCATGCCTATGCTAATTGTTTCGGCTAGACAGAAGTTGATTTTTAATATCAAAAGGATTTTTATATCATCAACGCATTTGATGCAAAGATGTTAAAAGGATGGAGTTATTAATGCAATTAAACCTAGTTTTGGATTTGATCTTATGATTAACAACCCACTATGGTATGATGTATAATGATGAAGTCATAAACTGACGAAGTCCTCAACGTACTGTGAAAAGTGTGGTATCATGATGTCATGAAACGTTTTGATGTATTGTAAAAGAATTTAAAGAAGTAGTCGATGTCAATTAAGTTGACTAGACGAATGTTCAAGTTGACGTCCAATTTATTGGTATGGTCTAAGCTACTTGATTTGGTTAGACAAATAGTATGCCATGCTATAAGAAAATCGAGCTTTCTTTGAGAACTTGTGTCAAACCAAATTATTTTGGTGCGGAATCTAATGATTAAGTCTGAGGTGAACATACCCCGAAATGGGGTTATACGATAGGTTGATCACCTACGTATGGAAGAGGTAGTTTACTTTCTTTGTGATTGTAAACTGACCATGGAAAGAAAGGTTACGGCGTCATGCTGTTTAACCTAGTAAGAGTTCATGGTCGATTTGACCCCTCATCAAAAGTATGAAATGTTTTAAAGGAAATTTTATATTCCTCGTTATTCCTTCTAATTCATGATTCTTGATAGGTTATGGAGGTTAGGAATGATGGAAAGATAAGAACTTCTTTGAAGAGAAGTTGAGAAGAAGAGTAAGCTAAAATTTTGAGGACAAAATTCTGTGAAGAATGGGAGAATGTGAGGACCCGGGTATGGGTTTGGTTTTAAGAAATTCCGAGGACGGAATTTTTATAAGGATGGAAATGTGACAACCCGAGTAAAACCGGATTGTCCAGAATTTAAGTTAAAGAATTAGTTATTAATAAAATAAATTTTTATTAATATTATTCTATGCTACATTTATTAATCGTTCTATAACCTAGGATGATTATAAGTCGGGAGGATTCTGGCTACGAGCTGGACTGAATGAGTAAGAATTTTCAAGAAGAAAATAAAATTTTCGAAAACAAAAATATTTTTGGGGAAAAAGACGAAATAAGGTTTGAATAACCTAAGCCTTTCCGAGAGTTCGATATGTCGAAATGACATTCCGTCGAAAGATTTGACGATAATATATCGTGAAAAGTTAAGTAAGCCGATAAAAGTTTTTCTCAAAAAACGTGCAGAAATCGGACGAAATAAAAACGACGAAAAGTACTGCTATGTACTTTTCACTTGTTTAGCTACGTTAAGGGAAACGTGAAGGAAAATGCTTAATGTCAAAAAGTGTTTTTCAATTTTTCGGAAATCCGAAGAATACGTAAAAGTTAATCGGTAAAGGAAAGAAGAAATATCCAAAAATATTTGGATTCCGAGAATCGCAGTTTTTGAACTGTCGAACGAAACCCGAAAGACGAAAGAACAAAGCTTCCAAGGGAAGCTTCGTGAATAGTAAGGAGGTGGAGTAAGGAGGTGGGAATAGAAAAGAGGTTAAGGGGGACAAAATGACTAAAATACCCCTAACCTTGGTTTTCTATAAATAGAAAGCTAACTTTCATTATTTTGGGATTTTGAAAATCCTACACTTTGAGAGATAGAGAGAGAGAGTTCGGATGGGAGAAGAAAAGGAAGAGGAAGAGGAAAAGCTTGCCCGAGTGCACGCTTTGTCCGACGGGAGAAGATTAAAGGAGAACGGTAATCCGAAACCTAGTCTCTTTTAATGTGTTCTTTAAGTTCTATGTTTAAAAACATAACTTAATAAAGATAAGAAGTAGATAATGTTAGAAATGATTTCATATGGTTGAAATCGTAAAAAATGAAGAAATAAGAATTAGAAGTTTAATTTATAGATTTCTTAATGAGGTATAAGATTCGTAAGGATTTTGAGCGATCCGAATGAATCTTATGAATGAGTAGGTCAAATAAGTAAGGAATGATGTTCTATAACATCAAATTCCAAGAAAGATTGAAATTGTAATTCAAAATATCGATTAAAAATGAAGAACGAACGAAGAACACGCGAAGAACACGAAGAATGTTGTTGATTGACAAATTTAAAACCATCGTAGGATAATTGTTGTTGATGGACAAGTTTAAAACCATCGTGTATAAGTTAGTTGGTTATTGCTTGGTTAGGAACGGTAGAAACGTTCATGAAGAACGAATTAAAACTTAGTTATAACGAAGTTATGCCGAAATTTTGTAAAAGACGAACGAGAATTAGAAAGTTAGTAAATGAACCCGAAAGTGTAGGGTTTTATAAAGAAGTAAGAGAACGTAGAAAACGTGAGTTGTGGACTCAAGAACGAACGAGTTCTGAGTTTGAATGACCGAATTACGGACGAACGAGCGCAGAACATTGAAAGCATAAAAATGAACGAAGGGTGAAGATTAAGTCAATTGAATGGCACATTAACAGATTCAGAACAAAGTTCTATCTGAGGGGTATTGAAGTACGTAAGATAAGGAAGAGAATAGCTTTGGAATGATCTCGTTCCGAGTTATAACGAATAAGTAACGAAATTTCGAAGTAAGCAATTCAAGCTTGTAAAAGACTTAGGAAATTTTTCTAAGGTTTAGGCTCAGCGCCGCAGCGCCAGCTGGGCTTTGGGAAGTGGCACCGCAACACGAGCTCGACCATAAACTACTGATGAGTGGTGCCATAGCGCGAAAGGTAACGAAGAGTTTGGCGCCGCAGCGCCAGACCAAGGAAGAAGGTGACGTGGCCTCGCGCCGCAGTGCGAGAGAGAGGAAGGGACACGGCGCCGCAGCGCCGGTGCAGGGTAATGCCCAGAAATGAGATTTTTATTGCTCAATTACTGGTGGATGTGCAAGAAAGAAATATAAATATGTAGTTCACCTAATGTAACACTTAAACAAGTGAATTAAACCTTTAGTAAAGGTTGAACGAAAAGATTTAACGGGATTAAAAGACGAAGAATGTAAACGCTAGATTACGTAACCGATATCTGGGGACCGTAGTCGCGATGAATTGAACGTGTGGAATTGCTATAATAGTTATTCTTTGGACGTTGAGTGATGAGGATAATGTATAACAGTTTGATGTTATAATGTCATAATGAGAGTTAAGTGTAAAGCGTATAAACGCTGTGAATGCAACGCTGTTGCGATAAACGATCGGTCTTAGCATACAATGAACTGTTTGACTTTGACATTAAGAAAGAATAATGAACATGGGGTTCATGGGTTGTATAACGATTGAAAGGGATTGAAACCTTAAGTAAAGGTTGAATGAGAGATTAAGAGACGAGCAACGTAAACGTCGAATACGTAAATGATCCTCGTGAATCGTATTCGCGTCGGACGAATGTTCTAAGTGTACAATGGTCGTATGACTTAAACATTGATGAAAGTAGTAAGTAAGATATGAATTATCAAAAAAAGTCGTAGCGAACGGTAATAAGAATAATAAAAGTCCGATGTGGGTCGGATAGAGAATGTTAAAATGAAAGGTAAGCGTTAAACACTTTAATTGACATGAGGGTGGAGTGTACGTGATTATTAAACGGACAGAACCTACACCCCATGTATGGTTTGACCGTATGGTAATGAAGAATATTGTTTAACCATGAACGGTGAAGAAACTTAGTTAAAGATAATAACGTATAACGTAAAAAAGCTAAGTTAATGTTTATAACTTGGATAACGTTTCGAGTCGAATGAACCGAATGTGGTAAGATATGAATAAGTTAATATAAAATGTTTAACACTATGACCTCATAGTATTGACATTGAATGATCGTTCTGAGTATATAAAAGACTGTATGACTTAGACGATAAAGAATGAATCCTGAGGTATGGCATTTACTTGCCAGAAAGCCATAAGAATGTTCGGATTCTGTAATTGGAAATTGATTTAGTGGATGAACTATCACTTCCAACCATCTTGGCAATTCGTAGAATTGGTTAAAGGTTAATGGTGGACAGTGACTAACCCTGAAAGAGATGGGAATAGATTGTACCTCACGCCCATTTTCTGAAGAGGGACAGTTAGTGATCAAATTTTGAGCAAAATTGAGGTTGCCTGGGAATCCATGAGCTATCACTGAGATTGCTGGATAAGCTTTGAAGGTCCAGAACATGTGATCCCAGGAGTTGAGAATTTGGGCTCTGTGAAAAGGTATTATAGGTAAATAGAAGAACAGTTGATTGTAGTTGGCTCTCATATATCCATCACAGTCCATTGCAATAATTTCAGTTTCGTCATCCTCTTCTTCTTCCCAGTCTTCATTTAAAATTTCCACCATATTAATCATCTCCACTTCTCTTCTCTGTTCTTCTATTCTCTCCACCTTCATAGCTTCAACCCTCTCCATTTCTACAGTTTCAGAAGCTAAACTCTCTTGAGGAATTGAGGGAGGTTCATGATAATCTTTTTGTAGCTCCTCCTGAGCTATAGCCTTCTATGACACAGGAACTTCGCGAGGCTCCCCCTCAATCTGATCCTCTATCTGTTCCAGCTCTTCAGGAAGCTCCCCCTCAACCCGAGCTGTACTCTTCTTAATAGCTTCGGGTAGCTTCCTTTCGACAGCTATTTTTCTATTTTCTTCCTTTAAGATTCCTTCATTGACTAGAATGTATTTCTTGACAAGCTTTTTCTTTAACCTTTAAGGCTGAACCACAGCCTTAGTACTCTCTTCAGCTTCAGCTCTAAAAGGTTGATCAGGTTGAGAAACTGTTACAGCATCCACTTCTGGAGTGATGTTAAGTCTGGACTCTATGATCGGTAGTGACTCTACGATCGAAGACTTCTTTAATTTATGGATGCGTTTTCCCTTCTTAAGCTGCTGAGAGATGGTAGCTCTGTCTTCTTCTTCCTCAGACTGCTGCTCTTTCCTCTTAATTTCATTCAGAGACTCAGTGCATGAACTCTCTAGAGGTGCATCAGTAGTTGAGCCTTGAGGCTCTTCTGTTGCTCGAGCCTTCATTTTCCTCTTACCCTTACTTTTTTTTATCAAAGCGATGGGTTCTTCTTTATTGATTTCTTCTTCTTCATCAGTTTCCTTCACAACTAACATGTTACCAGGTAGCCCAAATTCCTTTGCTTCATCAGTCCTTCCACTGGATTCAGACATCATTTTGACATTTTCTGTAGGATTTCTTTTCTAGTTTTGAAACAGTTGTTGGGTCATCTTTCTGTTGGGATTGATAGATTCTCCTTCATTGTCCCTAATTTTGTCACCCAGTGTTAATTGCAGGATTATGCTTATAAACCACCCATAGAGCATCTTTCTAGAGCTCTTTGATTTCTTTGAACTGAGTATCCACTTCCCAATCCAACCGATGAGTAGGGCCCCATAGTTGAGTTGAATCCTAAAGCAGAGTGCTATCATGAGCTTTAGTTGTACTTCATTCACGGAGTCGTGGCCAGAGCTTTTATAGTATATGCACTTCCCAATAATGTCAGCTAGAAACTTATACTTTTGGGGAAACTCTTTCTTCTTGTATCCCTTGACGGTCTGAAACTTTTTGTGATGCATCTTCTTCAGTCCTTCATGAAAGTCGATGACCTCCATAGATAGAAGTCCATTTGATTTGAAACCTAGGGCTAGGTTTATATCTTTTGCTTTGAGTTTAATGTGTTCCCCCTTGACCCTTGTAGTGATAACATTGTTCTCAAAAGCTTCATTGCAGTTGAATTCTTTCACCAGCTTTGGGTAGATCCATGTGCTGGTGCTCAGAGCTTCTTCAAGACCAGCTTTCTTCAGAAGAGACAGAATTTTGTGAAATTAAGGGTCAGCTGTCTTGAACTCGTCGAAGCAGAGTTGGTAACCAGAGACAACATTTGAAGCTGCCATTGATTTTCTTGAACTGAGGTTGGTAGAGCATTTCTGAAAGCTAGGGTTTTTGCTGGTAGAGAGGGAGAGGAATGAACTTTTTGAACTTCTGAGGTGAATTTTCAAAAAGATCTTCTATAACTTGTACTTGTAACTTCCCTCCTCTCGATCTGCATAGTGGGGCATGGGTCAAGTCCTTCTTGGCTCCACGATTTTAAATGATGTGGAAAATAATAATCTGCCCTTAGCTCCCCATGAGCTAGTGTATCCTTTGGGAGGACTACGATCATCGAGGTTGCACTACGATGTTGAGTTCACTACTGAATCTACTTTACAATCGTTGTTTGTCCTGGTCCTTGTGATGAACTTTGACATAGCATTCCTTCTAGGTTAAGGTAGCTCAGGAAGGGCCAACCTCTTAGAATGAACTAAGGATCAGGTTTGTCCTTGAGGCACTTATCAGAGGGATTGATTGGATTTGTTAGGAATGTTGTCATCATAGGATGCTTCTTTGTCATGTCGAGGCAACTCTACGATTGTGGTCCTTCTTTAGTCACCTCTACGATTTTGAACATAGCCTTTATATCTGCATGGTTAGCATAAAGTAGAGCATAGAGTTTATAGTTGTAGATTTAGTATGCCTAACTCACTTATCAAATTATTAAATCTGGATTCATCTAAAGGCTTTATAAAGACATCAGCAAGTTAATTTTCAGTAGGGATGTATTGTAACGATATAGTTTCATTTTGAACATGATCCCTAATAAAGTGATATCTTATTTCTATATGCTTAATCCTAGAATGCTGATAAGTAGGTTTTATACCTACTCATCCAGTATCTATTACTTAAATTAGTTGCTTAAACGTATGTTTCTTAGTTACTTTTCATACATTTTATATTATTTTGTAGGCTATGACATAACATTGGCATGAAGAAGCAATGAAAAGCAATTTAGACATCTTTTGGACTAAAATACGCAAGCAAGTGCAAGAAGGGAAGATTGTTGGGCTTTTAAAACCAAGTTGGATGCATGTTCTGGGCTTAGGACTTAGATTTTATTGTAGATCTACTTCTTAGCTTTCCGGAACATCTTGAATCATCCCAATCGGAGTTCGGATGCGAGAGTTATGGCCTTTTTATCAACGAAGATCAAAGCTAAGAGTTCTCATGTTTGCAATTTACATAGCATCTACTTCATGCCAAATTTTTGCCTTTCTCCAGCCCGAATCTGTTAATTGTTAAAGAATGAAAGTTGTAGATCTCATCGATATCTTCAATTTGATAGGTGGAAGGCCCCGTAACTCCAAGCGGATCAAAAGTTATGCCTATTTTACCAAAGGACATCGTAGCAAAAAATATAGTAGCGCGGAACGCGCTAGGGGCGCGCTAGTCCATCAGTTCCTCTGCTACAGTAGCGCGGGCCGAGCCCAAATTTGCCTAGGAAGAACGCGGGGGGCGCTAGTCGACGGAAAAACAGTTGTTGTGGGTTATTTGGTGTCCAATTTGAGCTAGAAGAGGATTCTTAGTTGCCTAACTTGTTAGGGTATTCATTAGAACTATAAATACATGATGAGAGGCATAAAAGAAAGGATATATAGGCTAGTTTTGGAGGATTCCATTAGATTAGATTAGAGTAAATTAGATCAAAACACTAGTTCTTGTTAGATTTGGAGATTGAAGCAACTTAGAGACCATTGAAGACTCAAAGTAGGAGCAAGGAGGGAGCATCAAATCTGCAGACAATAGATTCTATCTTCTTATCTTCTTCTATCTTTGTTTTTTTATGATTATTCAATTGTGAATTCTTAGTTTTAATTCAATAATCATGAACTAATTCTTTGTTTGAGATTACAATGGATCTTATTGTGTAGTTTATTTTAATATACTTCGCTATCAATTATTATGTTCTATTATGAGGATTGTCTATTGTGATTTGAACTTAATTGTTTAATTGATTGGCCATCAATTACCTTGATAATCTATATGAACTCGAGAGATGAAGTATAAGTTTAGATCAGATCATGATAGCATGTGTTTGTGATTTTTGCATAGATGGAATTCATGATTCGTGTTTAGGATAGAGATATGTCTTTACGTTATATGTAATCTTATAGAGAACTTGTGCTTTAAATCCTTTTTAATTATAATTCACATAGAGATATAGTGGATTAGTTAATTAGGGTGTCATGCTTAATTCTATCATCTGTGGATTTAAGTGAGTATGGGTATTATGCATCGAGAGGTGGTTTTATCTACTTTAGTGTTCTTGATTAACAATTCACGATAGAAAATAATTGATGAGAAGTGTGTTAACTTAAATGAAGCAATAAGTGAAGTTGTGATCTTAAATCTCTATAATCTGATTTTTAATTAGTGGTAATTAGAATTAGTGTAATTAAATAATTTAATTCATATAATTTGAAATTCATTCATTTAAATAAGATTGAGTTGGTTACGGGTTAGTACTTGGTGAATTTTTATTAAACAATTCCTCGTGGGAACGATACTCTACTTAAACTTTATTACTTGTTGACCACGTATACTTGCGTGTTGTGCGTAATTAGATTTTACCCAACAAATGTATGACAAGATTGTGTGTTATTGCTATAGCACTTGTGTTATCACAATGAACAGGTATAGATTTGAAATCAAACCCATAGTCTGCTAGCTGATTTTTCATCCATAAGATTTGAGCACAGCAGCAATGTATTCAGCTTCTACTGTTGAGGTAGATACTGAGTTTTGTTTCTTGCTAAACCAGGACACAAGTCTGTTTCCTAGCAACTGACAGGTGCCACTGGTACTTTTTCTATCGATCTTGCAGCCTGCAAAATCAGCATTTATATATCCTGTTAGTTCAAAGGAGGACTCCTTGGGATACCAAAGTCCCATGTGAGGTGTGCCTTTGAGATACCTGAAAATTCTTTTTACAGCAGTTAAGTGTGATTCCTTAGGATTAGCTTAAATCTAACACATATGAATGTTGCAAACATTATGTCTGGTCTACTGGCAGTTAGATATAGAAGAGAGCATATCATACCTCTGTATTGAGTTATGTCAATACTTTTACCTTTCTCATCTTTGTCATGCTTGGTTGCAGGAGCAATTGGTGTTTTCATGGGAGAGGCTGATTCCATGCCATACTTTTTGAGTAAGTCTTTAATGTACTTGGCTTGGTTTATGAAGATACCTTCATCAGTCTGCTTTACTTGTAATCCAAGGAAGAAATTCAGCTCACCCACCATACTCATTTCGAACTTGCTCTGCATAAGCTTGGCAAATCTCTTACACAGTTTTTCATCAGTAGAGCCAAAGGTAATGTCATCAACATATATTTGAACTAATAGGATTTTGTCTTTGTGCTTTCTAAGAAATAATGTGGTATCTACTCTATTTCTAATGAAACCATTTTCAATAAGAAAGTTGGTTAGTGTTTCATACCATGCTCTAGGTGCTTGTTTAAGTCCATATAAGGCTTTGTCTAATCTATGGACATAATTAGAGAGAGTTGAATTGATGAAACCTAGAGGTTGCTCCATATATACTTCTTCTTGAAGTTCATCATTCAGAAATGCACTTTTGACATCCATTTGAAAGACTTCGAATTTCATGTGGGCATCAAAGGCAAGGAATATCCTGATAGCTTCTAATCTGGCAACATGTGCGAAGGTCTTGTCATAGTCAATGCCTTCTTCTTGAGAGTAACCTTTGTCTATTAGTGTTGTATTATTCCTTATTATTACTCCATCTTCATCCATCTTGTTTCTGAAGAACCACTTGGTGCCAATGGCTGGGTGGCTTCTTGATCTTGAAACTAATCTCCATACTCAGCTTCTTTCAAACTAATTTAGTTCTTCTTGCACGACTTTTATCCAACTTGAGTCTTCCATAGCATCTTCTATCTTCTTAGGTTCCATTTGTGACAGAAAGCTAAGATAGAAACACTCATTATGGGTGGCAGATCTTATTTTGACTCTTGTGTTTGGATCTCCAATGATTAGGTCTTGAGTGTTATCTCTAGCACATCTGTTTCCTATTGGAACATCTGACCTAATGCCTTCTTATCTGAATTCTTCAAGATTAACCTCTGCTTCTTAATGCGGAGGTTCGTTGTCTGGAGTAGTTCTCTCTACGATCTCCTCTTCATGCTCGACGATTTCATTTTCTGGGACTATGATCATGGTGTTGAGCTCGACCACCTCATTCGTAGTGTCTGAGTTGTCGTTCGTAGTGTCTTGAGGCACAGTTTTGTCTAAGTCTGTTTCATCGAAGATGATGTGAATCGAGACTTCAACACTTAGTGTCTTCTTGTTGAACACTCTATAAGCCTTACTGTCTGTGGCATATCCGAAAAAGATTCCTTCGTCTGACTTGGGTTGAAACTTAGTCAGATACTATTTTCCATTGTTGAGAATATAGCATACACAGCCGAATACATGAAAGTAACTAACACTTGGCTTTCTTCCTTTCCACAGTTCGTAGGGAGTCTTCTTTAACGTAGAGTGTTCGAGAGATCTGTTCTGAGTGTAGCATGCAGTGTTGACAGCTTCTTCCCAGAAGTATTCAAGCAGACGTGTTGCTGCTAGTAGAGTTCTCCCAGCCTCAATCAACGTTCTGTTCTTTCTCTCAGCTACTCCGTTTTACTGAGGAGTTCGTGGAGCTGAGAAGTTGTGATTGATGCTATTATCTGAGCAGAACTGGTTCATCTCAAAGGAGTCAAATTCTCTACCATGATCACTCCTTATAGCCTTGATTTTCTCCCCTTTCTCATTCATCACCAGTCTGAACATCTTGATGAGTTAGGAGCTAGTTTCATCGTTTGAGTTTAGAAAGAACACCCATGTAAATCTGGTATAGTCATCCACTACGACCAATGAGTATCTCTTCCCTCCAAGGCTTGTTATTGGAATTGGCCCAAATAGATCCATGTGAAGTAACTGCAGAGGCTTGTCTATTGTATTGACAGTTTTGTTCTTGAATGAGCTTCTAGTCTATTTTCCAAGCTGACAGGCATTGCATGGCCTTTCTTTGACAAAGTTGAGCTTGAGTAAGCCTGCTATAAGATCCTTGGAGGCCAGTTTTGACATCCTTTTGAATTTGAGATGAGACAACCTTCTATGTCATAGCCAGCTCATTTCTTCAGAAGCTTTAGCCAGAAAGCATATCGTCTCGTTAGAACTCAGTTATGAATAAATCAATTAGAATAATTCTAATCTTATTTAAATAAATAAATTAAACTATTAATTCATTTAAATAAATAACATTTATTCTACAATAAGGATAAGCCTCCTTAGCGATCAATGACTTTCTAGATAATATAGATTTCAACATTAATCATAAAAGAACCTTTGAGTAAATAGTTACTATACAATTCAATCCTTTCACCATACAATGTCCCAATTAAATATAAGACATAGAATTACTGTCAAGTCTTATTTTATTTAATTATATGTATTTCGATTCTTAAATGCACAACTCCAAATAATGCAAATTAGAAACTCCTTTCTAATTTCATTCTGTCTTGGCCAAGGACTACTGGGTTGTCATTTATCGAATCACATAAGGCATTTCTCTTCTTTTACTAGAAGCGGTAGATTCTTTATTGATCATACATTATCTACATGTACAACTTATTATACCCAAGCATACCCTTTTATATACTCTAAAGGCCTCAAGGAATAAGTCAAAGTATAACTCATCATACACAAGATACTATGATTATTTCAAGTTCAAGGATCACTTGTACAACTATCGCTACATGAATTCCTATTAACAAGCAAGTAAAACTCCATTAGGTATTTCTTAGCGATCTACGTTCAGTGTACTTATTCTCCAATAAGCACCTACATACTTTTTTTAGTGTCTCCATACAAATGATCATAAGATCAATCATCCTCATCTAATGAGAAAGTAACGTATGTACCACTCTATCCAGATTCGTTAATTCCCAATTTAGTAATCCAACAATTGGGAACTATTTTAGTTTTAAGCTTTCTAAGAATTTAGATCTCATTAGAATGATCATCATCAGTATTCTAAAAGCGTTACTTAAAACTATGGGTTTATCACTTATTATAAAACAACATCATGTAGATAATTAAAAGCCTTTAATAAATTAATACTTTTTATTAATTAATGAATAAGATTGTTACAAAGTATAAGTTTTATCATCAAACATGATTGGCTTGTGTTCATACTACTTTCAATGCATCACACAAGGGACTAGGTTGTGTGTTGATGCTGAATGGTAAAGTCATTGCGTACGCGTCACGACAATTAAAGGATTATGAGAAGGGATACCCTACCCATGACCTAGAATTAGTTGCGGTAGTGTTTGCCCTTAAAATTTGGAGGCATTTGAAAGTAGTATGCACACAAGCCAATCATGTTTGATGATAAAGCATATACTTTGTAACAATCTTATTCATTTCTTAATAAAAAGTATTAATTTATTAAAGGCTTTTAATTATCTACATGATGTTGCTTTATAATATGTGATAAACCCATAGTTTTAAGCAATCCTTTAGAATAATGATGCCGATCATTCTAATGAGATCTAAATTCTTAGAAAGCTTAAAACTAAAATAGTTCCCAATCGTTGGATTACTAAATTGGAGATTAGTGAATCTGGATAGATTGGTACATACGTTGCTTGCTCATTGGATAAGGATGATTAATCATGATCATTTGTGTGGAGACACTAAAGCAAGTATGTAGGTGCATATTAGAGAATAAGTTCACTGAACGTGGCTCGCTAAGGAATACCTAATGGAGTTTTACTTGCCTGTCAATAGGAATTCTTATAGTGATAGTAGTACAAGTGATCCTTGGACTTGAGATCATCATAGTATCTTGTGTATGATGAGTTATACTTTGACTTATTCCTTAAGACCCTTAGGGTATATCAAAGGGTATGCTTGGGTATAATAAGTTTTACATGGAGATAATGTATGATCAATAAAGAATCTACCGCTTCTAGTAAAAGAAGAGAAATGTCATATGTGATTCCATAAATGACAACACAGTAGTCATTGGCCAAGGCAGAATGAAATTAGAAAGGAGTTTCTAATTTGTATTATTTGGAGTTGTGCATTTAAGAGTAGAAATACATATAATTAAATAAAATAAGACTTGACAGTAACTCCATGTCTTATATTTAATTGGGATATTGTTTGGTGGAAGGATTGAATTGTATGGTAACTATTTACTCAAAGGTTCTTTTATGATTAATGTTGAAATCTATATTATCTAAAAAGTCGTTAATCGCTAGGGAGGATTATCCCTATTGTAGAATAAATATTATTTATTTAAATAAATTAATAATTTAATTTATTTATTTAACTAAGATTTGAATTGTTCTAATTGATTTAATCACAACCGGTTAAATATGGAGAACCTAAAGGGTCACACCATAAAAGGAAGAATAATTATTTAAGAAGTTAATAGCATAATCGTAATAATAAGTTAAGTATATTTAATTTAATCTATGGTGATAGAATAAATTAAATAACTTAATATTTATTATTTAATATTTTAGAAATATTAAATATAAATTAATAAGAGGAATCTTATTATTATTATTTAATTCATAAAGGAGTTTAAAAATTAATTAATAAAAGTACTCTCATATATCCTAATAATATTAGGAAGCTAATTAATTAAAAGAGTTTAATTAATTATTCCTAATAAGATTACGAGCCTAATTAATTAAAGGAGTTTAATTAATTAAAATAAAACCCAATTCCTTAATTGTTAAGGAGGGTTGCCTACATCTATAAATAAGAGGAGTCTTATTATGGGTGAAGGTGGTTGAGACTTTCACAACACACGTGAATACGTAATTCCAATAGTTGGGAGAGTACACCCTTTTCTATGAGAGATAGAAAAATTAGGGTTTTGCCAAATACCCATATTCTTGAATTTTTCTTCTTCCTTGATGGATCACCTCTAGAGGCCAAACACTTGGGTGGCTAACGTTGATCAAAGGAAGGAACCCAACCCGGTGGATTCAAGTTGAATACGAAAAGGATTTGAAGGTGAACTTGTACCTGAGGAAACTCAGATCTTCAAGGGTATAATTCTCGTTCTTTATTTTTTTTGTTTAATTAATAATTGTTCATAAATGATGATCCGGGTATATGGTTTGTAAAAATTTAAACTCTGATTTTCCACGTTTCCGCTTAATTTGTGCAATTTGATTGCGTTCATGAATATTACAAACCTAACAGTGGTATCAGAGCCAAACCTTTATGCAAATTATTAATTATTCATATTTAATATGTATATTGATATGTGTTTAGAACAATTTAATTGGACATAATTTTGTTGTATAAAATTTATTAAAAATAACAGTTATAATATATAATCTGGATGGTGATTCCTATTAAAGGGATATCATGTAGCATTCACGTGGCCAAAGATGAGGATTACCTTGAATTTTTTTTTGCGTGTTCCGTTATTTATCTTTTTCAAGGGAAGTTCTATATATCATGGTTACTTTAGTTTAGATCCTCACGTGGCAATAAAATGTTTGCAGTAAGATTTCTATGATTAACGGATTGACGTGCTTATCGGTTAGTATAATATATATATATATTATTCTTATTTATTTTATAATTAAAATAAAAGTTTATTTTAATATTAAAATAAAAGGTTTATTTTAATTTTAAAATTAAATTTCATGCTAACTAATTAGAGTTGGAATTGGATTCCATGATAACTAATTGGAGTTGAAATTTGATTCCATGTTTTCTTAAATAAAGAAGTTTATTTAGATATGAAATAAGATTTTATTTTATTCAAAATAAAGGAAAAGTGAATCTATATTTCCTTAAATAAAGGGTTTATTTAGATATGAAATAAGATTTTATATTATTCAAAATAAAGGAGTTTATTTGTGAATAGGAAAAAGAATCCGTGCTTCCTTTAATAAAGGATTTTTTTTACTTGGAATTGGATTCTATATTTAATTAAAATAAATGAGTTTATTTTGATTAAAAATTTTGATTAAAATAAAATAGTTTATTTTATTCAAAATTGGATAAATTAAAATAAAAGAGGTTTATTTTGATTTAAATTTGAATTAAAATAAAGGAGTTTATTTTGATTCAAAATTAAATTTTATACTAACTAAATTTGCTCATTAAATGATATCAATATATATATTGAATGTTAATTATTCATGAGATGAATGTAATTTATTGATGCATATGGTGATGTGTATGATAATAAATGAGATTGATTATGGACTATTGACCAATGTGATTGGATTTTATTTTAGTTAGATGCATGAATGTATGAGTTTTATTAAATGGGGTCTGCGTACCTCGTCTTCTCTAATTTTTCTCAATGTAAATTCTAACTCCCTCCTATGTACTTCTCCTTGACTGCTGATCAAGGTTTCTATTTATTTTAAATAGTTTTGTAATATGAATAGTTAGAATTAATTTTGAAGAATTGGAGATCAAGGATCAAGGAGCAAGGAGCGCTTGAAGACTCGTTTGTAATGAAGCCCGGGTTTAAATGTAATAGTTATATTTAAATATTATTTATTGCACCCCTAGGGTTTGACCTTTTGGTTTACTTGGTGGCTCTGGTGAACCAAACTAGAATAAAAGTCTATAATTAATGCGGGTAGAATATAGTATTTTATATGTGCATGCTTATACTATATATATATATATATATGTGTGTGTGTGTGTGTGTGTGTGTGTGTGTGTGTGTGTGTGTGTGTGTGTGCATGCGCGCTAAACAAGATGAGACAAATTAATAACAAACCCCTCAAAGATTTTATATTAAGTCCTAAGCGTTCAAAGATATTTAGAATATCGAACGTCGCCTTCTAGTATGATAAAAATAATAGAGTATCAATTAATTATTATAAATTTGTTGTGTCACCACAAGACTTATCTTAATTCTTTGATATATTAATTTTATCACATTTGATGCTTATAAAGAAAATTGAATAATGTTGTTTTGTTGTGTCACCACAAGGATAATATTTTTCTTTTTTGAATATATGGAGTGCTAGGTTGGACTTAACTTGGATAATTTTGATTCGGATGTGTCACCACTTGTTCAAAATAATCTAAGAGGCAAAATACAAGGAGTTGCATAGTTGGTGTAATTGACAAGAGTTTCTACCTATTTATTTATATATAGTTTGTTGTGTTACCACAAGGTTATATACATTTAAAATGGGATCCTTATTCTCACTAGCAAATCTTTAATTACATTTTGCCGAACTATATAAGTGAGGATAATATAGTTTGAAGAAAATAGTGGGAGATACCAATTTAAAACAAGACCTAAATTATTTTTGTAATTAATAAAAGAATGTATGCTAAAATGTTGTTAAGAACAAATTCATTTACAGTAATTTATAATGTCTAAATTACTATGACTGCGAAACATATTAGATGTTAATTAACTGGATCGAATTTCTCGGATTGGTTAAGAAATTTGAGAATAGTTCTCACAGTTGAAAAGCTATCTTATGTCCTTAATACACTTATACCTGCAATGGTTGTAGACAATGCCTCTGAGGAAGAGATTGCTACTTTTAGTAAGTGGAAAGATGATGCACAGTTGGCTAAATGCATCATGCTCGCATCCATAAGTAACGAGCTTCAGCGTCAGAATGAAACTATGGACGTTCTTACTATATTCCTGCACATCAAGTAGTTGATGGTGTGGAAAGTAAGACTGATAGATATCAGATATCTAAGGAGCTCTTCCGATCTAGAATGACCAATGACACTACAGTACAGACAAAAGTCCTTAACATAATCAATTTAATTGATCAATTAGGACAACGGGTTTTGTCATGGATGGAGAGTTGAGCCAAGATTTGATCTTGCACTCACTCCTAGATTCCTCTCACAATTGTTGTGAATTTTTTATATGAACAAGCTAGATATCAGCCTCGCTGATTTGCTTAACATATTGAAAAAGGTTGAGTCACTTTCCAACTAAGAAAGACCATGTCTTACTGGTAGGGGCCAAAGGATCTTCTGAAAAGAAGAACGATTCAAAGTAGGTAAATAGAAAGGCAAAAACAAAGGATAATAAGAACAAAACTGATACGGATAGCAAAGGAATTTGCTTCCACTGCAATAAGCCTGGACATTGGAAAGAAACTGCAAGAAACATCTTTTAGAGAATAACCAGAAGAAGCTTAGTGAAGTTTTGGTTACATATATTATTTTGTTCATGATTGAAATAAATTTTTCTTTAAGTCAAGGTTCTACTTGGGTATTGGATACCGACTTTGGTTATCATAAATATAGATTTATGAAGGGACCAAGTAGAAGTAGAAAGCTAAATAAAGATAAGTAATCCTATGTGTGGGAAATGAAGCAAAGGTTGCTACATTAGCCATAAGAACTTATAGTTTAGCACAGCCTACGGGTAAATCTATTAAGTCAATAAGTTGTTATTGTATTACAGTTCTCGTTGCAAACATTATTTTCATTTTGTTGTTGGATAATAAAATTTGGTATTATATTTAAGAACAATTGTTGTTCTATTTATAATAATAATGTTTTGTATTGAACTGGAATATCACTTAATGGATTTTATATACTTGACTTACGTGAAAATAATTTTACATATTGAACAAACTAGTATAAGAAAAGGAGATGATCATTCAAAGAGTTGAATGTGTGTATTTGCTGAAATACAAGTGTGAATTATTTGAAAGATTCAAAGAATTCAGAAGTGAAACAAATTGGCAAATTATTAAGATTCTTTGATTAGATCAAGGAATGAATACTTGTACAATAAGTTTCTAGATCATCTCAAATGGTTTTCTCATAATGGACACCTCCTGATACGTAATAATTGATTGATGTATCTGAAAGGAAAAATTATACCTTGTTGGACATGGTACGGTCCATAATAATTTTACCGACATTCCACTAACCTTCTAGGATAATACCCTAGAAATGGCTGCATATCTACAAGAAAGGTAACCTCAAAATTCGACCCCATGACTCCATAAGAGTTATGGACAGGGAGGATTCCTAATCTTAAGTATGTTAAGATAAGGGATTGTCCAGCTTATGTGAAAAAGGTTTGAAAGGATAAGCTTGGGACAAGATTTGACAAGTACAGATTTGTAGGACATCCTAAAGTAAGTTTAGGGTATATGTTCTATAATCCTACTTAGCAAAGAGTGTTTGTTGCGAAACACGCTACCTTCTAAAATAAAGATATTTATCATTGAAGGGTCTAGTGGCAGGATAATACATCTTGAAGAGTTCAAGAACCACAAAACACTATAAGTCAAATAAGAGGAACATATAGATAGAACTATTGTACCACAACCGAATCGTAAATCTGGAATACTACCGAAGATACCTGGGAGGTATGAAATAATCATGGATGATGATGATGAGGTACGTATCATAAAAGATGATGATCCAGTTATATACGATGAGGTAAGAGTTGTAGACACTCAGAGAAATGGATTGAAGCAAGCTTCTCAAAAATGGAACATTCGTTTTGATGAAATAATCAAAAGAGTTTGATTTTATCAAAAATAAGAATTAACCTAGTGTGTACAAAAGGGTCAGTGGGAGCGTCGTGACATTCCTAGTATTATATGTTGATATACTACGGAAAAAGAATGACATACCAACGCTACAATCAGTAAAGATAAAGTTGTCTAAACATTCCTCCACGAATGATTTGGGAAGAGTATCTTAATTGAGGACGCAAATCTATATAGATAGATTTAAGAGAATGCTCGACTTAACCCAAGGAACGTATATTCATTTGATGCTAAAGTCGTTTAGCATGGCAAGCTCCAAGAAATGTCTTATGTTGATGAGACATGGAGTCTATCTCTCTTAATAGTCCCCATAGACTCCTGAAAAGAGAGATCGCATGAGTGACAATCATGTATGCAATGAAATATACGAGACCTGATGATGATCAGTCATATTCTAGAGAAGATAACTGTGCAGTGAATTGGAAAGGTTTCAAATAGCAAAGAGTTGCTGGTTTAGTGATAAAGACAAAGTATATAGCTATAAATGAAGCTACAAGTTGATTGTTTGGATGAAAAGTGCATTACAGAACTAGGAATAGTTCCTAAGTCTCATCTTGTGTTGTGGCACTTTCATTTGATTAATGAATCATTGAAAGATAGAAAATCACTATAGAAATAGTGGACTCTCAAGAATAACATTACATATCCATTAACTAAAGCTTATCCAACAGCAGGATAATCGTCACTTAGAGAAGAAGGGTATGAGTTACCAAGACGATTGGCTTTAGTATAAGTGGGAGATTGAAAGTAGCATGAACACAAGCCAATCATGTTTGATGATAAAGCATATACTTTGTAACAATCTTATTCATTTATTAATAAAAAGTATTAATTTATTAAAGGCTTTTAATTATCTACATGATGCTGCTTTATAATATGTGATAAACCCATAGTTTTAAGCAATGCTTTTAGAATAATGATGACGATCATTCTAATGAGATCTAAATTCTTAGAAAGCTTAAAACTAAAATAGTTCCCAATTGTTAGATTACTAAATTAGGGATTAGTGAATCTGGATATATTGGTACATACGTTGCTTGCTCATTGGATGAGGATGATTGATCATGATCATTTGTGTGGAGACACTAAAGCAAGTATGTAGGTGCTTATTAGAGAATAAGTTCACTGAACGTGGCTCGCTAAAGAATACCTAATGGAGTTTTACTTGAATGTCAATAGGAATTTCTATAGTGATAGTAGTACAAGTGATCATTGGACTTGAGATCATCATAGTATCTTGTGTATGATGAGTTATACTTTGACTTATTCCTTAAGACCCTTAGGGTATATCAAAGGGTATGATTGGGTATAAGAAGTTGTACATGGAGATAATGTATGATCAATAAAGAATCTACTGTTTCTAGTAAAAGAAGAGAAATGTCCTATGTGATTCGATAAATGACAACCCAGTAGTCCTTGGCCAAGGCAGAATAAAATTAGAAAGGAGTTTCTAATTTGTATTATTTAGAGTTGTGCATTTAAGAGTAGAAATACATATAATTAAATAAAATAAGACTTGACAGTAACTCCATGTCTTATATTTAATTGGGATATTGTTTGGTGGAAGGATTGAATTGTATGGTAACTATTTACTCAAAGGTTCTTTTATGATTAATGTTGAAATCTATATTATCTAAAAAGTTATTAATCGCTAGGGAGACTTATCCCTATTGTAGAATAAATATTATTTATTTAAATAAATTAATAATTTAATTTATTTATTTAAATAAAATTAGAATTGTTCTAATTAATTTATTCACAACCGGTTTAATATGGAGAACCTAAAGAATCACACCATAAAAGGAAGAATAATTATTTAAGAAGTTAATGGAATAATCGTAATAATAAGTTAAGTATATTTAATTTAATCTATGGTGGTAGAATAAATTAAATAGCTTAATATTTATTATTTAATATTTTAGAAATATTAAATATAAATTAATAAGAGGAATCTTATTATTATTATTATTATTACTATTATTATTATTTAGTTCCTGAAGGAGTTTGGGAATTAATTAATAAAAGTACTCTCATATATTCTAATAATATTAGGAAGCTAATTAATTAAAAGAGTTTAATTAATTATTCCTAATAAGATTAGGAGCCTAATTAATTAAAGGAGTTTAATTAATTAAAATAAAATTCAATTACTTAATTGTTAAGGAGGGTTGTCTACATCTATAAATAAGAGAAGTCTTATTATGGGTGAAGGTGGTTGAGACTTTCACAACACATGTGAATACGTAATTCCAATAGTTGGGAGAGTACACCCTTTTCTATGAGAGATAGAAAAACTAGGATTTTGCCAAACACCCATCTTCTTGAATTTTTCTTCTTCCTTGGTGGATCACCTCTAGAGGCCAAACACTTGGGTAGCTAACGTTGATCAAAGGAAGGAACCCAACCCGGTGGATTCAAGTTGAATACGAAAAGGATTTGGAGGTGAACTTGTACCTGAGAAAGCTCAGATCTTCAAGGGTATGATTCTCGTTCTTTATTTTTTTGTTTAATTAATAATTGTGCATAAAGGATGATCCGGGTATATGGTTTGTAAAAATTTTAAACTCTGATTTTCCACGTTTCCGCTTAATTTGTGCAATTTGATTGCGTTCATGAATATTACAAACCTAACAGCATTATCTCTATGGAGAAAAGTGTGAGATATACACAGATCATAAGAGTCTGAAATATATCTTTACACAAAAGGAGTTGAACATGAGGCAGAGGAGGTGGTTATAATTGATCAAAGATTACGATTGTGAGATTCTATACCATCCAGGGAAGGCCAATGTAGTAGCTGATGCGTTAAGCAGAAAGAATAGAGAGAAGTTGTTCGTTTTGTCAGAGCAAGAAGAGTTAGTAAAGGAAATGGAGAAAATAGTGTTGGAGATGAAAAATCCGAAGGATTCGGAGAAACTAATAGAAGTGGAAGCAAGTCCAACTCTACTCGACAAAGTGAAAGAGGCGCAAGAAATTGACGAAGAATGTGATAACATCAAAAAGAGAGTAGATGAAGGCGATAAGTTGAAGTAAAAGATCGATGGCACCGGACTGCTGAGATTTGAAGGAAGAATTTGGGTACCTTTTGTGATAACCCGGGATTTCAAATAATCCAAATTTCACGAATAAATTTTTTTTATTTAATATTGACTTTGACTGTTAATATTGTACTGTGTATCTGTGATACGAGTCTCGAGAATTAGACAATTTGTGTATTGACTGAGAAATTAGAGTAGAGTTGTGCTTAACAGCTTTAGAAACCCTAACCCTACTTTCTATATAGGGATTTGATAGAAAATATAATTAAAATAATTATCTTGATGAGAATGTGTTTATACTGTATAGGAATGTTGATCAATAATTGATCGGATAAGGTTTGAAATTAATAAACCCTAATAAAAGATTAGAAACCCTAATCTCAGATTTAGAAAACCAATTGTACGGTTAAAAACCCTAATTGTATGCCGGAAAACCCTAATTTCATATTCGGAAATCTTAAACTCTAAATTAGGAAACCCTAATCCTAATTGGCAAGCATGAGGTGTTTATTAAACTTAACATATGATTAGAAAATCCTAATTATATTTTAGTATCTAAATTTCTATTTTACAAACCCTAATTGTAATTTAGAATTTTTAATTTTTAATTTTTCTAATTAAAAACCCTAATTAGAAATTTTTAGAAGCTAAATATTTAAAACCTAAGGGTTAGAACCTTAAGGTTAAACCCTAAGGGTGTGTCAAATTTCTAGTATGCCATTAAATTTATTTTACAAAAGACCAAAATGCCCTTTTTGTGTATTTTATTATGTAACTTGTAATTTTGCTAGCAACTTTAGTGGTTTACCAACTAAGTTGACTTTGCTGACACAAAATATCAACAACTCAGCTGAAAATCACAGATCTAGCAACAACATAAGCAATATATAAGAGATTGGGAGAAAGAAAAATCTTAAAACTAGTCATTTTGCTCATTTGCTCTCACCAACTCCATCTCTCACTAGAAGCTTCGAAATTTGCTAAGTATACCAGTCCTAAATACAGCCCTAGATCAACCAATAACAGATTGGAGAGCCAAGATCTAAGATTATTCAAGAAAAGGTATAAACCTAATTTTTATTTTTGATCCATGTTGCTAAGAAAATTTTTGTGTTTAAGTATTTAGAATCTTGCTAAGGGATGTTTTATGAATATCTATGATGATCTATCATGAATCCATAGCATCAAAGTAGGTCAAAGTTGAGTTTTTCAAAATCTGTTCTTGAGCATTCTTAGTGGTCTGACAAGAAATGTCAGTGGCCACAGATCCTTGCTCGTATATGATATATGTTGTTTTAAAGTTGATATTGATAGCCTGTTATGTTGTCTTCAATCTGCAAGTGGATTCAGTCTCATTCGATGTCTAGATCATGAGTTATTAACGGTCAAAACCCGTTGACCGACATTGACCGGGCGAATTCTGGGTAACCCAGAAAGTCATTTTCTGTGTCTGAAATGTTTTGTAGGGTCCGGATCTGTCCGTGTTGATGTGTATATGTTGATGTTAGAGTAACCGTATTGAACTGTGTTGTATGGACGCTAGATCCATGGTTTTAATGTCCACAAACAGATGATAGATCGAGTATAATTAATGGTCAAACAAGGCCCAACGAACACGGATCACGTTTCTGGAATTTCTAGAAACCGTGTAAGTTAGCTCTCTGACACGATTTGACCAAGCTTAATCTTGAACCTATGATGTATTCAGACTGCTCGGTTGTTGTATTTATGTTCTATTACATGAGTACTGTAGATATAACCATAAGAATACATGAATCATGACCGGAACATTAAATTAATTGGGCTGGAAAGTAGGCACTCGGACTGCTGGGTTTCTGGGAAAACCCAGAAACCGTCTGGCATGTACTTTGAAAGCACAGATCGTCTTTATGTGTTGTGGTATGACCATTCTATGTAGTGTAACTTGTAGAGCTACATAAACACTACAAGATCCAAGTCTTATATTGAACAGAACATGCAAGAACAGGAAATTAAGGCCGGTAAAACCATGCACCTTGAACACTGACTTTGTCAGTGTTCTCGAGCCAAGAACACCAAAGGCAACACACAAGTGTCGCTAAAGGTCTTTAGCGACGGTTTTATTAATATCTATTTTCTGATTTTCTGAAAATTACTTAAAAATAGAAATAAATTGTAAAAGTTATTAAAAATGGTTTTAAAAATTATTTTAAATTATGAAAAATAATTTTTGACCAATTGAAATATTTTTCTTTAATATTTATAATTATTTAAATATTAAAGGTATTTAATTTATTTAATTAGTGTATTAAATAAATTAGAGGAAAATGATTTAATATTGTGAAAATCATTTTAAATAAAAATAATGTATTTAAAAATATTTTGAGTTATAAAATGTAACTTTTAATATTTTTAAAGAATTTTTATTAATAAATTAATATTAATGATATTAGATTTATTTAATTATTATATTAAATAAATTAATTAAAAATGGTTTTATTGATTTAAAAATTATTTAAAAATGATAAAAATGTTTTAAAAATATTTTAAGTTATAATTAATTACTTTTAATATTTTGATAATAATTTCATTAATATTTAAATATTAACGGTGATGATTTAAAAATGATTTTTAATTATTTTAAAAATCATTTAAGTAGAATATTGATGATTTAAAAATATTTTAAGTTATTAATAATAACTTTAATATTTTGACAAGTAGGTTATTAATATTTTTATATTATTAAATATTAATGATGGTAAGATTATTTGATAATTAAATCATTTAAAAATGATTTAAGTGTTTGAAAAATTATTATAAATTATAATAATTATTTATAAATTATTAAAAGCTTTCGAAAAATATTATAAATGATATTTAACTTATCTAAAATAATATTGAAGCTTAGAGACCAAGTTTAATTGACAATCAATGTGTTAATTGTCGGATAGGGTGACCAGAACACCGAGAATGGACCGAAGTCCAACCAGACCGAAATAGTTAGACTTGTTAAGTGTTTATATTGGTTATAAACACTGATGTGGCTATGTGGTAATGTGTCTCGAAGATGATTGAATGTGAATTACAGTATTATGTGTTATAAATTATTGTGCTAATTATGAGACCGATATTATTGGTTATAGGTCTTACAAACGCAGATAAGTATTTTATGTAGCTGTAATCAGCGGAGAAGGCAAGTTCCCTAACTCAACCTTGAGTTATATTCATTCAATTATTATAGTGGTTAATTATTGCTAATTATACCATGTCCAGGGATTTATTATTGATTATTCGCAGTTAGTGCATATTTAATAATTCAAATTGAATTACTGATTCGGAACATATACCTTTGTAGAATAACTGTTGTTGGACATTCATATCCGTAGAAGATAGAATCGACAGTACAGATAATTCCTGTTATTGTCGAATTATGTTGAGAAATGTCTTAGCTAATCATTCTGGTTAGACGAACATTTGTTAGAACTTGATAGGTTCGATAAGAGAATTCAATTATTATTGACAAATCGATGCCAATTATTTTGGCTAGATCGAGAAGTAATTAGAAATTGAAATCACAGTATTTCGTTGTTAAATCAAAATCTTGATTCTGAGACTGAGAAGAACAACCTTTTATATATAGGGAATATTTTATTGGTCGTATATTCGGCTTTGGCGCGCGATTAAGTATTATGCATAATATAGGGTATACTAAAGCTGATCACTTTATATACTTGCAGAGGGGTATGATTTAATCTTTATGGTTATCTGATACACCTGGGTATATTAAAGTATGACTTTGATAGTTACTCGAGAAGAGAAGTTCAAGATCCAATGGATCACTCAGTATAAATCTGGAAAACATTCCAATTTGCTATTTCGTAGAATATAATTCTTGATTATTCATTTGAATATCGTAGAAAACCTTGAAAGCATTGTACTCTTTCATTATCAGATTATTATTGCGTAGAATGTGAGAAGACCTGATATTGATTTCTATACCTTTATCGTATGTCTTAACTTGCGGGGCAAACTTGTTGCTCACCCTTGCTAAATAAAACTTTTCAGCTAGGGACGAAGTTGCAGAAGGTGCTGCGAAGAAGAACAAAGGAAAATGCATAGTTATAAATTAGTTAGGATGAACAAAATTATTATTATGATGTATTGTATTGTAAATCCCTTTTTGTATATCTAAGGGGTATGTTTGTAATGTTAAGGTTAGCAAACCTGGGCTTATGTATTAACAACATATGTTAATGACATATGTATTCCTATTTATAATTTGAATGGGTAGTTAGATGGTATTATATTGTGGATCGTGAGCACCAAACTCGGGGGTCAGGTAACCCGAATTTGGGGGCGTCACAGGTTGGTATCAAAGCTGTAGGTTATAAACCTTAAGTGGGGTGGGGAAAGACCCTAGGATTATAACCATAAGCGAGATAGAGAATACTCATTTAGAGTACTAAGTGAGAGATTGTTGAACCGTATCTATAGTGAGATAAGTGGACACATAATGTGAGAATGTTGTACTGGTGAAGTACTAATCAAGTTGTTTAAACTGATTGTAGGATGTCTGGAGAAGATCAAATGAGTGCAGAGATGCTAGCGGCTGTTGCACCAGTGCCAGAAGCCGAGGTGCCAACGCAAAGCGAATCAGTTGAGAAGTTGGGAGAAGATGAACCTATGGTCAATCTGGGGAGTAATCATGACGATTATCCCGAGATGTATCTGAGTAGTGATGAGGAGGCGGAGTCTAAAGAAGCTAAAGTGGAGTTAAAGAATAAGATCAAAGTTGGAGAACAAGATCAGCTATCTACAAAAGTACAGGAACTCCGGAGTAAAGTGTTTTTCTTAGAGGAGTTGTGGAAAACAGAGCGAGCGTTGCGTGAAATGACTGAAGAACAGAACGAGCTCAAGGCGCAGGTGGATAGAATGAAGGCTGAAGAAGGTGGATCATCTGAAGGAACCAGGAACAAGGACAAGAAGAAGAGAAAGAGGGAAAAAGATAGTGAAAACTCTAAAAATTCAAACCCAAGGAAGAAGTAAGCCTGTAGCAAGTGTGGGAAGACTCACACGGGAGAATGCATGATGTGGAAGAATGTATGTTTCAACTGTAAGCAGCAAGGACATATTTCTCTACATTGTCCTAAGCCCAATTTGAGGAAGTGTTTCTCATGTGGGAGAACGGGTCACGGATTCAACAAGTGTCCCAATAAGAATAAGACTGGTAAAGGGAGTAGTCGGTAGACAACTTAGATATATGTGATAGTATCTTTTGGTAGAAGCTTTTGATATTAAGTGTTGTAATATCGAGAACGATGTTTGAACATATGTAAATATATATGTTTTATGAATGAAATCTTTATTTTCTATATGAATATAAGATTAAGATTAATTTGTGTGTTCTTAAAACTCATACTTATGGTAAAGTAATGACTCATAATTATATGAAATGTTCTAAACCCCTCAGCGAATGGAAGCCAAAGGTCTGACTAGGATAAGTTCATACACTCATATAATTGTGGCAAGTTACTGAACTCATAAGTGTGGTAAGTTTGATGAACTGGAAATAGTGATGTGTGAATGGAGAATGGCAACTTTTTTGTGTAAAGTTGTGTTGTTAATCCTATTTTGATTTAAAAAGGGATAGTAATATGTAGAGTACTAAATGTACTATGTGTTATTTGAAAGAATACGCGATTATATGAGAATTATGTGTTGAATTCTTATTGTGTTAAGAATTTGTGTAAAGAAAGAGAATTAATATAAGATTTTTTATTTAAATCAGATCATGCCGCCTAGATGACAGAATCGAAACCAACGAGAAGAACATTCAGTGAATAACGAAGGAGGTCAAGCGGACCCAATGCAAAATTTCGTAGATATGATAGCCGAAGCTAGGGAAAATAGGGCTCCCGCAAGAGGAAGAGCGAGAAATCAGCCAGCTGATAGATTGGCTAACTTCAAGGACTTTAAAACGGTAGGACCGCCGGAATTCAAAGGAACCATATATCCGATTGAAGCCCAAACTTGGGTGAAGGAGATGGAGAAAGCATTCGTCATTGCGCAAGTGGCAGAAGAGCAGAAGACGGTTTTTGCTACATACTTGATGAAGGGAGAATCTAATTACTGGTGGGAGACTAATCAGGCAAGGGCTGGTACAGCGGTGGTGTTGTGGACAAGATTCAAGGAGTTGTTCTTTGAGAACTACTTCTCGCAGAGTATGCAATCCAGGATGGAAGTTAAATTTCTAGAATTGAAGCAGGAGAACATGTCGGTAACAGAATACGCTGCCAAATTCAACGAGTTAGCGAGATTTGTACCTCATCAGGTGGACACAGAAGCAAGAAAAGCGAGAAGATTTGAGAATGGGCTGAAGCCGGGGATATTCAATAAGGTAGTGGTATTGCAGAACAATACGTTCGCGGCGTTGATGGAGAAAGCATTAATTGCGAAAGGAGGGAGCGAGACTGCATCTCTATTTCAGCAGGAAAAGAAGAAGAAGACCAATGATGGTAGAAGCAGTGGTGGTAGTAACCCAAATATGAGGAAGTGGAGTGAGAATACTCAATCGGGTAGCAAGACTGAAGGAAATAAGCAAGGGAGGGAGCCATGTGCGACCTGCGGGAAGAATCATTCTAGAGTTTGCCTAAAGAAGAAGCGAGTTTGTTACAACTGCGGACAAGAGGGCCACATGTCGCCCAATTGTCCGAATCCGAAGAAGATACAAGGTTGTTATGCATGTGGATCCACTGACCATAAGGTACGGAACTGTCCAGAGAGGAATGCTGAGAAGGAAAGCGTCAACAAGGGACCAGGTGGTGGAACCTTGGCAATTCGAGGACCTGCACAGCCAGGAAGACCAACGGCCAGTACATTCAACATGACAGCGCAAGATATAGTGGTTACTCAGGAGATGGCAGCAGGTAACGATTTCATTTAGAAATTAAATTACGGGAGTAATATGAGTCAGATATTTCTGTGAACTGTTTTTTTTATAGATTCAAGTCACAGGTTAGAATTTGAGACACAAAATTAATATTGTGTTGATAAAAATGAATTGATGATATAACTTTAAAAGATTGTAGAGAATAAGAATGTGGTGATTCTGAGGACGGAATCCTTTTAAGGAGGAGTGAATGTGATAACCCGGGATTTCAAATAATCCAAATTTCACGAATAAATTTTTTTTATTTAATATTGACTTTGACTATTAATATTGTACTGTGTATCTGTGATACGAGTCTCGAGAATTAGACAATTTATGTATTGACTGAGAAATTAGAGTAGAGTTGTGCTTAACAGCTTTAGAAACCCTAACCCTACTTTCTATATAGGGATTTAATAGAAAATATAATTAAAATAATTATATTGATGAGAATGTGTTTATACTGTATAGGAATGTTGATCAATAATTGATCGGATAAGGTTTGAAATTAATAAACCCTAATAAAAGATTAGAAACCCTAATCTCAGATTTAGAAAACCAATTGTACGGTTAAAAACCCTAATTGTACGCTGGGAAATCCTAATTTCATATTCAGAAATCTTAAACCCTAAATTAGGAAACCCTAATCCTAATTGGCAAGCATGAGGTGTTTATTAAACTTAAAATATGATTAGAAAATCCTAATTATATTTTAGTATCTAAATTTCTATTTTATAAACCCTAATTGTAATTTAGAATTTAGAATTTTTAATTTTTCTAATTAAAAACCCTAATTAGAAATTTTTAGAAGCTAAATATTTAAAACTTAAGGGTTAGAACCTTAAGGTTAAACCCTAAGGGTGTGTCAAATTCCTAGTATTCCATTAAATTTATTTTATAAAAGACCAAAATGCCCTTTTTGTGTATTTTATTATGTAACTTGTAATTTTGCTAGCAACTTTAGTGGTTTACCAACTAAGTTGACTTTGGTGACACAAAATATCAACAACTCAGCCGAAAATCACAGATCTAGCAACAACATAAGAAATATATAGGAGATTGCAAGAGAGAAAAATCTTAAAACTAGTCATTTTGCTCATTTTCTCTCACCAACTCCGTCCTTCACTAGAAGCTTCAAAATTTGCTAAGTATATCAGTCCTAAATACAGCCCTAGATCAACCAATAACAGATTGGAGAGCCAAGATCTAAGATTATTCAAGAAAAGGTATAAACCTAATTTTTATTTTTGGTCCATGTTGCTAAGAAAAATTTTGTGTTTAAGTGTTTAGAATCTTGCTAAGGGATGTTTTATGAAGATCTATGATGATCTATCATGAATCCATAGCATCAAAGTAGATCAAAGTTGAGTTTTTCATAATCTGTTCTTGAGCATTCTTAGAGGTCTGACAAGAAATGTCAGTGGCCACTGATCCTTGCTCGTATATGATATATGTTGTTTTAAAGTTGATATTGATAGCCTGTTATGTTGTCTTCAATCTGAAAGTGGAATCAGTCTCATTCGATGTCTAGATCATGAGTTATTAACGGTCAAAACCCGTTGACCGACGTTGACCGGGCGAATTCTGGGTAACCTAGAAAGTCATTTTCTGTGTCTGACAATGTTTTGTAGGTTCCGGATCTGTCCGTGTTGATGTGTATATGTTGATGTTAGAGTAACCGCATTGTGCTGTGTTGTATGGACACTAGATCCATGGTTTTAATGTCCCCAAACAGATGATAGATCGAGTATAATTAATGGTCAAATAAGGCCCGACGAACACGGATCACGTTTTTGGAATTTCCAGAAACCGTGTAAGTTAGCTCTTTGACACTATTTGACCAAGCTTAATCTTGAACCTGTGATGTATTCGGACTGCTCGGTTGTTGTATTTATGTTCTATTACATGAGTACTGTAGATTTAAACCATAAGAATACATGAATCATGACCGGAACATTAAATTAATTGGGCTGGAAAGTAGGCACTCGGACTGCTGGGTTTCTGGGAAAACCCAGAAACCGTCTGGCATGTACTTTGAAAGCACAGATCGTCTTTATGTGTTGTGGTATGACCATTCTATGTAGTGTAACTTGTAGAGCTACATAAACACTACAAGATCCAAGTCTTATATTGAACAGAACATGCAAGAACAGGAAATTAAGGCCGGTCAAACCATGCACCTTGAACACTGACTTTGTCAGTGTTCTTGAGCCAAGAACACTAAAGGCAACAGACAAGTGTCGCTAAAGGTCTTTAGCGAGGGTTTTATTAATATTTATTTTCTAATTTTCCGAAAATTACTTAAAAATAGAAATAAATTGTAAAAATTATTAACACTGGTTTTAAAAATTATTTTACATTATGAAAAATAATTTTTGACCAATTCAAATATTTTTATTTAATATTTATAATTATTTAAATATTAAAGGTATTTAATTTATTTAATTAGTGTATTAAGTAAATTAGAGGAAAATGATTTAATATTGTGAAAAATTATTTTAAATAAGAATAATGTATTTAAAAATATTTTGAATTATAAAATATAACTTTTAATATTTTTAGAGAATTTTTATTAATAAATTAATATTAATGATATTAGATTTATTTAATTATTATATTAAATAAATTAATTAAAAATAATTTTATTGATTTAAAAATCATTTAAAAATGAGAAAAATATTTTAAAAATATTTTAAATTATAATTAATGACTTTTAATATTTTGATAATAATTTCATTAATATTTAAACATTAATGGTGATGATTTAAAAATGATTTTTAATTATTTTAAAAATCATTTAAGTAGAATATTGATGATTTAAAAATATTTTAAGTTATTAATAATAACTTTAATATTTTGACAAGTAGGTTATTAATATTTTTATATTATTAAATATTAATGATGATAAGATTATTTGATAATTAAATCATTTAAAAATGATTTAAGTGTTTGAAAAATTATTATAAATTATAATAATTGTTTATAAATTATTAAATATAAATGATATTTAACTTATCTAAAATAATATTGAAGCTTAGAGACCAAGTTTAATTGACAATCAATGTGTCGGATAGGGTGACCAGAACACCGAGAATGGACCGAAGTCCAACCAGACCGAAATAGTTAGACTTGTTAAGTGTTTATATTGGTTATAAACACTGATGTGGCTATATGGTAATGTGTCTCGGAGAAGATTGACTGTGAATTACAGTATTATGTGTTATAAATTATTGTGCTAATTATGAGACCGATATTATTGGTTATAGGTCTTACAAACGCAGATAAGTATTTTATGTAGCTGTAATCAGCTGAGAAGGCAAGTTTCCTAACTCAACCCTGAGTTATATTCATTCAATTATTATAGTGGTTAATTATTACTAATTATACCATGTCCAGGGATTTATTGTTGATTATTCGCAGTTAGTGCATATTTAATAATTCAAATTAAATTACCGATTCGGAACATATACCTTTGTAGAATAACTGTTGTTGGATATTCATATCCGTAGAAGATAGAATTGACAGTACAGATAATTCCTGTTATTGTCGAATTATGTTAAGAAATGTCTTAGCTAATCATTCTGGTTAGACAAACATTTGTTAGAACTTGATAGGTTCGAGAAGAGAATTCAATTATGATTGACAAATCGATGCCAATTATTTCGGCTAGATCGAGAAGTAATTAGAAATTGAAATCACAGTATTTCGTTGTTAAATCAAAATCTTGATTCTGAGACTGAGAAGAACAACCTTTTATATAAAGGAAATATTTTATTGCTCGTATATTCGGCTTTGGCGCGCGATTAATTATTATGCATAATATAGGGTATACTAAAGCTGATCACTTTATATACTTGCAGAGGGGTATGATTTAATCTTTATGGTTATTTGATACACCTGGGTATATCAAAGTATGAATTTGATAGTTACTCGAGAAGAGAAGTTTAAGATCCAATGGATCACTCAGCATAAATCAGGAAAACATTCCACTTTGCTATTTCGTAGAATATAATTCTTGATTATTCATTTGAATATCGTAGAAAACCTTGAAAGTGTTGTACTCTTTCGTTATCAGATTATTGTTGCGTAGAATATGAGAAGACTTGATATTGATTTCTATACCTTTATCGTATGTCTTAACTTGCGGGGCAAACTTGTTGCTCACCCTTGCTAAATAAAACTTTTCAGCTAGGGACGAAGTTGCAGAAGGTGCTACGAAGAAGAACAAAGGAAAAGGCATAGTTATAAATTAGTTAGGATGAACAAAATTATTATTATGATGTATTGTATTGTAAATCCCTTTTTGTATATCTAAGTGGTATGTTTGTAATGTTAAGGTTAGCAAACTTGGGCTTATGTATTAACAACATATGTTAATGACTTATGTATTCCTATTTATAATTTGAATGGGTAGTTAGATGGTATTATATTATGGATCGTGAGCACCAAACTCAGGGGTCAGGTAACCCGAATTTTGGGGCGTCACACCTTTAGTACCAGAAATAAGAAAGGAGATTTTGCAAGAAGCACACAGTACTAGATACTCGATATTCCCAGGAAGCACGAAGATGTATCAAGATTTGCATCAACACTTTTGGTGGCCGAACAAGAAAAAAGAGGTTTTAGAATGCGTCAGTAGATGTTTAACTTGTCAAAGAGTCAAGGCAGAGGATTAATGACCGAGCGGTATATTACAGCCATTAGAGATTCTGGAATAGAAATAGGAGCATGTCACGATGGATTTTGTAGTGGGACTTCCAGCAACGCAGAAAGGTTATGACGCCATATGGGTGACTATAGATCGTCTTACAAAGTCTAAACACTTTTTGCCAATCCAGATCAGGTATAGTTTGGACCAATTAGCCAAATTATATATCAAGGAAATTGTTTCAAGACATAGAGTGTCAATATCAATTATGTCGGATAGGGATCCGCGCTTCACGTCAAACTTTTGGAAGAGTCTTCAAGAAAGAATGGGAACACAACTAAGGTTGAGTACCACGTATCATTCACAGACCGATGGGTAAAGTGAGAGAACAATTCAAACATTAGAAGACATGCTCAAAGCTTGTGTGATGGACTTCAAAGGAAACTAGGAGGATCATCTTCCATTAGTAGAGTTTGCATATAGCAATAGTTATCATACAAGCACTGGTATGCCACCGTACGAAGCACTGTATGGGAGAAAATGCAGAACGCCCTTATGTTGGGATGAAGTAGGCGAATGCAGACTGTTGGTGTAAGACCCCAATTTTTATGAATAAAGATTTAATTTTCTCTAAATATTATTTTGAGTAATAAGGTGTGGAGTTGATATAATGTTATAGTTATGGGTAATATTTACAAATTTTACAAAGTAAGAAAGTTGTCATAAAATATTCGTTCTGGGAATATTCATTTTATCAGGAAATATTCATACGTTGGCATAATCATTGGTGGACCCCACAACAGAATTACTGTCGGAGTTAGAAAACGACAGAAATAACTTTTTATAAAAATAACGGCAAAACTTTTATCGTTAACTGTTGAAATACCCGGTGATAAAAGTACAGTAATACGCGTGGTTGCATAGTAGCACACGGTATTGTACAGTATATTTGATTATTGATACTTAGGTGAGTAGTTACTCAGTTTTATTCAATTATTGCAACATTAGTTGATGCATAGTATCTCATATTATTGATTCAATGTCACAGTATCAACTACACAATATTTTATATTATTAAATTAATAATTGAGACGACAAATTTATTCATATTATTATTTGCATTATTGACAATGTCAAGAAAGTTCTGTCGAGAAAAGGGGTTTGGTCACCTAATTGCGCGTCAATAAGGATAAGTCCTTATCGGAAAGCCCCCTCTTTTCTGAGAATGATCTGGTTGTTAATATTGCGAGTTATAATATTAATGATGAATAAATGTTATTAAAAATATGTTTAGAGAAGTCAAATGATTTGTGATAAAAAGAGGGGGGGTTTTATGAAGTATTCATTGTAAGTTTGGCTTATTACATGGACCCCCACTTACTCATTTTTCAAAATCATCGGTAGAAAGTTATCTCAGTTTTGTTTTATTACTTATATATATATATATATATATATATATATATATATATATATATATATATAAGTTTTGTTTTTTATATAAAATAGAATATATTATATTTTATTGTATTGCATAGAGTAGCATAGTGCTACATAGTAAAAATCATGTGTAAATCAAAATTATCAGCGAATTCGCGCCCGTGAACAATTACTATTTGCCCGTGATTTTTTCTTACTGTGAGTCCAAATAATATCCTGTCATTCTCCTATAAATAGGATGCTTAGTTTAGAATTGAAAATCACACCAGAATCAGAGAATTCTTCTTCAATAATATTGAGCGTATTTCTTTTGAATTTAAGGAAACTTTGAGTGTTGCAAATAGTGCAATTTTTCTTCAAGAATATCCCCGTTTATACCAGTCAGAATTACTCTTCTTTTAAGGTAAGGGGTATTCTTTATTTCATATTCAGAAGAGATATTATTTTTTGTATTCATAAGAATATTATTTTCGTTCAATATTCGTAAAGAATATTATCTTCAATCAATATTCGTAAGGGATATTGTCTTCGTTCAATATTCGTAAGGAATATTATTTTCGTTCAATATCGTAAGGGATATTATTTTCATTCAATATTCGTAAAAAATAAAATTTTCTTCTATACTATATAGTATGTAAGTAATATTATTTCGTTTCATATTCTTAATTCTACACTTGTTTTGATAAGTATTATTTCTATACTCCTTGAAATTAGTATAATATCCTTGAAATTTGCGCTTCATCTAGTATCGTTCTGCTGAAATATTTTTCTGGACATTCTTGTTAAATTTTAAATCTTTTCATGCCGGAGTACAATTCATGGGTATTATTCATATATACGGCACAATTAATAAATACGGTACTATTCACGAGATACTATTCATGAAGTACTATTTACGTAGTACTATTCACAAAGTACTATTCACGGCATACTATTCACTCAGGTACTATTATTGTCAAGGTACTATTCACGACAAAAATTGCTTTCTTTTCTGTCCAAATTATTTTTGATACATGAACATTATTCTTGAATTTTACTCCACAAAGCAGTTATCATGTTGACAATTTGGACATTTTTAAACTCTGGATAAATTAAAAATCTTTAATATTTATCCTTGATTTCGTTTAATTGATGCTTATATCATTGCCATCATCCTCATGTTTATATTATGATGAAAGTCATCTTTGGCCCATAGTGCATAGATGGACTGTTGATTGGTATGATTATGACCAGGAATTATGTATCGGTATAATCATGACCTGTAATGTTACAAATGATGTGGTAAAAGTTCTCATTGGCCCGTAGTGCATTGATGGACAGTTGTTGGCATGATCATGACCATTGGTGATAATAATGAATATCATTGGCCCGTAGTGCATGGATGATTCGTGGATGTGATAATAATGAATATCCTTGGCTCGTAGTGTATGGATAATTTAGTGATGTGGATTATTTATTGAGATGAGTCTCGGCGATAAAATTGATGCTAAACTTTTAAATCATAGAAGATAGTAGATATCATGCTCTACTTGACTCTTCTAATGGATTGTTTGTTTCGCTGCAGTTAAACTTGTTGTATATTGTATTCTATCAGTTGTTATACTATTGAAGACTAAGGATAATTTATTCTACATTATCTTAGTCATAATATTCTTTAGTGGGCTAGTTAAGCTCACCCTTTGCTTTCATTGTTCTCTTCAGGAAATGAGAATATAGCTGGAACTAGTCAGGGAAAGGAGTGACGGTTTAGATGGTTGCTTTAGTAGTCCTCACTATTCTGTGAAATAGTGTGATAATAATTGTAATGAGGACTTATTTTGAGTTTTGATATTGTCTAGGAGACAATATTTGTATTAAAACTCACAGCTTATGTTTTGTCATATTCTGCACGACACTTAGCAGTTGTATAAATTAAGTTTGTATTTGAATTATGTACCATGTATTTGGCAACTCAGAATGGGTGATGTATACCTCTTTTGGGGGCGTCATATCATATGCGGGTACGAGTACGATATTGTCAACGCAAAGGCCCATTTTGTATAACTTATAAAGGATGGAGATAGAGTTAAAGACTCCAAGGACCCACGTGATGATGTCAAATATACGAGTAGAACCGACTTTAATTGATAAAGTTAAAACTGCTCAAACTACAGACCCGGAGCTGATGCTTATGAGGAAGAAAGTAAAAGAATGTGCTATTCCAAAAGCAAGAATCGATGAAGAAGGAATACTTCGAGTCAACTCCAGACTTTGTGTTCCTAACAACTCTGAATTGAACTATAAAATCATGATGGAGGCACACAACACAACGTTTGCAATCCATCCTGGAAGTACCAAAATGTATCGTGATCTTCGACATACATTTTGGTGGAGCAATATAAAGAGAGAGATAGCAGAGTTTATCTCAAGGTGTTTATCTTGTCAACGAGTCAAGGCAGAGCATCAAGTACCAAAAGGACCAATGCAACCACTTGAAATTCCAGAATGGAAGTTGTAAGACCCCAACTTATTAATGAATAAAATCAAATTTTCTCTAAATATTATTGTGAATAATAAGGGGTTAATTTGATATAATACTTTGGTTATGGGTGAAATGTGCAAATTTTGCAAAATAAGCAAGTGGTTATAAAATATTCATTTTGTCGGGGAATATTCATTTGGTCGTCGAATATTCTTGCTGTCGGGAAATATTCGTACGACGGCGCAGCCTTGTGTGGGCCCCATAACGGAAAGCGATTGGATGAAGAAAACGACAAGTATAAGTTGTTTATAAATAACGGCGTAGTTGTTACCGTTAATACTATTGGAATACCCAGTGGTTAAAATACAGTAGCACACGGTATTGCACCAATTATTGATTCTTACGTAATAAGGCACTACTCAATAATTGTTACAGTAGTTACTATTCAATATTTTATTTTATTGATTCAATAATTGTTGCGTTGATATTTTATATTATTGTTGTTTCAATAATTGTTGCTGCACAGTATTTTTCATTATCAGATCAACAATTTATATTATTTGAATAATATTATTAGATAATATTATTGGCAATGTCTAGAAAGTTCTGTCTAAGGAGAGGTTTGGTCATCTAATTGCGCGCCAGTAAGGAGAAATCCTTATTGGAAAGCCCCCTCTTTCCTGGGAACGGCCTGGTTGTCATAAATGTGATTCTGTAATATTATTTGTGAATAATTAATTATTGATTCATATGATAAGGAAATATTTATTTTATGTGGATATAAATGAGGGATATATTTTTGTGGTTAAAAATGAAGGAGTTAATATTGAGGTTTTTATCAGTATTTTTGTCGGAATGGAGGTATTAAAAATCAGGGTTTTTGAGATATTTTACGGGGGTTATAATTTTTAATCCGACCGTTGGATCGTGGTAATTTTTGGATATGTTATACATATATAAGTTGAGTATATATCCACAAATTTTGAACCGTTAAAAATGAACGTATGATTTATTATGAATTTTACGAAATGACTGGTTCAGAAATTGTTAAATTTTCGGAGTTTATCATTTTGATAGAAAATTCTAGAATTGGTGGGCCCCACTCTTGGTTGGTGAAGAAATGTGCTGAGATTTTTATTCAAATGTGGTGGGTGGGAATAGTAGCAGGTAAAGCCATCAGGTTGCAGGTTAAGTCTGCTTCGGCGTGCTAACATTTTCCTATAAATAGAGGGCTAAGTTAGAATTGAAAATCACAATAGAAACAAGTTTTCTCTCTTTCTCTCTAGATTATTGAGTGTATTTTGTGAGTATTTAGATAGTTTGAGAGTTTCTATTCATCAGAGCAAGTTTCTTTCAGCCTTATACCGGTATTCCGACCAGAAGTACTGATATCTTGAGGTAAGGGATATTATTTTTTTCTTAATGATTTTATTTTCTTCAATATCATTATGCTGAAATATTGATATGAACTTTTTATCAAATTTGAAACTTTTTGTGTCGGGGTTACTATTCATATATACGTTACTATTCACGTATACGGTACTATTCACGAATACGGCACTATTCACCGAAAAATAAATTTTTTTCTTTTTGTCCAAGATGTCTATTATGGTTACTATCTTTCATTGTATCCATGTTTTGATCATTATTTTTGAATTCTGCTTCACAATTGATTATTATAAAGTATTATTGATCTTGGATAAACTGTTATACGAATCCCTACTATTTGTCCCTCTGTCTCACTAGATTCGTTCTCTTTAAAATATTTTTCATCATCCTCAGTCCTAAATGATGATACTACTGAATATCTTTGGCCTGTAGTGCAAAGATGAATGATTAACTGGTAAATATCTTTGGCCCGTAGTGCAAAGATGAACAGGTGTTGAGATGAACATGGCCGACTGGTGATACAAATGAATATCTTTGGCCTGTAGTGCAAAGATGAATATTTGGTTAAAGATGATTATTAATCGATGTTACAGGGATAAAATATTGATGATAGACTTTTAAATCTTAGAAGATAGTAGAATTCTTTCTCTACTTGACTCTTCTAATGGTTTGCTGTTTCCGCTGCAGTTGTTGATCTAAAACTTGTTGTCGATTATATTCTATCAGATTTTTCCCTGTTGAAGACTAACGATAATTTGTTGTATATTATCTTAGTCATAATATTCTTTACTGGGCTAGTTGAGCTCACCCTTTTCCTTTTTGTTCCATTTTTCTTCTCAGGAGGTGAGAACATAGCAGGATCTAGTCGGGGTATGGAGTGATGGTTCTAGAAAGATGTTTTAGCAGTCCTCACTATTTCTGTAAAATAGTGTTTGAATAATTGTAATGAGGATTTATTTGAGTGTGGATATTGTCCAGAAGACAATATTTGTATTTAAACTCACAGTATGTGTTGTCGTATTTTGCACGACAATTGTATTATTGAAGTTGTAGTTTGTTTTCTGTACCATGTATTTGGCGACTCAGAATGGGTGTTGTATACCTATTTTGGGGGCGTCACAGTTGGAATCAGAGCTTAGGGATATGATCCCTGGCTGAGATGTGAGACAAGAACTAGGAGGGGAGAGACGGGGAATTCCTTCGCTAGTATGACCTGACAAAGTTTATTTGGTGCTTATTTGTTCGGTCAGAGTATAGGGATAATATATGACATGACTATTAACCCTTGTTTTATGGCAGTATTTAAGAATGGCAGCTGAGAACGTTAATAATGGAGTAAATCAGACCGTGGAGACACATTTGATCACCACCTAGAGGAACGTGCAACAGGAAGGTAATATTACTCCTATAAACAACATTACCGAGCAAACGATGAATGATGGAATGTTTAGGAGCTTTTTGCAGTTCATGCAAAATCAGACGAGGGAGACTCGTGTGCAGAATATGGGTGGAAATGATAACAACGCGCGGTTTGTCACAGCTAAGCAGTTCAAAGAATTGGGACCACCAGAATTTAAGGGAAAGCCGGATCCGATCATGGCGGAAACGTGGGTCAAGCAAATTACCAAGATATTTGATGTCTTGAGATGCACGGAGGAATAGAAGGTTCCATTCGCCACTTTTATGTTCCGCGGTGAGGCAGACTACTGGTGGGAGTCTGTGAAGCGTACCCAGCCTGACGCACTCAATATGTCCTGGGAAACATTTCAAAAACTGTTCAATGACAAGTACTTTCCTGAAAGTATTCGTCATATGAAGGAGGTGGAGTTTATCAGACTGGAACAAAACAACATGACGGTGTCCCAGTACGAGGCGAAGTTTGCAGAGTTATCCAGGTTTGCACCTCATTTGGTCGAAAATGAGGAACGAATGACAAGGATGTTTCTGAGAGGTCTAAAACCCGAGATTCGGCAATATTTTATCTCTCATAAATTTTCTTTATATTCAGATGTTGTAAACAGGGCTCAATTATTAGAGCGAGATAATAAGTATGTGCAACCGAGGAACCACAACCAGGGTCATACCGGTGGCGGCAGTCATCGAAGCAATGAAAACCAGCAGGGAGGAAAACATTCGGACAAAAGCGGTAACCACTCTGGTGGTAATTGTGGTCGTGATAATAGAAGGAGCGAATCGGGAGGAGATTTCAAGAAGAGAAGGTACAACAATGATAACGTGAAGACGTCAGCACAAACATCAACTGTTTCTAGGGGAGGAGAACGACCACCGGTCGTATGTTACAAATGTGGGAAAGAGGTACACATCAGCCCAAACTGCCCACAACAATCCAAGGTATGTTATAACTATAGAAAGGAGGGTCATATAACTCGAGAGTGTTCTGTAGCAAAACCAAGTTCAGCGAGGATGGTGACTCCAAAAGTTATCCCGGATAAGTCGAAATCAGCGGTTCCTGGAAGGGCGTTTGTCGTGACTGGCCAAAACGCGAGAAACCCGAACGAGGTGATCACGGGTAAGCTAATCTTGAATTCTTGCGAAGTTTATACTTTACTAGATACCGGTTCTACCCATTCCTTTATCTCTCCTGCTTGTGCTCAACGTTTAAACTTGACTCCGGAGAAATTGGACTTTAACTTATCTATTGAAACTCCATTGGGTGAAACCTTCGTTACATCTACAGTTTATAAATCTTGCATGATCCAAGTTGGCACTATCACATTACCTGTTGATCTTATCTCTTTAAAGATACTTGCTTTTGATGTGATTTTAGGAATTGATTGGTTAACCACTCATCATGCTAAAATTGATTGTTTTCGTAAGGTTGTTAGTTTTCATATTCCTAACCAACCTGTCATACGAATTCAAACTACTAAACCACTAAAATCAGTCACTGTTATATCAAGCCACAAAGCTATTCGTTTATTGAAAAACGAATGTCAAGCTTTCTTAGCCCATGCTATGGATTTGAACAAAGACAAGTCAGATTTGAATAATATTTCTATTGTTAGAGAATTTCCCGATGTATTTTCTGAAGAACTTCCTGGTCTACCCCCAGAACGTGAAATTGAATTCTTTATTGACCTTGAACCCGGTACAAAGCCCATTTCTAAAACTCCATATCGAATGACTCCTATTGAACTTCAGGAGTTAAAAGTCCAACTACAGGAGTTATTGGACATCGGTTTTATTCGTCCTAGTACGTCTCCTTGGGGTGCTCCTGTTTTATTCGTAAAGAAGAAAGACGGGAGTATGCGACTTTGTATCGACTATCGAGAATTGAATCATGTCACTATCAAGAATAGGTATCCGCTACCTCGCATTGATGACCTGTTTGACCAGTTGCAAGGAGCACAATTCTTTTCAAAGATCGATCTTCGTTCTGGATATCATCAGCTGAAGATTAAAACTGAGGATATTCCAAAGACTGCCTTCAGAACTCGGTACGGGCATTATGAATTCTTAGTCATGTCTTTTGGATTGACTAATGCTCCTGCTGCCTTCATGGATATGATGAACCGTGTATTCAAAGAATATTTAGATCAGTTCGTTGTTGTCTTTATTGATGACATCCTCATCTATTCCAAAAGCCATGAAGATCATGAGCGCCATTTGAAGCTGGTACTACAAAGGCTTCGTGAAAATAAGCTATATGCCAAATTAAAAAAATACGAGTTCTGGCTTGAGAAAGTAGCATTCCTTGGGCACGTGGTGTCAAAACATGGAGTATCTGTCGACCCGGCGAAGATTGAAGCCATACAAAGTTGGGAGCAACCGAAATCAGTAACCGAAGTACGTAGCTTTTTGAGCTTAGCTGGTTATTATCGGAGATTTGTGGAAGGATTTTCTCGAATCGCTACTCCGTTAACTCAGCTGACTCGGAAAGATACAAAATTCGTATGGAGTGAGGAATGTGAGAAGAGTTTTCAAGAACTCAAGAGGAGACTCATTTCGACACCTGTTTTGACAATACCATCTGGTTCTGATGGATTTGTTATCTACAGCGATGCTTCAGGCAAAGGGTTAGGATGTGTTCTCATGCAACATGGGAAAGTCATAGCCTATGCCTCGTGACAACTCAAAGAATATGAGAGGAATTATCCTACTCATGATTTGGAGTTGGCAGCAGTCGTTTTCGCGTTGAAAATTTGGAGACACTACCTGTATGGGGAGAAAGTGGAGATCTATACGGATCATAAAAGCCTCAAATATTTCTTCACCCAAAAGGAACTCAACATGCGGTAACGACGTTGGCTTGAGCTGTTGAAAGATTACGATCATACCATCCAATATCATCCTGGAAAAGTGAACGTAGTAGCTGACGCATTGAGTAGAAGATCATACGCGGGTACGAGTGCAATGTTGTTAACACAAAGGCCTATTTTGTATTACTTGCAAAGGATGGAGATAGAGATGAAGGCTCCAAGTACCCACATGATAATATCAAATATACGAGTAGAACCGACTTTAATCGATAAAGTTAAAGCTGCTCAAGCTACGGACATAGAGCTGATGCGTATGAAGAAGAAAGTGCAAGAAGGTGCTATTCCAGAAGCAAGAATCGATGAAGAAGGAATACTTCGAGTCAACTCCAGACTTTGTGTTCCTAACGATTTTGACTTGAAGCATAGAATAATGATGGAGGCACACAACACACCGTTTGTAATCCATCCTGGGAGTACCAAAATGTATCACGATCTTCGACATACATTTTGGTGGAGCAATATGAAAAGAGAGATCGCGGAGTTTATCTCGAGATGTTTAACTTGTCAACGTGTAAAAGCGGAGCATCAAGTACCAAAGGGTCCATTACAACCACTTGAGATTCCGAAATGAAAGTGGGAACACATTACTATGGATTTTGTTACGGGTCTTCCCAAGGTTTCTCAAGGCATAGATGTGATTTGGGTTATTGTTGATAGATTAACTAAGTCCGCTCATTTCTTGCCGATACGTGAGACTTATTCCCTTGAATGTCTTGCTAGTATGTACGTGAACGAGATTGTGAGATTGCATGGCATGCCAGTATCCATAGTTTCGGATCGTGACCCAAGATTCACTTCACGATTTTGGGTTAGCTTGCAAAAAGCTATGGGCACAGATTTACGATTCAGTTCGGCATACCATCCTCAAACGGACGGACAATCAGAGAGGACTATTCAAACTCTTGAAGATCTATTAAGACATTGTGTCCTAGATCTCAAAGGGAGTTGGGATAAGTACCTACCATTGGTGAAATTCTCCTACAACAATAGTTATCAGGCGAGCATAGGTGTGGCTCCATTCGAGGCGTTGTATGGAAGAAAATGTCGTTCTCCAGTATGCTGGGACGAGGTGGGTGAAGCAACATTGTTGGGACCAGAGTTGGTACGCATTACTACAGAGAAGATCCAAACGATTCGACAACGTATACAAACGGTACAGGATCGACAAAAGAGTTCTGCGGATCTTCATTGGAAGGACGTGGAATTTAATATTGGGGATCATGTATTGTTACGTGTTGCACCATGGAAGGGAGTTACAAGATTTTGGAAGAGAGGAAAGCTCAATCCAAGATTTGTTGGTCCATTTGAGATTCTTGAGCGAATAGGAAATGTGGCATATAGACTCGCATTACCTCCAAGCATGTCTCGTGTTCATAATGTTTTTCACATATCTATGCTTCGTAAATATGTTAAAGACCCGAACCACATTATTGAGTTAGAACCAGACGAGATAGCTGAAGATTTAACGTACGAGGAGGTACCTGTTAAGATCTTGGATAGGAAAGAGCATGTCCTACGCATGAAAGTTATACCACAAGTTAAGGTTTTGTGGAGAAACCATACTATTGAAGAAATGACCTGGGAGTTGGAATCAGAAATGAAAGCGAGGCATCCTCACCTTTTTGAAACATCAGGTATGTACGTCAACTTCGAGGACGAAATTTCATAAGGAGGGGAGGTTGTAAGACCCCAACTTATTAATGAATAAAATCAAATTTTCTCTAAATATTATTGTGAATAATAAGGGGTTAATTTGATATAATACTTTGGTTATGGGTGAAATGTGCAAATTTTGCAAAATAAGCAAGTGGTTATAAAATATTCATTTTGTCGGGGAATATTCATTTGGTCGTGGAATATTCTTGCTGTCGGAGAATATTCGTACGACGGCGCAGCCTTGTGTGGGCCCCATAACGGAAAGTGATTGGATGAAGAAAATGACAAGTATAAGTTGTTTATAAATAACAGCGTAGTTGTTACCATTAATACTGTTGGAATACCCGGTGGTTAAAATACAATAGCACACGGTATTGCACTAATTATTGATTCTTACGTAAGAAGGCACTACTCAATAATTGTTACAGTAGTTACTATTCAATATTTTATTTTATTGATTCAATAATTGTTGCGTTGATATTTTATATTATTGTTGTTTCAATAATTGTTGCTGCACAGTATTTTCCATTATCAGATCAATAATTCATATTATTTGAATAATATTATTAGATAACATTATTGGCAATGTCTAGAAAGTTCTGTCTAAGGAGAGGTTTGGTCATCTAATTGCGCGCCAGTAAGGAGAAATCCTTATTGGAAAGCCCCCTCTTTCCTGGGAACGGCCTGGTTGTCATAAATGTGATTCTGTAATATTATTTGTGAATAATTAATTATTGATTCATATGATAAGGAAATATTTATTTTATGTGGATATAAATGAGGGATATATTTTTGTGGTTAAAAATGAAGGAGTTAATATTGAGGTTTTTATCAGTATTTTTGTCGGAATGGAGGTATTAAAAATCAAGGTTTTTGAGATATTTTACGGGGGTTATAATTTTTAATCCGACCGTTGGATCGTGGTAATTTTTGGATATGTTATACATATATAAGTTGAGTATATGTCCACAAATTTTGAACTGTTAAAAATGAACGTATGATTTATTATGAATTTTACGAGATGACTGGTTCAGAAATTGTTAAATTTTCGGAGTTTATCATTTTGATAGAAAATTCTAGAATTAGTGGGCCCCACTCTTGGTTGATGAAGAAATGTGCTGAGATTTTTATTCAAATGTTGTGGGTGGGAATAGTAGCAGGTAAAGCCATCAGGTTGCAGGTTAAGTCTGCTTCGGCGTGCTAACATTTTCCTATAAATAGAGGGCTAAGTTAGAATTGAAAATCACAACAGAAACAAGTTTTCTCTCTTTCTCTCTCTAGATTATTGAGTGTATTTTGTAAGTATTTAGATACTTTGAGAGTTCTATTCATCAGAGCAAGTTTCTTTCTGCCTTATACCAGTATTCCGACCAGAAGTACTGATATCTTGAGGTAAGGGATATTATTTTCTTCTTAATGATATTATTTTCTTCAATATCATTATGCTGAAATATTGATATGAACTTTTTATCAAATTTGAAACTTTTTGTGTCGGGGTTACTATTCACGTATACTTTACTATTCACGTATACGGTACTGTTCACGAATACGGCACTATTCACCGAAAAATACAATTTTTCCTTTTTGTCCAAGATGTCTATTATGGTTACTATCTTTGATTGTATCTATGTTTTGATCATTATTTTTGAATTCTGCTTCACAATTGATTATTATAAAGTATTATTGATCTTGGATAAACTGTTATACGAATCCCTACTATTTGTCCCTCTGTCTCACTGGATTCGTTCTCTTTAAAATATTTTTCATCATCCTCAGTCCTAAATGATGATACTACTGAATATCTTTGGCCTGTAGTGCAAAGATGAATGATTAACTGATAAATATCTTTGGCCCGTAGTGCAAAGATGAACAGGTGTTGAGATGAACATGGCCGACTGGTGATACAAATGAATATCTTTGGCCTGTAGTGCAAAGATGAATATTTGGTTAAAGATGATTATTAATCGATGTTACAGGGATAAAATATTGATGATAGACTTTTAAATCTTAGAAGATAGTAGAATTCTTTCTCTACTTGACTCTTCTAATGGTTTGCTGTTTCCGCTGCAGTTGTTGATCTAAAACTTATTGTCGATTATATTCTATCAGCTTTTTCCCTGTTGAAGACTAACGATAATTTGTTGTATATTATCTTAGTCATAATATTTTTTACTCGGCTAGTTGAGCTCACCCTTTTCCTTTTTGTTCCATTTTTCTTCTCAGGAGGTGAGAACATAGCAGGATCTAGTCGGGATATGGAGTGATGGTTCTAGAAAGATGTTTTAGCAGTCCTCACTATTTCTGTAAAATAGTGTTTAAATAATTATAATGAGGATTTATTTGAGTGTGGATATTGTCCAGAAGATAATATTTGTATTTAAACTCACAGTATGTGTTGTCGTATTTTGCACGATAATTGTATTATTGAAGTTGTAGTTTGCTTTCTTTACCATGTATTTGGCGACTCAGAATGGGTGTTGTATACCTATTTTGGGGGCGTCACAGAAGTGGGAGCACATTAACATGGATTTCGTTACTGGTCTTCCCAAGGTTTCTCAAGGCATAGATAAAATTTGGGTCATTGTCGATAGATTAACCAAGTCTGCTCATTTCTTACATATACGAGAAACTTATTCACTTAATCGTCTTGCTCGTATATACATAAATGAGATTTTAAGACCGCATGGTATTCCAGTATCCATAGTTTCTGATCGAGATCCAAGATTCACTTCACGATTTTGGGTTAGTTTGTAGAAAGCTATGGGCACGGATTTACGATTAAGTTTTGCATATCATCCTCAGACGGACGGGCAGTCAGAGAGGACTATTCAAACTCTTAAAGATCTATTTAGACTATGTGTCCTAGACTTCAAAGGAAGTTGGGACAAGTTCTTGCCATTAGTGGAATTCTCCTATAACAACAGTTATCAAGTAAGTATAGACATAGCTCCATTCGTGGCGTTGTATAGACGTAAGTGTCGTTCTCTAGTATGCTGGGATGAGGTGGGTGAAGCAACATTGTTGAGACCAGAATTAGTACGTATGACAACGAAAAAGATTCAAATGATCCGACAATGTATACAAACGTCACAAGATCGACAAAAGAGTTATGCTGATCTTCATCGAAGGGACGTGGAATTCAATGTTGGAGATCATGTATTGTTACGTGTTTCTACATGGAAAGGAGTTACGAGATTTGGAAAGAGAGGAAAGTTCAATCCTCGATTCATTGGTCCATTTGAAATCCTTGACCGAGTATGAACTATGGCCAATAGACTCGCCTTACCGCCAAGTATGTCTCGTGTTCATAACATTTTTCACATATCTATATTACGTAAATATGTGGAAGACCCGAAACACATTATTGAATTAGAGCCAGACGAGATAGCGGAATATTTAACGTATAAAGAGGTACCTGTTAAAATCTTGGATAAGAAGGAACATATTCTACGCTCCAAGGTTATACCTCAAGTTAAAATTTTGTGGAGAAACCACGATATTGAGGAAATAACCTGGGAGTTAAAATTTGAAATGAAAATAAGGTATCCTCACCTCTTCGAAATACCAGGTATGTACACCAATTTCGAGGACAAAATTTCATAAGAAGGGGAGGTTGTAAGACCCCAACTTTTATGAATAAAGATTTAATTTTCTCTAAAATATCATATTGAGTAATAAGGTGTGGATTTGATATAATGTTATAGTTGTGGGTAATATTTACAAATTTTGTAAAGTATGCAAGTTGTCATAAAATATTCGTTTGGTCGGGAAATATTCATTTTATCAGAGAATATTAGTACGACGTCACAATCATTGGTGGACCCCACAACAGAATTACTATCGGAGTTAGAAAATGACAAAAATAACTTTTTATAATAATAACGGCAAAACTTTTACCGTTAACTATTAAAATACCATGTGATAAAAGTACAGTAATACGCATGGTTGCATAGTAAAACACGGTATTGTACAGTATCTTTGATTATTGATGCTTACGTAAAAAGTCACTCAGTTTTATTCAATTATTGCAACAGTAGTTGATGCATAGTTTCTCATATTATTGATTCAATTATTGTCACAGTATCATCTGCAATATATTTTATATTATTAAATCAATAATTAAGACAATAAAGTTATTCATTTTATTATTTGTATTATTGATAATGTCTAGAAAGTTCTGTCGAGCAAAGGGGTTTGGTCACCTAATTGCGCGCCAATAAGGAGAAGTTCTTATCGAAAAGCCCCCACTTTCCTAAAAATGATATGGTTGTTAATATTGCGAGTTATAATATTAATGATGAATAAATGTAATTAAAATGTGTTTAGAGAAGTCAGGTGATTTGTGATAAATAGAGGGGTTTTTTTATGAAGTATTCGTTGTAAGTTTGGCTTATTACATGGACTCACACTTACTCATTTTTCAAAATCAAAGGTTGAAGGTTATCTCAGTTTTGTTTTATTACTTATATATATATATATATATATATATATATATATATATATATATATATATATATATATATAGTCAGGATCAGGTCCGGACTCCCGGACCGGACCAAAATCCGGACTTTTTTTTTTGCTTTTTTTAAAACAACTAAAAAAAAAAATAATTATGGAATTAAAAATTTTCATAATACAGTGTTTTGTGTGTGATTTGGGTACGTATAACAAAATATGGTGGTACAATCTGTGCAGACTGTACCACCATTTTTTGGTATAGGTATCCAAAACACGTCCAAAACATTGTATTATGAAAAAATTTCAGTTCCATAAAATATTAAAAAAAAAATAGTTGTTTTAAAAAAAATGGTCCGTTTTTTATTAGGTCCGGACTCCCGGACCTGATCAGTTCTGTATATATATATATATATATATATATATATATATATATATATATATATATATTATAAGTTTTGTTTTTTATATAAAATAGAATATATTATATTTTATTGTATTGCATATTACTGCATAGTATTTGCATAGTGTTGCATAGTGCAATATAGTGCTGCATAGTAAAAATCATGTGAAAATCAAAATTATCAGCGAATTCGCGCTCGTGAACTATTACTGTTTGCCCATAATTTTTCCTTACTGTGTGTCCAAATAGTATCTTGTCATTCACTTATAAATAGGATGCTTAGTTTAGAAATGAAAATCACACCAGAATCAGAGAATTCTTCTTCTATAATATTGAGCATATTTCTTTTGAATTTAAGGAAACTTTGATTGTTGCAAATAGTACAAGTTTTTTTCAAAAATATCCCTGCTATACCAGACAGAATTACTCTTCTTTTAAGGTAAGGGGTATTATTTATTTCATATTCAGAAGAGATATTATTTTTCATATTCGTAAGAATATTATTTTCGTTCAATATTCGTAAGGAATATTATCTTCGATCAATATTCGTAAGGGATATTGTCTTCGTTCAATATTCGTAAGGAATATTATTTTCGTTCAATATTCGTAAGGGATATTATTTTCATTCAATATTCGTAAGAAATAATATTTTCTTCCATACTCTTTTGTATGTAAGTAATATTATTTAGTTTCATATTCCTAATCCTACACTTATTTTGATAAGTATTGCTTCAATACTCCTTGAAATTAGTATGTGGATTATTTATTGAGATGTATTACAGAGATAAAATATTGATGGTGAACTTTTAAATCATAGAAGATAGTAGACATCATGCTCTACTTGACTCTTCTAATGGAACTTTCATTCTCATTCTTTTTCTTCTTTTGTTCCTGGTTGAATTTGGTCACCGCCTCTCCTCCACCTTCAGCGAGTATTGCTTTCTCCATTACTGCTGCAAATGTCTTCAACTGGAACAGGGAAACCCTACTGTACAGCCAGGGCTTCAGTCCCTGTTCAAACCTCTTCGCTTTGCGTTTGTCTGTGCTAACCTGATATGGCACAAACCTCGCCAACTCGTTTAATTTTGCGGCATACTCGGATACCGACATCGTCCCTTGCTTCAGCTCCAGAAACTGTACTTCCAGCTGACTCTTTGAACTCTCCGGGAAATAGGTCTCGAAGAACAGTTCCTTGAACCTATCCCAGGTCATCACTCCTGGCCCTTCCCGAGTTTTATTGGCTTGCCACCAATACCTAGCTTCTGCTTTCAACATGAAAGTTGCGAAAGCAGTCTTCTGGTCATCCCCTACCCTAGCGACATCGAACACCTTCTCTATCTCCATAATCCAGGTTTGAGCTTTAACTGGATTCATGGACCCACGGAATTCAGGTGGTCCAACCGCCTTAAACTCCTTAAACGTTGTGCCTTGGTTTTGAGGTTGATTCTACAACGCTCCTGTCAATAGTGCCACTAGTTGTTGAACGGGATTCGCATCAACATTGTCATTAGCTTCTTCGGTGGTTCTTTGTCGTGTTGCTTGACGTCTGGGAGGCATTTTCTGTTTAAAATAAAACATCTATTAGACCATTACTCAACTTCTTTAAGTATTTCTAATTAACTTGCCTCTACCAAAGAAATAACCACATAGCACATAACACTTTGAATAAAATAATAACTTTTATTTATTCATAAACTTTTTGAAAACATAACACAATAGCATCTCTGCTATCTACATTACTTTCCTGAACTACAAAAGTTTCAGGGCAACATCATCATTCTCATATCCCATGGTTACTTAACACTCGGGACTTACACATTATTTAACACTTATTACTTGCAAAACAGACAAATTTCCTACGATGATCTATTAAGATAATCATTCGCCTTTTGACGCTCTTCTTCCATAACACGGAACATGGTTCGGCGATCTAACACGTATGATGGTAGAGTCTCGAACTGAATTGGATAACCCATGACCCGATCTTGAGCTCGATTGATCACGGTATTGAATACTTTATCCATCTCTTCCATCTTCATCCTCTTTGCTTGTGCGTCCCTTACTGCTCTTCCAGTTCGTTGATAAGCTTCCGCATACGCATCTTCAGCTCTTATCCTCTTAGCCGCTTCTTCTCTCAGCCTGCCCTTCAGTTCAACAACCATCTCGATCAATTGTTCCTTCTCTCCTTCAGTCTGTGTTAGTTTCTCCTCGGCGTTTGTCAATCGTTCATCACGATCCTGGATCTCGCCGTCTTTTTGTGTAATTGTAGTCTGTTGTTCAGCTACTATCTCCTGCAACTCCTCCACTGTATCTTGAAGTTCCACGTTACGGTCATGCACCTCATCGTATACACGGCCAGCTATCGAGTTAAGCGGAATCCTTTCCTCCTCATCCTCGTCATCCTCATCCTCCTGTGGTAACTCCACGGGATCCTCCTCGTCTGTCTCCACATCATCATCCTCATCCTCAACTACTGTGACCAACGGGGCTGACTCCCGTGGCAGTAGTTGTTCCCAAACTACCTGAATGTCGTGAGGCTCCTCCTCTATAGGCATTTGAGGTCCCTCCTCCCTAGTCTGACTAGATTCTCCGACATTAGTCATCCTGACAACAAAATTTTAAAGTTTTAGTTATTAATCATTCTACTTGACACTCGCGAGCACATAAGTTATAAACACATAAGCACATAAGTGTTTTATTACTTCTTTCTTAAAACTCGATAAGAGTTAACTCCACTATCTTTTCAAAAGGTTACTTCCTAAGGCTTTTTCCCCCACCTAAGGTTCATAACCTAAAGCTTTGATACCAACCTGTGACACCCCCAAATCCTGGTACTTCATTACCTCAAGATTTGGTGTTCACGTAATCAAAACATTCATTTCTAACTACCCAATCATAATAGAATAGAATAATAAAAGAAAACCTGCCCATACAGGATTAAACTTAAATAAAAATCTCCCAGGTTATCTAACCTTTACAAACATTCATTCATTCATGCGGAATAATTAAAATAACATTCATTACAATCTTTAAACAAATCTGAAAATAAACTATTCAATCTATTACAGGTCTTCAGCATTGTTTCATCTTTCCTTTCCCTTTACTGGTGCTAGGTACATCACCAGTTTCAACCTTAGCTGTAAGAAATTTTACAGGCAAGAGTGAGCAAACAAAGCCCACTTGAAATAATAGTAGATAAATCATTTAACTTTACATCATGTACCGACGTTAGGTTTAATAGAACTGAACAATAAATTCTATTACTTTCTAAAAACTTTAATCAATTACTGAGGGTCTAATGACCACGAATCATGTCCACAGTTATAAGTAATTTTTTAACTTAAAACTTTAACAGTCATATACTATAAGGACTTCACGTACTTAGGGGGATCAACCCTTCGTACAATGTATTGTGCACAATCATTTCAACGCTAAGCGTAACCTCTTATAAAAGAGTTGTTCTTCTCAGTATTTAGAATACAAGTCCGTACCAAAGTGAGTTTGGTTTGGATACATCACGGGGTAATTTAGAATTCAACGGTAATCAACTAAGGGTTAGTTGATTACAAACAACATAACTGTATACTATGGAATAATCATAGTTGAATTGATATTTATAAACTAACATCATGCTTTAGGAATAATTTAATAGCATAATCATGGAATAATCATAACATGCATCCTCATAAACCAATAGATACACGAGCTTAACCAACAATAAACAATCTAACTCTACGAAAGTGTAAAGTTAGCAATTTGTACAATTGAAATGGAATTAAAGCGATAATGTGTTTAACGAATTCAAACTTGCACAATAAAGTTTTGAGTTAGAGAACTTGCATAAGTATAACATAACAGTGAAAAGTAATCTTGCTGAATAATAAAGTAGCAAAGGTTAGGGAACTTGCCTCGCATGTAGGTTAAACAATTACTATTCACGTTCACCCCAAGTCCTACACATACCATATGCATTGATAATACACATTAGCTACACTAACATTACCTTTATGAGTTCCTTTATTACTCTTAGTATAGCTACTAACTAAGTTTAAGTTTAAACACAGCACATCTTTCATGAACATTACATTTTAGCTTTATTACAACTACTTAAATGATCATGCCATTACACTACGTGTACATTAAAAACTTGATATAACATCCTAATACATGTCCAACATGTTATCATTAAGTTATACTAATATCCAAAGGGTTGCACTTGCATTCGTGCATCCCGACGCCCTCCGATTGGCTCCAAATACACAACAGTCATAAAGATGACCATTTTTACTACTGTTACAGACCTCAAATAAAAAAACTTAAAGAATGAAAGTTGTAGGTCTACTCGTCCTCTTTCCGAATCATCTTGAATTACCTAAATCAGAGTTCGTATGAAAAAGTTATGGCCGTTTTACTACAGGAGGCCAAAACTGCCCAACTAGGCCACTTTTCCGGCGCCGGGGCGCGGAACAGTGGCGCTGGGGCGCGGGACACAGTGCTGGGGCGCGGGCCATGGCGCTGGGGCGCGGGCCACGGCGCTGAGGCGCGGGCCTCGGCGCTGGGGCGCGGGCCTCGGCGCTGGGGCGCGAGCATCAGCGCTGGGGCGCGAGCATCAGCGCTGGGGCGCGAGCATCAGCACTGGGGCGCCAGCAATGAACTGCTGGGCCGTGCCGCGGCGCGAACTGTCAGCGTCGACTGACAGCTTCGGCAGCCATGAAAGAAAAACCAAATTGGCCAAAAAGCTCGAATCTAATAGACTAGTTACACTCTATTTTGCACATAAACTTCATACAAACACATTGTGACAATTCCTAACGTGTTTCTATTCATAATTTGTCTAAACATCAACTATAAAACACCTAATTTCAAGGTTTTTGGCAAAACTCCATTATTGATATTATTTCATAAAAAATCAACACTGTGATTTTGTTATTCAACCAACACAGAAATTTCAAAGCATTATAATTATGTTTTTACATACTCTATCAATTCTAACAATCAATTTATCCATTTAACAACAATTAAAACCTTAATTTCTATTTTAAAATAGCCATATTCATACATATTGTCATATGAACACTCTGTAAAATATTTTCTTCCACAAAACACATATATACATGAACTAATTTCTCTATAATCATATATAAGTTCATAGAACAACCATATAATCAATAACCATGCCAAACTATAACATAACATCACTTTATAAAAATCACAGAGAACTTTTTAGGAGAAGAAAACTTTTAGAGCTTACAAAAGAAAAGATAGCCTACCTTGGATTATGAAGAAGATGATGGTCCTAACTCTTTGATTGTCAAGCTTTTCTCCAAAACCTGTTAATAATCTCTCAATTCTCTCTAGAATTCTCTCACTTTTCTTCTTTTCTTCTTCTTCTTCCTCTGAGTCTTTCTATTTTTCTCTCCTTTCTCTCTCTTCTATCTTACGTACTAAAATCTAACGCATACAATATAACGTAATATATTAATAATATAATATAAGTACTGATAAATATATCAGTTATAGGAGTTTTGAAATTTAAAAGCCATAAGGTTTGTTTGGCTAGTCTAAGTAAAATAACCCCTTAATCCTTACTCCTTGTTTGGTAAAATACTAATAGATTAAAGACTTATTATGCAATAAGGCATGTTTGGCAAACTAAAATAAACTCTTTTAATTTATTTTAATAACTCTTTTATAGCAAGACTATTAGTCACACTTTATTTAACTAAATAAATCAAATAAAAACATTACTCTATTAAATTACTTTAACACATAAACAATTATAATTCTTTTTACAATTATAATTTCATTTAATCAACTAATATTTCAAACTACAATTTCTCATTTAAATATTATTATTTATTTAAAATCATTATAAGCTCTCTAGCTTATTAAATTAAACTCCATTATTATAAAATCTCATAATAATTAATTTATTTAGCTCCTTAATTATTTACTCAACAATTAATTAATTAAATCACATCAACTCAAATTGCCATATAATTCAATAAATATTTAATATTGCCAATAAATATTTAATATTTAATATTTAATTATTTATTCAACAAATAATTAAATAAACCACATCACTCAAATTGAACAATTATTTATTCAACAATAAACATATCCACTAAATATTTATATAAATCAATAAATATTTATAACTTACATTTAAAAAATTCTGGAATGTTACATCATTCCCTCCTTACAAGGATTCTGTCCTCAGAATCACAATTCAAACAAATTATTCGCTACATTCTTCCCTACTTACAAAGATTCTGTCCCCAGAATCGAAGACACAGATTAAACAAATAACTCAGGGTAATCTTTCAACATTTTCTCTTCGAGTTCCCACGTTGCTTCTTCAGCGTTGTGGTTCCTCCAAATCACCTTCACAGAAGGTATCACTTTATTCCTGAGCACTTGTTCTTTCCTGTCGACTATCTGGATAGGAATCTCTTCATAAGACAAATCTTTCTCGAACTGCAATGGTTCGTACTCGATTACGTGTTTGTAATCGGGTTTATATGGTCGTAACACCGAAATGTGAAAAATATTATGAATGTTTTCCAAATCTGGAGGTAGAGCTACCTCATAAGCTACCTCTCCAACTTTTCGCAGCACTTCAAAGGGTCCAATAAACCTCGGGCTTAGTTTTTCCTTTTTACCGAAACGAATTTTCCCCTTCCAAGGAGAAACTTTTAGGAATACATAGCTTCCTACGTCAAATGCACGATCTTGCCTGTGTTGATCAGCATACTTCTTCTGTCGGTCTTGAGCTGCTACTAATCTTATCCTGATGAGTTTGATAACCTCAGCAGTTTGTTGCACCAATTCTGGTCCTAACAGTTGACGTTCACCAACTTCATCCCAGTACAGTGGAGTTCTGCACTTTCTGCCGTATAACGCTTCGTAAGGTGGCATGCCGATGCTCGCGTGATAACTATTATTGTAGGCGAATTCCACCAACGGTAATTGCTCTTCCCAGCTTCCTTTGAAATCCATGACGCATGCTCTCAACATATCTTCCAATGTCTGGATCGTTCGTTCGCTTTGGCCATCTGTTTGCGGATGATATGCCGTACTCATTCGCAACTGTGTTCCCATACATTCTTGTAGTCTCTTCCAGAAGTTTGATGTGAACCTTGGATCTCTGTCTGACACAATTGACACTGGAACTCCATGTCTTGCAACGATCTCTTTAATATATAGTTTTGCCAGCTGATCAAGATTGAATCTAATCTTTATTGGCAAAAAGTGTGCAGATTTTGTCAGTCTGTCTACTATTACCCAAATTGCATCGTATCCTTTCTGAGTAGTTGGAAGACCCACCACAAAATCCATCGTGATATGCTCCCATTTCCATTCCGGTATTTCCAATGGTTGAAGCAATCCGCTAGGTCTTTGATTTTCGGCTTTTACTCTCTGACATGTTAAGCACTTCGCTACACATTCTGCGACGTCCCTTTTCATATTTGGCCACCAAAAATGTCGGCGCAAATCTTGATACATTTTCGTGCTCCCTGGATGAATTAAATATTTTGAGCTATGAGCTTCGATCAAAATTTCTTCTTTCAGTTCTGGTGCTGCTGGAACCCAGATCCTTCCCTCAAACCGTAGTAACCCTTCGGTGTCGATCTTGTATTTTACATCACCGCCTTCAATCAAATTCTCTTTGATTTTCGCACACTCTTCGTCTTGTAGTTGGGCACTCTTCACTTTGTCCATTAAAGTTGGACCAGCTTCTATCTGAAATAATTGTTCATCGGATTCCTGTGGAAATTTGATTTCCAGTTCTAACTTTGTCATTGCTGAAATGAGCTCCTCCTGAGTTGTTAGCAGCATTAATTTCTCCCGACCTTTCCTGTTTAAAGCATCTGCAACCACATTCGCTTTGCCCGGATGATAAAAGATCTCACAATCGTAATCTTTTATCAGTTCCATCCACCTTCTCTGGCGCAGGTTCAAATCTTTCTGAGTAAAAATATACTTCAGACTTTTGTGGTCTGTGTAGATCTCACATTTCTCTCCATAAAGATAGTGTCTCCATATCTTGAGAGCAAATACCACTGCAGCCAATTCCAAATCATGAGTTGGATACCCTTTCTCATAATCTTTCAATTGTCTTGATGCATAGGCAATAACTTTGTCGTTTTGCATAAGAACACAACCCAATCCTTTGTGTGAGGCATCACTATACACCACAAAATTTCCTGTATTATCTGGTAGGGTTAACACAGGTGCCATACTTAGCTTCTTCTTCAAATCTTGGAAGCTCTCTTCACACTTTTCCGTCCAAACGAATTTCACAGCTTTTCGTGTCAAATTTGTTAATGGAGTGGCTATCTTAGAAAAATCTTGTATAAATCTTCTATAATAACCGGCCAGTCCCAAGAAACTCCTCACCTCCGAAGGTGTTCTTGGTTGTTCCCAATTGATTACAGCTTCCACTTTCGATGGATCTACTGAAATCCCATCTTTGTCAATCACATGACCCAAAAATTGTACACGGTCGAGCCAAAATTCACACTTAGTGAATTTCGCGTACAACTTTTCCTTTCTTAGTGTCTCCAATGTCAGACGTAAATGTTCCACGTGTTCTTCTTGAGTTTTGGAATACACCAGAATGTCGTCGATAAACACCACTACGAACTTGTCTAAAAATGGTTTAAATACCCTGTTCATCAAATTCATGAACGCGGCAGGGGCATTTGTTAAACCAAAAGACATCACCAAAAACTCGTAATGTCCATACCGAGTTCTGAATGCCGTTCGTGGTATATCCTCCTTCCTCACTTTCAACTGGTGATACCCACTTCTCAAATCAATTTTCGAAAAGTATTTAGCACCCTTCAACTGGTCAAACAAGTCATCTATTCTTGGCAACGGGTATTTGTTTTTAATAGTGACTTTGTTTAACTCCCTGTAATCAATGCAAAGACGCATTGACCCGTCCTTCTTCTTCACGAATAAAACTGGCGCTCCCCACGGCGATACACTTGGTTGAATATACTTCTTGTCTAGCAGTTCTTGCAACTGTACCATCAGTTCCTTCATTTCTACCGGAGCCATTCTGTACGGAGCCTTTGATATTGGTGCTGTTCCCGGCACTAAGTCGATCACGAATTCAATTTCTCTGTCCGACGGAAGTCCTGACAAATCTTCTGGAAACACGTCTTCGAATTCTCTCACTACCGGTATTTCTTCTAATTTCACACCTTTCTTCTGAGTATCGACTATGTAAGCTAAATAGCCCACACAACCTTGACTCAACAACTTCTTGGCCTGCATAGTCATCAGACACTTCATTTGTCTTGGCGACTTGCTACCATAAAATACTACCTTTGACGGAGTCATAAGGTTTACACACTTCTTTTGGCAGTCAATTACTGCTCCATAATTGAACAACCAATCCATTCCCAAAATTACATCAAATTTCCCGAGTCTAATCGGAATCAAATCTACTAACAAGATATTCCCCTTAATATTTACCCTACAGTTCTTGTAAACGAACCTAACAGGGATTATTTCCTTATTCGCAATTTCTATGTTCATTGGAAAATTCAGTTCTTCTCTAGGCAATTCTAACCTCTTAGCAAATTCATCAGATATAAACGAGCAAGTAGCACCCGAATCAAATAATACATATGCATTAATATCATTGATTGGGATAATACCTGACACCACATCTTTTGATTGCACAGCATCTTACACAGTCATGTTGAAGGCTCTGGCTGTGGGTTTGTTTGATGCTCCAGGTCCTGTAATAGCCCACGTACCTCCATTGTTACCTCCTCCATTGTTTCTGGTTGTCCCTCCCTCCTTCTTCTTAGGGCATTCACGAGCAAAATGATCCTTGGATCCGCACGTGAAGCACGCCTTCTTCTTTGGTTGAGTGCAATTTGGGGCGATGTGACCCTCCTGGCCACAATTGTAGCAAACTCGTTTCCCCATCAAGCACGCACCCTTGTGAAATTTCCCGCATGTCGCACATGCTTCAAACTTTTTGTTTTGCTGGTTACCCTGCTGGTTTCCAGCTCCCCCGTTCCCATTCCACTTCCTCTTCAAGCTGTTGTTGTTGTTGTTGTTGTTGTTATTTCCACTGCTGCCACCTCCATTCTTCATTTCATTCTCATTCTTTTTCTTCTTTTGTTCCTGGTTGAATTTGGTCACCGCCTCTCCTCCACCTTCAGCGAGTATTGCTTTCTCCATTACTGCTGCAAATGTCTTCAACTGGAACAGGGAAACCCTACTGTACAGCCAGGGCTTCAGTCCCTGTTCAAACCTCTTCGCTTTGCGTTTGTCTGTGCTAACCTGATATGGCACAAACCTCGCCAACTCGTTTAATTTTGTGGCATACTCGGATACCGACATCGTCCCTTGCTTCAGCTCCAGAAACTGTACTTCCAGCTGACTCTTTGAACTCTCCGGGAAATAGGTCTCGAAGAACAGTTCCTTGAACCTATCCCAGGTCATCACTCCTGGCCCTTCCCGAGTTTTATTGGCTTGCCACCAATACCTAGCTTCTGCTTTCAACATGAAAGTTGCGAAAGCAGTCTTCTGGTCATCCCCTACCCTAGCGACATCGAACACCTTCTCTATCTCCATAATCCAGGTTTGAGCTTTAACTGGATTCATGGACCCATGGAATTCAGGTGGTCCAACCGCCTTAAACTCCTTAAACGTTGTGCCTTGGTTTTGAGGTTGATTCTGCAACGCTCCTGTCAATAGTGCCACTAGTTGTTGAACGGGATTCGCATCAACATTGTCATTAGCTTCTTCGGTGGTTCTCTGTCGTGTTGCTTGACGTCTGGGAGGCATTTTCTGTTTAAAATAAAACATCTATTAGACCATTACTCAACTTCTTTAAGTATTTCTAATTAACTTGCCTCTACCAAAGAAATAACCACATAGCACATAACACTTTGAATAAAATAATAACTTTTATTTATTCATAAACTTTTTGAAAACATAACACAATAGCATCTCTGCTATCTACATTACTTTCCTGAACTACAAAAGTTTCAGGGCAACATCATCATTCTCATATCCCATGGTTACTTAACACTCGGGACTTACACATTATTTAACACTTATTACTTGCAAAACAGACAAATTTCCTACGATGATCTATTAAGATAATCATTCGCCTTTTGACGCTCTTCTTCCATAACACGGAACATGGTTCGGCGATCTAACACGTATGATGGTAGAGTCTCGAACTGAATTGGATAACCCATGACCCGATCTTGAGCTCGATTGATCACGGTATTGAATACTTTATCCATCTCTTCCATCTTCATCCTCTTTGCTTGTGCGTCCCTTACTGCTCTTCCAGTTCGTTGATAAGCTTCCGCATACGCATCTTCAGCTCTTATCCTCTTAGCCGCTTCTTCTCTCAGCCTGCCCTTCAGTTCAACAACCATCTCGATCAATTGTTCCTTCTCTCCTTCAGTCTGTGTTAGTTTCTCCTCGGCGTTTGTCAATCGTTCATCACGATCCTGGATCTCGCCGTCTTTTTGTGTAATTGTAGTCTGTTGTTCAGCTACTATCTCCTGCAACTCCTCCACTGTATCTTGAAGTTCCACGTTACGGTCATGCACCTCATCGTATACACGGCCAGCTATCGAGTTAAGCGGAATCCTTTCCTCCTCATCCTCGTCATCCTCATCCTCCTGTGGTAACTCCACGGGATCCTCCTCGTCTGTCTCCACATCATCATCCTCATCCTCAACTACTGTGACCAACGGGGCTGACTCCCGTGGCAGTAGTTGTTCCCAAACTACCTGAATGTCGTGAGGCTCCTCCTCTATAGGCATTTGAGGTCCCTCCTCCCTAGTCTGACTAGATTCTCCGACATTAGTCATCCTGACAACAAAATTTTAAAGTTTTAGTTATTAATCATTCTACTTGACACTCGCGAGCACATAAGTTATAAACACATAAGCACATAAGTGTTTTATTACTTCTTTCTTAAAACTCGATAAGAGTTAACTCCACTATCTTTTCAAAAGGTTACTTCCTAAGGCTTTTTCCCCCACCTAAGGTTCATAACCTAAAGCTTTGATACCAACCTGTGACACCCCCAAATCCTGGTACTTCATTACCTCAAGATTTGGTGTTCACGTAATCAAAACATTCATTTCTAACTACCCAATCATAATAGAATAGAATAATAAAAGAAAACCTGCCCATACAGGATTAAACTTAAATAAAAATCTCCCAGGTTATCTAACCTTTACAAACATTCATTCATTCATGCGGAATAATTAAAATAACATTCATTACAATCTTTAAACAAATCTGAAAATAAACTATTCAATCTATTACAGGTCTTCAGCATTGTTTCATCTTTCCTTTCCCTTTACTGGTGCTAGGTACATCACCAGTTTCAACCTTAGCTGTAAGAAATTTTACAGGCAAGAGTGAGCAAACAAAGCCCACTTGAAATAATAGTAGATAAATCATTTAACTTTACATCATGTACCGACGTTAGGTTTAATAGAACTGAACAATAAATTCTATTACTTTCTAAAAACTTTAATCAATTACTGAGGGTCTAATGACCACGAATCATGTCCACAGTTATAAGTAATTTTTTAACTTAAAACTTTAACAGTCATAGACTATAAGGACTTCACGTACTTAGGGGGATCAACCCTTCGTACAATGTATTGTGCACAATCATTTCAACGCTAAGCGTAACCTCTTATAAAAGAGTTGTTCTTCTCAGTATTTAGAATACAAGTCCGTACCAAAGTGAGTTTGGTTTGGATACATCACGGGGTAATTTAGAATTCAACGGTAATCAACTAAGGGTTAGTTGATTACAAACAACATAACTGTATACTATGGAATAATCATAGTTGAATTGATATTTATAAACTAACATCATGCTTTAGGAATAATTTAATAGCATAATCATGGAATAATCATAACATGCATCCTCATAAACCAATAGATACACGAGCTTAACCAACAATAAACAATCTAACTCTACGAAAGTGTAAAGTTAGCAATTTGTACAATTGAAATGGAATTAAAGCGATAATGTGTTTAACGAATTCAAACTTGCACAATAAAGTTTTGAGTTAGAGAACTTGCATAAGTATAACATAACAGTGAAAAGTAATCTTGCTGAATAATAAAGTAGCAAAGGTTAGGGAACTTGCCTCGCATGTAGGTTAAACAATTACTATTCACGTTCACCCCAAGTCCTACACATACCATATGCATTGATAATACACATTAGCTACACTAACATTACCTTTATGAGTTCCTTTATTACTCTTAGTATAGCTACTAACTAAGTTTAAGTTTAAACACAGCACATCTTTCATGAACATTACATTTTAGCTTTATTACAACTACTTAAATGATCATGCCATTACACTACGTGTACATTAAAAACTTGATATAACATCCTAATACATGTCCAACATGTTATCATTAAGTTATACTAATATCCAAAGGGTTGCACTTGCATTCGTGCATCCCGACGCCCTCCGATTGGCTCCAAATACACAACAGTCATAAAGATGACCATTTTTACTACTGTTACAGACCTCAAATAAAAAAACTTAAAGAATGAAAGTTGTAGGTCTACTCGTCCTCTTTCCGAATCATCTTGAATTACCTAAATCAGAGTTCGTATGAAAAAGTTATGGCCGTTTTACTACAGGAGGCCAAAACTGCCCAACTAGGCCACTTTTCCGGCGCCGGGGCGCGGAACAGTGGCGCTGGGGCGCGGGACACAGTGCTGGGGCGCGGGCCATGGCGCTGGGGCGCGGGCCACGGCGCTGAGGCGCGGGCCTCGGCGCTGGGGCGCGGGCCTCGGCGCTGGGGCGCGAGCATCAGCGCTGGGGCGCGAGCATCAGCGCTGGGGCGCGAGCATCAGCGCTGGGGCGCCAGCAATGAACTGCTGGGCCGTGCCGCGGCGCGAACTGTCAGCGTCGACTGACAGCTTCGGCAGCCATGAAAGAAAAACCAAATTGGCCAAAAAGCTCGAATCTAATAGACTAGTTACACTCTATTTTGCACATAAACTTCATACAAACACATTGTGACAATTCCTAACGTGTTTCTATTCATAATTTGTCTAAACATCAACTATAAAACACCTAATTTCAAGGTTTTTGGCAAAACTCCATTATTGATATTATTTCATAAAAAATCAACACTGTGATTTTGTTATTCAACCAACACAGAAATTTCAAAGCATTATAATTATGTTTTTACATACTCTATCAATTCTAACAATCAATTTATCCATTTAACAACAATTAAAACCTTAATTTCTATTTTAAAATAGCCATATTCATACATATTGTCATATGAACACTCTGTAAAATATTTTCTTCCACAAAACACATATATACATGAACTAATTTCTCTATAATCATATATAAGTTCATAGAACAACCATATAATCAATAACCATGCCAAACTATAACATAACATCACTTTATAAAAATCACAGAGAACTTTTTAGGAGAAGAAAACTTTTAGAGCTTACAAAAGAAAAGATAGCCTACCTTGGATTATGAAGAAGATGATGGTCCTAACTCTTTGATTGTCAAGCTTTTCTCCAAAACCTGTTAATAATCTCTCAATTCTCTCTAGAATTCTCTCACTTTTCTTCTTTTCTTCTTCTTCTTCCTCTGAGTCTTTCTATTTTTCTCTCCTTTCTCTCTCTTCTATCTTACGTACTAAAATCTAACGCATACAATATAACGTAATATATTAATAATATAATATAAGTACTGATAAATATATCAGTTATAGGAGTTTTGAAATTTAAAAGCCATAAGGTTTGTTTGGCTAGTCTAAGTAAAATAACCCCTTAATCCTTACTCCTTGTTTGGTAAAATACTAATAGATTAAAGACTTATTATGCAATAAGGCATGTTTGGCAAACTAAAATAAACTCTTTTAATTTATTTTAATAACTCTTTTATAGCAAGACTATTAGTCACACTTTATTTAACTAAATAAATCAAATAAAAACATTACTCTATTAAATTACTTTAACACATAAACAATTATAATTCTTTTTACAATTATAATTTCATTTAATCAACTAATATTTCAAACTACAATTTCTCATTTAAATATTATTATTTATTTAAAATCATTATAAGCTCTCTAGCTTATTAAATTAAACTCCATTATTATAAAATCTCATAATAATTAATTTATTTAGCTCCTTAATTATTTACTCAACAATTAATTAATTAAATCACATCAACTCAAATTGCCATATAATTCAATAAATATTTAATATTGCCAATAAATATTTAATATTTAATATTTAATTATTTATTCAACAAATAATTAAATAAACCACATCACTCAAATTGAACAATTATTTATTCAACAATAAACATATCCACTAAATATTTATATAAATCAATAAATATTTATAACTTACATTTAAAAAATTCTGGAATGTTACATCATTCCCTCCTTACAAGGATTCTGTCCTCAGAATCACAATTCAAACAAATTATTCGCTACATTCTTCCCTACTTACAAAGATTCTGTCCCCAGAATCGAAGACACAGATTAAACAAATAACTCAGGGTAATCTTTCAACATTTTCTCTTCGAGTTCCCACGTTGCTTCTTCAGCGTTGTGGTTCCTCCAAATCACCTTCACAGAAGGTATCACTTTATTCCTGAGCACTTGTTCTTTCCTGTCGACTATCTGGATAGGAATCTCTTCATAAGACAAATCTTTCTCGAACTGCAATGGTTCGTACTCGATTACGTGTTTGTAATCGGGTTTATATGGTCGTAACACCGAAATGTGAAAAATATTATGAATGTTTTCCAAATCTGGAGGTAGAGCTACCTCATAAGCTACCTCTCCAACTTTTCGCAGCACTTCAAAGGGTCCAATAAACCTCGGGCTTAGTTTTTCCTTTTTACCGAAACGAATTTTCCCCTTCCAAGGAGAAACTTTTAGGAATACATAGCTTCCTACGTCAAATGCACGATCTTGCCTGTGTTGATCAGCATACTTCTTCTGTCGGTCTTGAGCTGCTACTAATCTTATCCTGATGAGTTTGATAACCTCAGCAGTTTGTTGCACCAATTCTGGTCCTAACAGTTGACGTTCACCAACTTCATCCCAGTACAGTGGAGTTCTGCACTTTCTGCCGTATAACGCTTCGTAAGGTGGCATGCCGATGCTCGCGTGATAACTATTATTGTAGGCGAATTCCACCAACGGTAATTGCTCTTCCCAGCTTCCTTTGAAATCCATGACGCATGCTCTCAACATATCTTCCAATGTCTGGATCGTTCGTTCGCTTTGGCCATCTGTTTGCGGATGATATGCCGTACTCATTCGCAACTGTGTTCCCATACATTCTTGTAGTCTCTTCCAGAAGTTTGATGTGAACCTTGGATCTCTGTCTGACACAATTGACACTGGAACTCCATGTCTTGCAACGATCTCTTTAATATATAGTTTTGCCAGCTGATCAAGATTGAATCTAATCTTTATTGGCAAAAAGTGTGCAGATTTTGTCAGTCTGTCTACTATTACCCAAATTGCATCGTATCCTTTCTGAGTAGTTGGAAGACCCACCACAAAATCCATCGTGATATGCTCCCATTTCCATTCCGGTATTTCCAATGGTTGAAGCAATCCGCTAGGTCTTTGATTTTCGGCTTTTACTCTCTGACATGTTAAGCACTTCGCTACACATTCTGCGACGTCCCTTTTCATATTTGGCCACCAAAAATGTCGGCGCAAATCTTGATACATTTTCGTGCTCCCTGGATGAATTAAATATTTTGAGCTATGAGCTTCGATCAAAATTTCTTCTTTCAGTTCTGGTGCTGCTGGAACCCAGATCCTTCCCTCAAACCGTAGTAACCCTTCGGTGTCGATCTTGTATTTTACATCACCGCCTTCAATCAAATTCTCTTTGATTTTCGCACACTCTTCGTCTTGTAGTTGGGCACTCTTCACTTTGTCCATTAAAGTTGGACCAGCTTCTATCTGAAATAATTGTTCATCGGATTCCTGTGGAAATTTGATTTCCAGTTCTAACTTTGTCATTGCTGAAATGAGCTCCTCCTGAGTTGTTAGCAGCATTAATTTCTCCCGACCTTTCCTGTTTAAAGCATCTGCAACCACATTCGCTTTGCCCGGATGATAAAAGATCTCACAATCGTAATCTTTTATCAGTTCCATCCACCTTCTCTGGCGCAGGTTCAAATCTTTCTGAGTAAAAATATACTTCAGACTTTTGTGGTCTGTGTAGATCTCACATTTCTCTCCATAAAGATAGTGTCTCCATATCTTGAGAGCAAATACCACTGCAGCCAATTCCAAATCATGAGTTGGATACCCTTTCTCATAATCTTTCAATTGTCTTGATGCATAGGCAATAACTTTGTCGTTTTGCATAAGAACACAACCCAATCCTTTGTGTGAGGCATCACTATACACCACAAAATTTCCTGTATTATCTGGTAGGGTTAACACAGGTGCCATACTTAGCTTCTTCTTCAAATCTTGGAAGCTCTCTTCACACTTTTCCGTCCAAACGAATTTCACAGCTTTTCGTGTCAAATTTGTTAATGGAGTGGCTATCTTAGAAAAATCTTGTATAAATCTTCTATAATAACCGGCCAGTCCCAAGAAACTCCTCACCTCCGAAGGTGTTCTTGGTTGTTCCCAATTGATTACAGCTTCCACTTTCGATGGATCTACTGAAATCCCATCTTTGTCAATCACATGACCCAAAAATTGTACACGGTCGAGCCAAAATTCACACTTAGTGAATTTCGCGTACAACTTTTCCTTTCTTAGTGTCTCCAATGTCAGACGTAAATGTTCCACGTGTTCTTCTTGAGTTTTGGAATACACCAGAATGTCGTCGATAAACACCACTACGAACTTGTCTAAAAATGGTTTAAATACCCTGTTCATCAAATTCATGAACGCGGCAGGGGCATTTGTTAAACCAAAAGACATCACCAAAAACTCGTAATGTCCATACCGAGTTCTGAATGCCGTTCGTGGTATATCCTCCTTCCTCACTTTCAACTGGTGATACCCACTTCTCAAATCAATTTTCGAAAAGTATTTAGCACCCTTCAACTGGTCAAACAAGTCATCTATTCTTGGCAACGGGTATTTGTTTTTAATAGTGACTTTGTTTAACTCCCTGTAATCAATGCAAAGACGCATTGACCCGTCCTTCTTCTTCACGAATAAAACTGGCGCTCCCCACGGCGATACACTTGGTTGAATATACTTCTTGTCTAGCAGTTCTTGCAACTGTACCATCAGTTCCTTCATTTCTACCGGAGCCATTCTGTACGGAGCCTTTGATATTGGTGCTGTTCCCGGCACTAAGTCGATCACGAATTCAATTTCTCTGTCCGACGGAAGTCCTGACAAATCTTCTGGAAACACGTCTTCGAATTCTCTCACTACCGGTATTTCTTCTAATTTCACACCTTTCTTCTGAGTATCGACTATGTAAGCTAAATAGCCCACACAACCTTGACTCAACAACTTCTTGGCCTGCATAGTCATCAGACACTTCATTTGTCTTGGCGACTTGCTACCATAAAATACTACCTTTGACGGAGTCATAAGGTTTACACACTTCTTTTGGCAGTCAATTACTGCTCCATAATTGAACAACCAATCCATTCCCAAAATTACATCAAATTTCCCGAGTCTAATCGGAATCAAATCTACTAACAAGATATTCCCCTTAATATTTACCCTACAGTTCTTGTAAACGAACCTAACAGGGATTATTTCCTTATTCGCAATTTCTATGTTCATTGGAAAATTCAGTTCTTCTCTAGGCAATTCTAACCTCTTAGCAAATTCATCAGATATAAACGAGCAAGTAGCACCCGAATCAAATAATACATATGCATTAATATCATTGATTGGGATAATACCTGACACCACATCTTTTGATTGCACAGCATCTTACACAGTCATGTTGAAGGCTCTGGCTGTGGGTTTGTTTGATGCTCCAGGTCCTGTAATAGCCCACGTACCTCCATTGTTACCTCCTCCATTGTTTCTGGTTGTCCCTCCCTCCTTCTTCTTAGGGCATTCACGAGCAAAATGATCCTTGGATCCGCACGTGAAGCACGCCTTCTTCTTTGGTTGAGTGCAATTTGGGGCGATGTGACCCTCCTGGCCACAATTGTAGCAAACTCGTTTCCCCATCAAGCACGCACCCTTGTGAAATTTCCCGCATGTCGCACATGCTTCAAACTTTTTGTTTTGCTGGTTACCCTGCTGGTTTCCAGCTCCCCCGTTCCCATTCCACTTCCTCTTCAAGCTGTTGTTGTTGTTGTTGTTGTTGTTATTTCCACTGCTGCCACCTCCATTCTTCATTTCATTCTCATTCTTTTTCTTCTTTTGTTCCTGGTTGAATTTGGTCACCGCCTCTCCTCCACCTTCAGCGAGTATTGCTTTCTCCATTACTGCTGCAAATGTCTTCAACTGGAACAGGGAAACCCTACTGTACAGCCAGGGCTTCAGTCCCTGTTCAAACCTCTTCGCTTTGCGTTTGTCTGTGCTAACCTGATATGGCACAAACCTCGCCAACTCGTTTAATTTTGTGGCATACTCGGATACCGACATCGTCCCTTGCTTCAGCTCCAGAAACTGTACTTCCAGCTGACTCTTTGAACTCTCCGGGAAATAGGTCTCGAAGAACAGTTCCTTGAACCTATCCCAGGTCATCACTCCTGGCCCTTCCCGAGTTTTATTGGCTTGCCACCAATACCTAGCTTCTGCTTTCAACATGAAAGTTGCGAAAGCAGTCTTCTGGTCATCCCCTACCCTAGCGACATCGAACACCTTCTCTATCTCCATAATCCAGGTTTGAGCTTTAACTGGATTCATGGACCCATGGAATTCAGGTGGTCCAACCGCCTTAAACTCCTTAAACGTTGTGCCTTGGTTTTGAGGTTGATTCTGCAACGCTCCTGTCAATAGTGCCACTAGTTGTTGAACGGGATTCGCATCAACATTGTCATTAGCTTCTTCGGTGGTTCTCTGTCGTGTTGCTTGACGTCTGGGAGGCATTTTCTGTTTAAAATAAAACATCTATTAGACCATTACTCAACTTCTTTAAGTATTTCTAATTAACTTGCCTCTACCAAAGAAATAACCACATAGCACATAACACTTTGAATAAAATAATAACTTTTATTTATTCATAAACTTTTTGAAAACATAACACAATAGCATCTCTGCTATCTACATTACTTTCCTGAACTACAAAAGTTTCAGGGCAACATCATCATTCTCATATCCCATGGTTACTTAACACTCGGGACTTACACATTATTTAACACTTATTACTTGCAAAACAGACAAATTTCCTACGATGATCTATTAAGATAATCATTCGCCTTTTGACGCTCTTCTTCCATAACACGGAACATGGTTCGGCGATCTAACACGTATGATGGTAGAGTCTCGAACTGAATTGGATAACCCATGACCCGATCTTGAGCTCGATTGATCACGGTATTGAATACTTTATCCATCTCTTCCATCTTCATCCTCTTTGCTTGTGCGTCCCTTACTGCTCTTCCAGTTCGTTGATAAGCTTCCGCATACGCATCTTCAGCTCTTATCCTCTTAGCCGCTTCTTCTCTCAGCCTGCCCTTCAGTTCAACAACCATCTCGATCAATTGTTCCTTCTCTCCTTCAGTCTGTGTTAGTTTCTCCTCGGCGTTTGTCAATCGTTCATCACGATCCTGGATCTCGCCGTCTTTTTGTGTAATTGTAGTCTGTTGTTCAGCTACTATCTCCTGCAACTCCTCCACTGTATCTTGAAGTTCCACGTTACGGTCATGCACCTCATCGTATACACGGCCAGCTATCGAGTTAAGCGGAATCCTTTCCTCCTCATCCTCGTCATCCTCATCCTCCTGTGGTAACTCCACGGGATCCTCCTCGTCTGTCTCCACATCATCATCCTCATCCTCAACTACTGTGACCAACGGGGCTGACTCCCGTGGCAGTAGTTGTTCCCAAACTACCTGAATGTCGTGAGGCTCCTCCTCTATAGGCATTTGAGGTCCCTCCTCCCTAGTCTGACTAGATTCTCCGACATTAGTCATCCTGACAACAAAATTTTAAAGTTTTAGTTATTAATCATTCTACTTGACACTCGCGAGCACATAAGTTATAAACACATAAGCACATAAGTGTTTTATTACTTCTTTCTTAAAACTCGATAAGAGTTAACTCCACTATCTTTTCAAAAGGTTACTTCCTAAGGCTTTTTCCCCCACCTAAGGTTCATAACCTAAAGCTTTGATACCAACCTGTGACACCCCCAAATCCTGGTACTTCATTACCTCAAGATTTGGTGTTCACGTAATCAAAACATTCATTTCTAACTACCCAATCATAATAGAATAGAATAATAAAAGAAAACCTGCCCATACAGGATTAAACTTAAATAAAAATCTCCCAGGTTATCTAACCTTTACAAACATTCATTCATTCATGCGGAATAATTAAAATAACATTCATTACAATCTTTAAACAAATCTGAAAATAAACTATTCAATCTATTACAGGTCTTCAGCATTGTTTCATCTTTCCTTTCCCTTTACTGGTGCTAGGTACATCACCAGTTTCAACCTTAGCTGTAAGAAATTTTACAGGCAAGAGTGAGCAAACAAAGCCCACTTGAAATAATAGTAGATAAATCATTTAACTTTACATCATGTACCGACGTTAGGTTTAATAGAACTGAACAATAAATTCTATTACTTTCTAAAAACTTTAATCAATTACTGAGGGTCTAATGACCACGAATCATGTCCACAGTTATAAGTAATTTTTTAACTTAAAACTTTAACAGTCATAGACTATAAGGACTTCACGTACTTAGGGGGATCAACCCTTCGTACAATGTATTGTGCACAATCATTTCAACGCTAAGCGTAACCTCTTATAAAAGAGTTGTTCTTCTCAGTATTTAGAATACAAGTCCGTACCAAAGTGAGTTTGGTTTGGATACATCACGGGGTAATTTAGAATTCAACGGTAATCAACTAAGGGTTAGTTGATTACAAACAACATAACTGTATACTATGGAATAATCATAGTTGAATTGATATTTATAAACTAACATCATGCTTTAGGAATAATTTAATAGCATAATCATGGAATAATCATAACATGCATCCTCATAAACCAATAGATACACGAGCTTAACCAACAATAAACAATCTAACTCTACGAAAGTGTAAAGTTAGCAATTTGTACAATTGAAATGGAATTAAAGCGATAATGTGTTTAACGAATTCAAACTTGCACAATAAAGTTTTGAGTTAGAGAACTTGCATAAGTATAACATAACAGTGAAAAGTAATCTTGCTGAATAATAAAGTAGCAAAGGTTAGGGAACTTGCCTCGCATGTAGGTTAAACAATTACTATTCACGTTCACCCCAAGTCCTACACATACCATATGCATTGATAATACACATTAGCTACACTAACATTACCTTTATGAGTTCCTTTATTACTCTTAGTATAGCTACTAACTAAGTTTAAGTTTAAACACAGCACATCTTTCATGAACATTACATTTTAGCTTTATTACAACTACTTAAATGATCATGCCATTACACCACGTGTACATTAAAAACTTGATATAACATCCTAATACATGTCCAACATGTTATCATTAAGTTATACTAATATCCAAAGGGTTGCACTTGCATTCGTGCATCCCGACGCCCTCCGATTGGCTCCAAATACACAACAGTCATAAAGATGACCATTTTTACTACTGTTACAGACCTCAAATAAAAAAACTTAAAGAATAAAAGTTGTAGGTCTACTCGTCCTCTTTCCGAATCATCTTGAATTACCTAAATCAGAGTTCGTATGAAAAAGTTATGGCCGTTTTACTACAGGAGGCCAAAACTGCCCAACTAGGCCACTTTTCCGGCGCCGGGGCGCGAAACAGTGGCGCTGGGGCGCGGGACACAGTGCTGGGGCGCGGGCCACGGCGCTGGGGCGCGGGCCACGGCGCTGAGGCGCGGGCCTCGGCGCTGGGGCGCGGGCCTCGGCGCTGGGGCGCGAGCATCAGCGCTGGGGCGCCAGCAATGAACTGCTGGGCCGTGCCGCGGCGCGAACTGTCAGCGTCGACTGACAGCTTCGGCAGCCATGAAAGAAAAACCAAATTGGCTAAAAAGCTCGAATCTAATAGACTAGTTACACTCTATTTTGCACATAAACTTCATACAAACACATTGTGACAATTCCTAACGTGTTTCTATTCATAATTTGTCTAAACATCAACTATAAAACACCTAATTTCAAGGTTTTTGGCAAAACTCCATTATTGATATTATTTCATAAAAAATCAACACTGTGATTTTGTTATTCAACCAACACAGAAATTTCAAAGCATTATAATTATGTTTTTACATACTCTATCAATTCTAACAATCAATTTATCCATTTAACAACAATTAAAACCTTAATTTCTATTTTAAAATAGCCATATTCATACATATTGTCATATGAACACTCTGTAAAATATTTTCTTCCACAAAACACATATATACATGAACTAATTTCTCTATAATCATATATAAGTTCATAGAACAACCATATAATCAATAACCATGCCAAACTATAACATAACATCACTTTATAAAAATCACAGAGAACTTTTTAGGAGAAGAAAACTTTTAGAGCTTACAAAAGAAAAGATGGCCTACCTTGAATTATGAAGAAGATGATGGTCCTAACTCTTTGATTGTCAAGCTTTTCTCCAAAACCTGTTAATAATCTCTCAATTCTCTCTAGAATTCTCTCACTTTTCTTCTTTTCTTCTTCTTCTTCCTCTGAGTCTTTCTATTTTTCTCTCCTTTCTCTCTCTTCTATCTTACGTACTAAAATCTAACGCATACAATATAACGTAATATATTAATAATATAATATAAGTACTGATAAATATATCAGTTATAGGAGTTTTGAAATTTAAAAGCCATAAGGCTTGTTTGGCTAGTCTAAGTAAAATAACCCCTTAATCCTTACTCCTTGTTTGGTAAAATACTAATAGATTAAAGACTTATTATGCAATAAGGCATGTTTGGCAAACTAAAATAAACTCTTTTAATTTATTTTAATAACTCTTTTATAGCAAGACTATTAGTCACACTTTATTTAACTAAATAAATCAAATAAAAACATTACTCTATTAAATTACTTTAACACATAAACAATTATAATTCTTTTTACAATTATAATTTCATTTAATCAACTAATATTTCAAACTACAATTTCTCATTTAAATATTATTATTTATTTAAAATCATTATAAGCTCTCTAGCTTATTAAATTAAACTCCATTATTATAAAATCTCATAATAATTAATTTATTTAGCTCCTTAATTATTTACTCAATAATTAATTAATTAAATCACATCAACTCAAATTGCCATATAATTCAATAAATATTTAATATTGCCAATAAATATTTAATATTTAATATTTAATTATTTATTCAACAAATAATTAAATAAACCACATCACTCAAATTGAACAATTATTTATTCAACAATAAACATATCCACTAAATATTTATATAAATCAATAAATATTTATAACTTACATTTAAAAAATTCTGGAATGTTACATATATTTTGTGAATCAAATAGGGTGAGGCGAACCCAACGTTAGAAGGGTGTTTTGTCACTATCATACAATATGTCTAATGACATACAACCTCGTGTCATTATAAGACAGGATTGTGCTCATCCACTTGCTGAGTATATATACGAGCACTACCTATATAATCTTGGTATTTGTTTGAAGTATAATTCTCAATTAGAGACAGTAGAGATAATGATATGCCAAGAGAAGACTCACCATTGGTAAGGATATGATAGTAATCTTCTCGTTTTTCTTTGGGGTATATTGGGTCAACCAAGGATAATTCTATGGCCATATGATATCTATCACAACCTAGAAGCATGGTCTCCCATGTACAAATGTTTCCTTGAGCACTTCCCAAAGATTCTAATTTTTAAAACAGTTTTTGACTATACCTTTATGTAAGGTGTCATTGTGAGGTGTTGTCCACGGTTGGGACATGAGTCACATTTGGTATATATTTGTATCCAAACTCACAGCATATGTGTTGTTGTATTTTGTACGATAATTATTGTAATAAAGTTGTAGTTGTTTTCTGTACCATGTATTTGGCGACTCAGAATAGGTTGGATGGAATGGACCTATTTTGGGGTCGTTACAATATATATATAAGATATATTCGTTCTTTTGAGGCATTGCAATTGAATGTTTCTGTGAACTGTAGCACCGTGTAGCACCAAATGTCGGGTTAGAAGATACCCGGATTTCGGGGCATCACAAGTGTTATCAAAGCATTAGGTTATAAAACTTATGGGGGGAAGAACCTTAGACTAATAACCTCGTTAAGGAAGGAAAAGTCCGGAGGAAGTAAACTCGAGCTTTACTTAAAACGAATGGGTCAATAAGGTATTGAGGAAACTCAATACCGAAAGATTTAAAAGATGGAAAGTAACCTTAAATAAATTAAATGTGATTTGTGCTTATACTATTATGTGTTATGTACTAATCAACATGTTATGTGTTATTGTAGGATGCCGATCGATAGCTTGATGTATAGAGACATACTCGGGGTGAGCGAAGAAATTGTGAACAGAGTAGAGCCTGTACCCATGCCAGGGGTGGAGGTACCAATAGTGATTTTAGAAGAGTCGGAGCCAGAGGAGTACTTTTCTGAGGAGGACTACTCCGAGGGAGAAATGGATATAGCATCATATCTTAGTATGATGAATGATGTGGAGGAAGGAATGGAGGTAACATCGGTTGATACGGTGGTACCTACACTAGAGTCATCACCTCTAGATGCAATGAGAGCATTGTATCTGGCAGTGCTTGACAGGATGTACAACTGAGTCCAGTTGTGCAAAATCAGAGTGAAGAGATTAGTTATCTCTATGAAGCTAAGATGTCTGCAGAAGCATATTTTGAGTCAGAGCAGGCTAGGGGTTATAAGGAAGTGGCCGATGAGCTTCGTAGGAAACTGGGGGAGAAGGACCAGAAGATAGCACGGATGTCTTACATCCATGAGAGTTCTCATAAGGATTTCAAGCTGAAAGTTGCTTGTTATTCCATTGAGTCGGGACAAACCAGTCATACTATTAGTCGGGATGTTGTAGCGATAATTGTGAATGAGAAGCACGAGGACGTTGTTATGCATTATTAGAATGTTAGAGTTATAAATATATGTGTAGTGACGTAAAACCCTCTTTTGTATAAAAGGGTAGTCCTTTTTGTAAATCCTAACTTTTTTGAAGTTCAATTGCTGGATAGAAAATGTAATAGCTTTTGGCTATGAAAGCAAATTGTAAATAGTTTCAAACTATGAAGAAGCATATGAATATAATGAAGTTTTCATTTAATATGCTTTGTTATGGTATGAGTTGTTATGTGGCGAATAATAACAAAGTAAATAGATAATAATGAAATTTTATTTATTTACTAAGAAAATGCAACCAAGAAGAAGATAACGTAATCAGGAAGCGGAATCACATAATGATAATCAAGGGGGGGTTAAAACAACCCTATGCAAGAGTTCGTTAATTTATTAACAGCTGCATTTAACCAAACCAGGGGTAGAGTACCCGCGAGACCAAGGGTAGCCCGAATGACTACCTTTAAAGGATTTAAAGGCGTAGGTCCGTCGGAGTTCAAAGGAACGACGGACCCAATAGAGGCCTAGACCTGGGTAAATGAGATAGAGAAGGTGTTTATTATTACAAGCATGGGTGAGGCACAAAAGACTTCTTTTGCGACTTACATGACGAAAGGGGAAGCCAACTTTTGGTGAGAGGCTCACCAGGTTGGGGCTAGAACAGATGCGGTAACAAGGGAACAATTCAAGAAGGTTTTCTTTGAGAATTATTTCCGTACAAGCATGACAGTTCCCCAGTATGCGGCCAAATTCAATGAATTGGCAAAGTTTGCTCCACACTAAGTAGACACTGAGGAGAGGAAGGCTCGTAGGTTTGAGCAGGGCTTGAAACCCTGGCTCTATAGTGGAATTTCTGTGTTCCAGAGTGTTTCCTATGGGACCATTCTGTAGAAGGTGATTATAGTAGAGGGTGGTAGTGAGGTATTGACCCAATACCACAAAGAGAGATAGAATAAGAGCAAAGGAGAGGGAGGAACCAAGGCAGAGAGCGCCAGTAGTATTGGCATTATGCCAAAAAAAAGAATTTTAACTCCGAGAATACTGGAGTATGACAAGGGGATCCTAAGAGTAGGATCGAAGCGTGTAAGACGTGTGAAAAGACTCATCTAGGAGTCTATCTGAAAGGGATTATAAGTACCTTTAAACATTAAGGTAGAGGAGGAAGGAAATAACTCTCGTTAAATATATTTGTGGAAATGGTTTCATGGATAATAATGGTAAGCAAGTGTTGGTAGATAAGCACCAATAATGTTGAGAGAATTTGAAGTAATTCTTGGTATAAATAGGTTGATTAATCATAGAACTTTAATAAATTGTTAGAATAAAAGTATGAATCTTCGGTTTTCTAAGAAAATCCAAAGTAGTAATTTACGGTAATAAAATACCGTGACGCTCTTGTTGTCTAACCTTGACGCAAGTTAGGAGGATGTTAAGGAAGAGGATGAGTCGTTACAGTTGTGTATCGACTATTTTGTAAGTAGAGTAAGTTAACGATTAAGAGTAAATACCCATGGCCCAGGATCGATGATATATTTGATCAGTTGAAGGGGCAAAGAATTTTTCTAAGATAGATTTGTGTACGGGGTATCGTCGGTTGAAAGTAAGGAAGAAGGAGGAGGTACCTATGATGATATTCAGAACTTGTTATAGTTATGACAAGTTTCTGGTTATGTCATTTGGGTTGACTAATGTACTAAAGCTAGATTTTTCGTAAGAGGCACTGAGCAAGTCGGTGGTAAACAAATAGGTTCTCTTGTGAGGTGTTATGGTTGAAATACCATTAGCGTCACAGAGTGTTCGAATAATATTTGGACGAGTGTGTCATAATGATCATTGGTGATATTCTAGTCAATTTTAAGACGCCAGAAGATCACGCTGAACATTGGAAGATAGTGTGAGAAACACTACGGAGGGAGAAGTTGGATACGGAATTCACTAAGTGTGAATGTTAGCATGTTAGCATTAAAAGACATATAGATATGTTATTGATAAGTATGTTGGGATTGAGAAGTGAAAAAAATAGTTTCAAGAGTTAAAAGGAAGGTTAAGTGAGGCACTTGTATTGTCTTTATCAGATGATACGGGGAATGTTGTAGTGTATCTCGATGCTTCACATAAAGGACGAGGTTGCGTGCTCATGTAGCATGGCAAGGTCATTGTGTATGCATCACGCCAGTCAAAGGATTATGAGGAGGTCTATCCTACTTATGATCTAGAATTGGCAGCTGTAGTTTTGAATTAAAAATCTGAAGATAGTATTTATATGGGGAGAAGTGTGAGATATACACGGACTCTAAGAGTCTGAAATATATCTTCACACAGAAGGAGTTGAATATGCGGTAGAGAGAGGACTGTGATATCTTATGTCATACAGGGAAGGTAAACGTAGAAGCCGACGCGTTAAGTAGGAAACGTAGGGAAAAGCTATCGATGTTAACGACTCAGAATGAGTTAACAACGGAGATGCCGAGAATGAAGTTAGAAGTTAAATTACGGAATGAAGCGGTAGAAATGTTATTCACAACGTAGACTCAATCCACAAAAACAGAACGAGTTAAGGAAGTACAACTAGATAACGAGGAGTGCAAGCGAATGAAGAAGAGGATGCAAGATGAAGAGAAGATCAAGTATAATCTTGTTTTGAAGAAGGAATTTGAGTTTCATATAATTCTAAGTTAAAAGAAGGACTAATAAAAGGAGGACAGCGTAATATGTTAATAAGTGTTTAACTTCCGACTCAAATTATTGATAGGAAATGAGAAGTCATGAAAAAATAAGATAATACCTTCGTTGAAGGTGAAATGAAAGAACCACAATGTCGAAGAAGCATTGTGGGAACTCGAGATTAAAATAAAAGAAAAATTTTCCTCAATGGTGTATGTATTATTAGCGAGATTTTGGGGAGAGAATCCTTATAAGGGTGGAAGAGTGTAACGTCCCAGAAAAAAATCGAATTTTTGAGAATTAAATTTTTATTTGATTATGTGGATTAAATAAATTTAATTGATTATTTATGGGAGTAAGCTATTTGAAGGTCGTTCTATGACCTAGACATATCAGAACGTCGTAGTATTTTGGCTACGTGATAGAATTAAAGTGTTTGAATTTCCAAGAGGAAAATAAAAGCTTTTTGAGAAATTTTCTGAAAAATACTATTCACGCATTTCTGCTCGGGAATTATTTTTGAACTTTCGAGAAATACGTAACGATAGAATATCAAGGTGAGATGGAAAATCCAATAATATTTCAATTATGGCAAACGCAGTTTTTCGCCTGCGGACTTAAAACATAACAGTTAGGGAAAGTGATTCTCGAGAAGGAATTTAAATGGGTATAATGAATTAAAGCGATGATCGTATGATGTGTAAGTATTAAACGTTGTAATGAATACGAGTATGATACGAAGTTTTATATGAGTATGTATGAATAATGGTATATTGTATATTATGAACTAGTATACGAGTTAGAATACGATAATAATACGTATAGAATACGTCCTAAGGATTTAAGTCATTTGTGAATGGACTTGTGGATTATGTGGGATGTACAAGTCCAATAGGATTTAATATGAAAATCTAATAGAATTAATGTGCAAGCCCAAGTGTTTGTAATGTAAAGCCCAAAGTAATTTAATGTTCTAGCCCAAAGCTTAAGCTAAGCTAATTAAACCTAAGCCCAAGTTATGATCCAATGGGTTAGGGTGACCCATGGGGCAAACCATGGATGATCCAAAGTCATGAGCAAGTAACTTAATAGCTAAGTGTTGTGATTGCCAAGTAATTAATGTGATAAGCAAGTAAAGGATAAGCTATGTGCTAAGCAAGTTAACTTAATGGCTAAGTAAGTGTGGTAACCAAGTATACTTAATGATCAAGTGTTGTGGGGAGCAAGTTAACTTAGTGTTTAAGCTAGGAATAGTAAGGAGATGGAGTGGTTTTATGACCATTATACCCTAACCTAGCAAGTCATATAAATAGCAAGCTTAGGATTTCATTTGTTGGTTGTTTCATTTCATCCAAACATTTTAAGAGCTTATTTGCTTGAGAGAAAAAGCTAGAAAAGCTAGAAAGTTAGACTTTGTTATTTCAAGAAGCAAGAAGAAGATCAAAGATTAACCAAGTGATATTCAAGGGTAAGCAATCTTGAACCATGATGCTCTTTCTCTTAATTCGTTGGAGAAGTGGGTAGTGGTAGATTATGTATGCTAAGAAATGAAGAGAATGAATAAATCAATGGACTTAAGTCGTATAAGTTAGGAACTAAGTAAGAACTTGTCATATATTAATAATAATGAAGTTAGTATGATAAGAAGAAGCAAGGATGGTGGTTAAAAGATTTAAGCCATCATAAGTCATGAGAAAAGAAATCATAAGTAGTTTATACTTTTATAAGTTACAAACTCACAAAGAACAAGTAATAACTTATCATGATTATACGTTAATGAAGTAAGTATGTTAAGATGTTAGTATGTTGGATAAAATCCATTTGAAACGATGAACAAATCATAAGAGACAAAGTTAAGCCGTAATTTATACGATTAGACGATAATCGTCGAATTCGTGAAATTCTCGGAATGAAAGTCGAATTTTGATATTGAGCTTGGAAACATTGGTTTTCAATGGAGACAAGTCTTATTTGGCATTATAGAGTTACGGACTCGAGAATGACTGAATTCTGACTTAGAACGCAAAAATGAGCGTTGAACGTTCACGAACGTTTATTATTTTCGTTAAAAATGGACTAATAGGTGAATTTTTAGTTAACGAAGTCAAATAGATAAAATTCTTGCATGAATACGTAGAGTATGTAATTTGTGAACCGTAGGCTCTTGAACGAGCCAATTCGGACTTATAACGAAGAAATTACGAGCCTAGGAATCTCACAAAGTCAAAAATCTGTCAAAATTTTATGAGGCACAGAGTCCGCGCCGCAGGGCGACTCAAGGAAGAAAAACCCACGCCGCAGCACGAGGCCGAGGCATAGTGCACTGTTAGTTAGCGCCACAGCGCGGCAGATAACACTAAGACTCGCATTGCAGCGCCGAGTTTGGATCGTAGTCACCTAAGCATCGCGCCGCAGTGCCAGCACTAAGTTTTGTACAGTAATGAAGGCTTATGAAGATAGAAGGAAGTTGATTGTTTATTAATGAACTAACACCTCAAAAGGGCATTGTTTAAAATGTTTAAACCTTAAGTAATACACTAAAGGTTGAAAGAAAGATTAATTGAATATAAGTTATTAATACTAAAGCGATGAATGATAATAAGCCGTAAAGGCTGATAAGTACTTGAAACGAGTTTCGTTAAGTAAGTAAGTACGATTACGAATATGAAAGGAAAGATAGTTAATTGATAATGAATTAATTAACTTAACATAGCATTTTTCGATGATGGCAATAACGTTGCGAGTTACAACAAAATGTTGATGAATATTATGTGAACGCAAACGGTATGTAATAAGTGTACTTAACCGGTGACAATCGAGTTTAGATTAATAATATAAAAACGTTAGTAAGCCGTGAGGAAGGATAATTAACTCGAAATGAGTTGTGTTAATGAAATTATTTCAGTTAAGTTATAGAAGAGAAAGAGGTTGGTAAGAACGATGTAAATTATAACGGCAAGTTGGAACCAATAATAACAAATCTAATACATAATTAGATTGAGAAGAAGGGTAAGATTCATTAGGAACCATGTATATTCATTCATGACCTAATGTGGTATGTTATGTGGTTATGTGTTGCAGAGACCGTAAAGACTCAAAAGGAAAAGTAATTATACTGTAGAAGACGCTGAAGGCAAGTTTTTCTTAAACGCTTGTCTAACCTTCGTGTTAGCCAGGTTTTCTGTGATTCATGTTATGAGATGCATAAATTATTTTACGAAAGGGTCGATGCCAGTTTACCTCGGCTAGACTAATCTTGGAGAGTTGATTTATTTACAAGTCTTTCCTTATAGAATTGATAACGCTATCATACGCATTTGTTTGGTACGGATTCAAGGTAAGCCTGAGTATAAATAAATAAATGTATTTTTCATCGATTATTCGATGGGCACGTGAGGTTGCCAAAACTTAAACGTACATACGTACATCCAGTTATTGAAGATATAAGATTCTTATGTTTCAAGCATGTTGTTTAAAAGTAATTGTTGTACTTGCTAAGCCTTTTATGCTCACTCTTGCTTGAACCATATGAATGCAACTAAGACCAAATGGACCAAGGATCTGACAAGGATAAAGGGAAGGCTAAGGTGAACATGTAGATTACCTATGTAATAGTATAGGTTTGTCATGATAATATTTGATATTATGACAAGAACAAATGTAACGGTTATAAAGAACCTGGGGAATGGTAATATTGTTTTGGAATATATATATATATATATATATATATAAGACATATTCGTTCTTTTGAGGCATTGCAATTGAATGTTTGTGTGAATTGTAGCACCGTGTAGCACCATATGTCGGGTTGGAAGAGACCCGGATTTGGAGGCGTCACAATAACTACTTTGTGGAGTAAAATTCAAGAATAATATTCATGGATCAAAAATAATTTGGACAGAAAAGAAATCAATTTTTCGTGTGAATAGTACTAGGGTGAATATTACCACGTGAATAGTACTTCATGAATAGTATCCCGTGAATAGTACCCTGTCATGAAAAGATCAAAATTTAACAAGAATGTTCAGAAAATATCCTTGTGAAATGATACTAGATGAAGCGCAAATTTCAAGGATATTCTACTAATTTCAAGGAGTATAGAAGCAATACTTAACAAAATGAGTGTAGAATTCGGAATCTAAAACGAAATAATATTACTCATATACTATAAAGTATGGAAGAAAATATTATTTCTTACGAATACTGAACAAAAATAATATCCCTTACGACTGTTGAACGAAAATAATATTCCTTACGAATATTGAACGAATATAATATTCCTTACGAATATTGAACGAAAATAATATTCCTTACGAATATTGAACGAAAATAAAATTCCTTACGAATACGAAAAATAATATCGTAAGCGAATATGAAATAAATAATGCCCCTTACCTTAAAAAAAGAGTACTTCTGACTGGTAGGGCGGAGATATTCTTGAAGAAAACTTATATTACTTTCTACGCTCAAAGCTTCCTTAAACTCTAAAGAAATACGCTCAATATTATAGAAGAAGAATTCTCTGATTCTGGTGTGATTTTCATTTCTAAACTGAGCATCCTATTTATAGGAGAATGGAAGGATACTATTTAGAAAATAATCACGGGTGCACAGTTTATAAAACTCACGGATGAATTCGGCGGAGGAAAAACTGATTTTTTGATTTTTACTATTCATTACAGTGCAATAAAATATTCTAATAAAATAAAAACTTTAAATAAAATATAATATATTCTATTTATAATCTAATAAAACAAAACTTATAGTATATATATACATATATATATATATATATATATATATATATATATATATATATATTATAAATAGAATATATATATTTTATTTAAAGTTTTTATTTTATTAGAATATTTTATTGCACTATATATATATATATATATATATATATATATATATATATATATATATATATATATATATATATATATATATATATATATATATATATATATATATATAACAAAATTAAAATAACTTTCTTCGACGATTTTGAAAAAATGGGTAAGTGGTGGTCCAAATAATACGTCAAACTTACAACAAATACCTCATAAAAATCCCCTCTATTTATCTCAATTCACTTGGCTTCACAAAACACATTTTTAAACAACAATTATTCTTCAATAATATTATAACTTGTAATATTAACAACCAGATCATTTCCAGGAAAGAGGGGGCTTTCCGATAAGGATTTCTCCCTATTGACGCGCAATTAGGTGACTAAATCCCTTCCTCGACGGAACTTTCTAGACATTGTCAATAATGCAAATAATAATATGAATAACTTTGTCATCTCAATTATTGATTTAATAATATACAATATTGTGCAGATGATATTGTGATAATAATTGAATCAATAATGTGAGATACTATGCAGCAATTACTGTAGCAATAATTGAGTATAACTGAGTGACTTCTCACGTAAGCATTAATAATCAATACCGTGTGTTACTATACAACCACACGTATTACTGTACTTTTATCACCGGGTATTTCAACAGTTAACGGTAAAACTTTCGCCATTATTTTTATAAAAAGATATTTCTGTCGTTTTCAAACTCCGACAGTAATTCTGTTGTGGGGTCTACCAATGAATGTGCCGTCGTATGAATATTCCCTGATAAAACGAATATTCCCCGACCAATCGAATATTTTATGACAACTTGCTTACTTTGTAAAATTTATAAATATTACCCACAACTATAACATTATATCAAATCCACACCATAATATTCAAAATGATATTTAAAGAAAAAAATTAATATTTATTCATAAAAGTTGAGGCCTTACATATTTCCTATACTCTGAAAATTTCGAAAACATTTGGGAAGATACTTTGATGAGTTATCTGCATTTAGGAAAAACAATGGACAGTTTTGAATGTATAGAATGGGAGTTATGGTTTTTACAAGAAATGACTCTTTTAAAAGGGAACATGAATAACTTTTTGTGTGTAACTCCAAAAATCATAAAATGTTATTTTAAGGTAGAGGATCATGATGGGAGTATACCCTGAAAGTTTCATAAGTTTTGGACAAAAACTGGATTTATGAAAAATGTTGCAAGATCCGGCTGTTTTAGGCCATATAAAAATAGTAAATCAAGTTGAAAAATTCTGGAAAAATTTGGGGATCCTCTGGAGATCATATTCTATCAGATTCCAGAAAAGAATTTTTGGAACTATTTTGGTATTTTTCATGTAAATTGTTGTGTTATGAATAAATGGGATTAATCAGTTGTGTAATGTCATAAATGCTAAAAATGTGATGTTAGTGCTTGGAAACCCTAAATATGTTTTATTCTAATTATTGGAGGGTATTTTTGATAAATTTTTATGAGAACTAGTATTTATGACCTTTTATGATTATTAAATAAATGTATTATTAAAGGGTAAACCATTAAAATAAATTGGTTATTGGTTTAATAAATGATTAAAATATTATAATGATATTAATAATATTAGAATAAGATATTTTTAAATAACCAATAATATTTAGTTTAAGAATGAATTTAAAATATTATTAAATGACTAATAATATTATATTAAAATATTATTAAGGTAATTAATAATATTAGATTAAATTTTTATTAGATGATTAAAATATTATTAAATCATTAATAATATTCGAAATTAAATAAAATGTTATTAAAAGGTTAATAATATTAGTAAATAAATAAAATATTATTAAATAAATAATAATATTAGTAAATAATTAAAATATTATTCAAATGTTAATAATATTAGTAAAGTAACAAAATATTATTAAATAATTAATAATATTAGTTAAGGAATTAAGATATTATTAAATGATTAATAATATTAATAAAAGAAGTAAGTATTAAGAATATTAGAAATTGATTAAAATATTATTAAGAGGTTAATAATATTAGTAAGTGAATAAATTATTATTAGTTGATTAATAATACTATGAAGTAAATAAAATATTATTAAGTGTAATAATATTATATGACTTTAAGATGATTTTTACGTGATAGTAATATTATCGAGGGATGATAATATAATAAGGAATTAATATAATGACTAAATGTTCGATAATGTAGTATAGGGTGATGATATTATATGATTTGCTAATTGAAAGATCAATTATAGGTCTTTCAAGGGAAGATAGATTAAAGTGCTTAACCGGATAGATTTAATTTCGTAGCAGTAGACTGCAAACAAGTCAAGTTCCCTAACTCAACTCGAGTTATTATTTTCAAAGCATGTTAGTAGATAATTATTGTTAATTTTTCCACATCCTTAATGATTATTGTTAATCGTATTTTGTGCAATTGAATTTGTGATGCCCCCAAAATAGGTCCACACAACCCATTCTGGGTCGCCAAAACAACACTACTGACGCGAACTTTCCTATTACAACAATTGAACTGTCGTGCAAAATACGATGACACATATACTTTGAGTTCCAATACAAATATTATAACGTATACAATACGACAATATTCATACTCAAATTATTATAATGCCATATAAAATACAACAACAAAATTTTCAAGTTCTCAAAGGAACACAAGAAGATTTCTGTCCTCCTCATTCTAATGCGGTGTATTTTTTATGCTTTTAAAGTCGGGTCCTCATCACCTTATTGTTGTTCACCAAAATCAATTATTAAATGACGCATAAAATACGACACACACATTTTAAGTCCTTATTACAATTATGATTCCACACTTTCTATAACTTGATGAGGATGGCAACTAATTCGAAACTCCACTTTATATTCATGTTCTCCCTGCTAGTCCCAGCTACACTTTTATATCCTGAAAGGAATTGTGAAACAAAAGGGTGAGCATAAATAGCCCAGTAAGAATATCATGACTTAAGATAATTAAATTATCAATAGACTTCATCAGTAATAAATCAGATATTTAGAACATATGGTAGATGATAAAAGTTTTCAACCATAATTGCAGCGGAATCAACAATCCATTAGAAGAGTCAAGTAAAACATAATGTCTACTGTCTTCTCCAAATTAAAAGTTTATCATCAATATTTTATTCATGTAACACCAATCAACAGTTCTTCGTTGTACCCAAGACAAAGAGAACTTTCACCACCTGTCTTTACCTGAAACACCAAAGATCATAGTTATACCAATTCACAGTTCATGTTTATAATTATGCCATTAAATTCATCTTTGCACTCCAGGCCAAAGACATACAACTGTAAAAACCAATAATCAACAGTCCATCTTTGCAATACGGGCCAACGACATACAACTGTAAAACTAATAATCAACAGTCCATCTTTACACTACGGCCAAAGATATACAACTGTTAAACCATTAAACAACAGTCCATCTTTGCACTACGGGCCAAAGATATACAATTGTAAAACCAATAATCAACGGTCCATCTTTGCACTACGGGCCAAAGATATACAAATGTAAAACTAATAATCAACAGTCCATCTTTGCACTACGGGCCAAAGATATATAACTGTAAAACCAATAATCAACAGCCCATCTTTGCACTACTAGCCAAAGATTACTTTCACCATACTATAAGCATGAGGATGATGATAATGATATATATAATGAATGGATAGAAATAATCAGAATAAGATAAAATAAATCTTAGAGATTTTCAACTTAATTATTCAGAGTCCAAATTGCCATTATTATATCCAGAAAATTGATTAGAATTCTTGATAGAATATAAAGTTCAAGTAATGTAAAGTTCCTGACTCAAAAATATTAACTTAAGACTGAATAGAAAGATCCTGGTCAAAATATTAGATGAAGCACAAACTATTAAGGATATTTTAATCATTTCAGGACTTTTCACCATTTAATGATAAGATGAAAAAAATTGAATAATAATATCTTAGTATAATATGGAGTATGAAAGAAAATGATATCGCTTTACCATAAAAATGATACCCCTTACCTTAGCATGTGACTTTCTGCTTTCTATGAAATTGATCAATATAAATAATGCTTGCATACCTTATCCACACTTGGAGTAACCTTACACTCAATAGAAATACTAACAATATTATACTCACAATATTGTAGTAAAAGAATTTTATATTTTTAGTGTAGTAATGTTGTGTTTTGTTTCTCATCTAAGCAATCTATTCATACTGAAAATTGAGGAGACAACTAGCACACACGCTTTGACAAAATAACCAAATGGGGTATATAATAATGCTGGTAGTTGCATTTTTTGTCCCACAGATAAAATTAAACCATCTTGTACACGTTGTAACAAAATTTATTCAATAATAGAGGTGTAGTCCAAACTACTTTAGGAAAAGTAGAGTGTCGACAAGTCCTGCCAAACTTACTTTTGTAAAAAAAAATTGAACAAACATATGTATATCATACTTATCTTTAATCAACAACCTTTTCAATCTTTGAACCATTATTCACAATTATTAACATAGACTCTAAATACTGCCAACTGGTTTAATTATATCATATCAAATAATATGAGTTACTGTGCAATAACTACTATGGTAATTATTGAATAAAATACTGAGTGACTTCTAACGTAAAAATCAATAATATAAATTATTGTGCAATACTGTGTGCTACTGTGGAATACCGTGTACTACTGTGGAATCGTCCGTATTACTGTATTTTTATCACCGGTATTTCAATAGTTAACGTTAAAAGTTTTGCCGTCAATGTTTAAAAAGGTTATTTCTGTCGCTTTCCTTATCTGACAGTTATTCTGTTATAGGGCCCACCAATGATTGGTTAATTCGGCGCCATCGTACGAATATTCCCCGACAAAAAGAATATTCTCCGACCAAACGAATATTTTATGACAACTTGCTTACTTTGCAAAATTTGCACATATCACCCATAACTATATCATTATATCAAATCAATACCTTACTAATTCTATTAAAGTCGGATTCAACACCAAAACATATTTACCTCGGATTACATATAAACTAACTAATAATTCATTATTCATTCAAGTTGTCTTTTTTTATCGCACTATATTCCAAAACTTATAAATGAATAACAAAACTAAAGAAACCCATATATGATAATTTATTTTAAAAACATCAGTCCATTGTTATGGTATTTTCACCATTAACCAAAACTTAACTATCAATTTAATTAATTTTAACAGAAACTAGACTTCAAATACTCCAATTTAGCATTAAAATTCACCCAAATAGGATTTAAAATCATTAAGTTATACACTTTTAAAACTTACATTTTGTTGCTAAAAATTCTGCTTGAAAAATTCTGAACCAGCCACCTCACGAAATTCATAACATATCATACGTTAATCTTTAACGGTTCAAAATTTATGGACATATACTCAACTTATATATGTATAACATATCCAAAGATTACAACGATTCAACGGTCGAATTAAAAATCATAACTCACCCAATAGAGCTTAAAAAAATTAATTTTTCGAACTATGAGTCATTCGTACCAGTTTTATTCAAACAATCACCACGAAAAATTCACAAGGAATTTTTGGGTGATTCCAATTTCAGTGTTTAGCTTACTTCCAGGGCTTTCTTTTGATATAAGACTCATCTCCTAACTCATCACACACAAAGAGTTATGAATTTTACAAAATCAAGTAGTAAACTAATTTTTTCTGAAATATTCTAGATTTCATTTTTCATTTGATTTCTTGATTTCTGTCATTTGATTTATGTTTATGCAAGTTTAATCCATCACAAATTAATAAGCATAACATAACCTCATTCCATAAATTTCATAAAACTTGAAAATCAAAATATAAATTAAAACATACCCTTTTTAATTCCTTCTTTTCTTCTCATTCTTCTTCTTCTGCAAAGTCTCTCTCTCTTTTCTTTTCTAAATATTTTGGATACCGGAGGAAGTGTAAGGAAATGAGAAGTATGCTGAAAATTTGCCTTAGTAGGCTAATAAGTTAGCCAACATCTTTACCCTAATCTTGCCTAACATTTAACAACCCACCAATCATGAAAGAGTTTGGTGAATGAATTATGAAAAGTTTGGAAGCATATAGAAATTAATATCAATATTTCTTCCACATTAAACAGCTTTAGCCGCCACTCTATTGGTTCATGCTTTTAGAAGCTTTAATTCCTCTCTTTTATTTGCTCTTTTATCCAATTAATTGCTCATTTGACCATTTATCAATTTAACATTTTACAGTTTTAGAATAATAATCAAAAATTAAATTATATTTTTATTTTATAAAAGTCGGGGTCTTACAATCTCCCCTCCTTATAATATTTCGTCCCCAAAATTTACGTACGTACCTGATATTCTGAAGAGATAATGATACTTAGCTTTCATTTCAAATTCTAGCATCCAGGTCATTTCCTCTGTATCCTGGTTCATCTGTTGTTCATCTCCTGGATTTTAGATATCGTTATAGAATACATCTTCAAAACAAAATTTAACTAACATATCACAATTAGTCAACTAATTAAGTAACAAAAATTTAGCTTAGGTAGAACACACACACTAGCGAAGGATATTACTTGTCTCTTCCCTCCCAGTTCTAATCACGGATCTCCGCCAGAGATCATATCCCTAAGCTTTGATACCAAATGTGACGCCCCCAAAATAGGTTCACACAACATATTCTTAGTCGCCAAAAATAACACTATTGATGCGAACTTTCCTATTATAACAATTGAACTGTCGTGCAAAATACGACAACACATATACTGTGAGTTCCAATAAAAATATTGTAACGTATACAATTCGACAATATTCATACTCAAATTATTACAATGTCATATAAAATACAACAACAAATTCAAGTTCTCAAAGGAACACGAGAAGATTTTTGTCCTCCTCATTCTAATGCGGTGTATTTTTGTCGCTTTCAAAGTCTGGTCCTCATCATCCTATTGTTGTTCACCAAAATTAATTATTAAATAATGTATAAAATACGACACACACATTTTAAGTCCTCAATATAATTATGATTCCACGTTGTTCTATAACTTGATGAGGATTGCGACTAATTCGAAACACCACTTTATACCCATGTTCTCCCTGTTAGTCCCAGCTAAACTTTTATTTCCTGAAAGGAATTGTGAAACAAAAGGGTGAGCACAAATTGCCCAGTAAGAATATCATGACTTAAGATAATTAAATTATCAATAGCCTTCATCAGTAATAAATCATATATTTAGAACGTATGGTATATGATAAAAGTTTTTAACCATAATTGCAGCGGAATCAACAATCCATTAGAATAGTCAAGTAGAACATAATGTCTACTATCTTCTCCAAATTAAAGTTCATCATCAATATTTTATTCATGTAACACCAATCAAAAGTTCTTCGTTGTACCCAAGACAAAGAGAACTTTCACCACATGTCTTTACCTGAAACACCAAAGATCATGGTTATACCAATTCATAGTTCATGTTTATAATTACGCATTAAATTCATCTTTGCACTACAGGCCAAAGACATACAACTGTAAAACCTATAATAAACAGTCCATCTTTGCACTAAGGCCAAAGATATACAACTGTAAATCCAATAATCAACAGTCCATCTTTGTACTACGGGCCAAAGATAGACAACTGTAAAAGCAATAATGAACAATCTATCTTTGCACTACGGGCCAAAGATATACAACTATAAAACCAATAATCAACAGTCCATCTTTGCACTACGGGCCAAAGATGACTTTCACCATAATATAAACATGATGATGATGACAATGATATATATAATGAATGGACAGAAATAATCAGAATAATAAAATAAAATAAATCTTAGTGATTTTCAACTTAATTATCCAGAGTCCAAATTACCATCGTGATATCCAGAAAATCGATTAGAATTCCTGATAGGATATAAAGTTCTTGACTCAAAAATAATAACTTTAGACTGAATAGAAGGATCCAGGTCAAGATATTAGATGAAGCACAAACTATTAAGGATATTTTAATCATTTCAGGACTTTTCACCATTTAATGATAAGCTGAAAAGACAAATAATAATATATTTTCAAAATATGGAGTATGAAAGAAAATGATATCCCTTTATCATAAAAATGACACCCCTTACCTTAGCATGTGACTTTCTGCTTTCTGTGAATTTGATCAACTTAAATAATGCTTGCATTCCTTATCCACACTTGGAGTAACCTTACACTCAACAGAAATACTCACAATATTATACTCACACTATTGTAGTAAAAGAATTTTATATTTTCAGTGTAGTGATGGTGTGTTTTGTTTCTCATCTAAGCAATCTATTTATACTAAAAACTGTGGAGACAACTAGCACACACGCTTTAACAAAATAACCAAATGAGGTATATAATAATGCTGGTAGTGGATTTTTTGGTCCCGCAAATAAAATTAAACCATCTTGTACACGTTTTAACAAAATTTGTTTAATAATAGAGTTATGGTCCATACTACTTTAGGAAAAGTAAACTGTTGGCAATTCTTGTCAAACTTACTTTTGTAAAAAGAAAATAATTGAACAAACATCTGCATATCATACTTATCTTTAATCAACACCCTTTTCAATCTTTGAACCATTATTCACAATTATTAACATAGACTCTCAATACTGCCAACTGGTTTAATTATATCATATTAAATAATATGTGTTCCTGTGCAATAACTAATGTGGCAATTATTGAATAAAATACTGAGTGACTTCTTACGTAAGAATCAATAATATGAATTACTGTGCAATACCGTGTGCTACTGTGGAATACTGTTGGGTATATTTTAAATTAAGCTCCACACGCAAGTGTACGTGGTCAACAAGTAATATAATAATGAATAAGAGTATCGTTCTCACAGAGACAAGTATGAAATTTACACTAACAATTACCAGATTTATATTAACCCAATTTTATTAAACTATTCAAATTAATGATTGTAATTAATAAAAACTAATAAAATCAAAATCAAAACCAATCAATACACTAAGTAACCAAAAATTTCAATCGGATAATGGAGAATTAGGCTTACAATTTCACTTTAAGTTTCACTCTGATTATCACACTCTTTTTCAGTTTAATTTACTATCTCAGTTCATTAATCAAGAACACTAATGTAGAATTAGCCATCTCTCGATGCACTAACACCGTATTAACTTAAATCCACAATTTGATAGAATTAAGTCAAACACCCTAATTAACTAATTCACTATATATCTATGTGAATTAAAATCAAATAAGGTTTAAATTCCAAGTTTTTTATCCGATTACATACGATGTTAGGTATATCTCTATCCTAAACATTCATCAAGAAATCCAACAAAACACAGAATTCAAGAACACATGCTATTGTGATTAGGTCTAGATTCATACATCATCTCTCGAGTCCATACAAATCCACACAGAACTGGTGATCAAGCAATTCATAAATTAAAATACAAATCACAATAGATGAACTGAATAGATAGTATTATTAAACTAAAATTAAGGCATGACAATCATCGTTCAACACTAAAGATCCATTGCAAGCCTAATTAAGAATTTAGTTCATCATAAAAGAATTACATACTGAAAAGATAAAGAAATTAATCATCCCAATTACAAAATTTGAATTGAAAGACAAAGAATAGTATAACACCACCCTTATCCTCGCTCAAAACTGCAATTTTCGTGATCTTGACCTTCTACTCAGCTCCTCCAATGTTCTTCAGAAATTAGGGCTCAAAGAATGATTGATTGATTATTGTAATTGATGTATGTGTTATCATGTATACATCATGTAATAGCTGATAAAACAACGCCCAAACATAGTCCCAATCCATGCCAAGTATTCCCCAATCCAAGCCTCTGCAGAGTTCTAAGCAAATCAGACTTCTTTCACTCTCCCCGTACCCCCGCCCCGGTGGGGGTTTTATGCTTACAAAGGCCCGCCCCAACGGGGGGTACTACTGTAGTTGGCCAAGGCACCCCCGCCCCGGCGGGGGTTTTCTTCACTATAAGGCCCGCCCCGGCGGGGGTTCATTCTGCGGAACTAGAACTTTTTCTCATTTTATGCCATTTTCTCGCCACAAATGCCATGTAATGTAACCTAAACATAGAACAACACAAAAAACAATCAAACTGTACTAAAATAGACAAGCCTAACATTGTTTAAGTCCATATCAAAAGCTAATACCCACTCATCAAACTTCCCCAAACTTAAACAGTGCTAGTCCTCAAGCACAACACAAAACATAATTTAATGCAATGCAATGTAATGCAACTATCTATATGCCTACGAATCCAGCAGTAAAAGATAAACAAAATTCCATTCAACCGTCCTCAAAAAAATCTAGTAAACACGATAGTATATCATATCAAAGCATATCAATAATTTCTCAGTCAGTCATCAATTCTTAAACTGTTCTAACCGATATAGTGTGTGTGTGCTCAACAACCATGCTAACTGATATAAAGCTAAATACAACACATAATAAACCTCTTTAAAGGAATCATACAATGTAAACTCCAAAAATTCAAAAACAAGTAAGATCCGACTAAAATCAAATAGTTACCAATTTCGAGGGTCAACATGAGGTACTTATGCTTTATTTATTCACATACGGGGGCTTTTTGCTCTTTTTCTCGTTTTATTCACTTTTTTTATACTCATGGTTGTGCAATGTTTAATTCCCTTAGGCTTTTCAATGCTACCTTAGCGAGCTTTCGACCAACGACTCCCAAACCATTTAGGCCTTAGGGCTCTAGGTGTAAAGACAATCTCCTCGGGCTTACTTACTCAAGTTACAAAGGCCACAAAACTTGACTAGCCACAGTGTTTATTCATATATTTTTTTATAACTTATATATCCTGAATTTCCCCCAAACTTAGGTCCCTGTCTAACTTTAGTCATCACTGCCTATTCATGAGTTCCTTTCATTCAAATTAGCATTATCCTTAAGAATTCCATTATATATACTCAATCATTCAACATAGCTGTTCTTTAATGTGCTAACCTGATTATACCAGTTTCAAACAGAAAAAGATTCAACTCATGACAAGAAATTACATCAAAGCCCTAATATTCAATACTATACTTGTCTACTCAATTTCAATCTCATCATTGGCCAAAACAGACTTTTACTATCTAACAGTTGGAAACATGAAAGTATGAACTAAATGCAATATAAACAGTAGTAATCTAACTAATATTTTTGAGATTTTTAATTTTTCAATTTTTTTTATAATAAGAACAAAAATAAGAAACTACTTACATTACTGACTATTACATTAAACTACTATGCAACTACACTACATGAATGCAAACATAATTAACATGAAAACAAACTAAACATGAAAGAAAACTAAACATGTGACATAAGCATAATTCTAAAACTTATAAAAAAACTCTCCCAAACTTAGCAGTTACAATGCCCTCATTGTAAGAATATAGTAGTAAGCACAAGAAGACTTCCTTATAATAAGCTAAGCATGAGGTGATGGTGGTGATGGTGGTGATGGTGGCGATGGTGGCCGTGGAACAAAAACTCGGCTCTCCTCTGTATCTGAATCTGAAGAAAGGTACTGTGGCATAGGCTCGGGCATCTGAAACTAGAACTGATCGGTCGCGGCAAGATTCAATCTTTGTAAGGAAGCATTCAATTAGGCAATGGACCTGTTCATGGTGTTGAACATGTGGTCCTACCTAGCCTCCAGTCGGGTCATCTTTCTATTAGCATCTTTGTCTCGTTTATCAATATATCGTTGGAGACTGCGAAATTGATTACTGAACATGAACTTGCCCGACCTGCTACTCCCTGCAATCTCTTCATCTCTTGGCATCTCATCAGCTCAAAACTCCTCATCCTCCGAGGTGTCCTTAGCCTCCTCCTCCTCAAGAGTGTCTGGAAATACAAATCCAACACCTCGTGGATGTGACTCCCCTCCAGCCCATACTGAATATCGAGCTATCATAATGTGGTCTAATAGCTAAAGGGGCTACTACACAGGTTCGTCACCTGACCATCGCACACCAGACTGCCTACACAACCCACATATAAGAGATGGGTGTGTCAGTCCGCCTGAGAACGATCTGCGCAGACAGCGTCGGATGGAGAAGCTAATGATGGAGCCAATATTGATGTTGAAGTTCTTCAAGATGGCGTATAATAGTAGCACTTTTTCCCTTGTCACCTCGCTGGTATGTGCTGATGGAAATAGCTTTGCACATAGAAATGCATACCATATCTTTCCATATAAACTAAGGTCCTTGCTCATGAAGATCGTGCCACCCTTCTTTCCTTTAACCTAAACTGTGCCCAGTTTAGATATTTCTGTCAAAATTTGGTCATAGTTGGGATTGCTGTCCCTGAGCTGAGCATACTGCCATACTGCAGGGGCTCACAGACTGTAGTATTCATTGATTGCTTCTAGACTGAACAGAACCTGTTTACCCCTCACAAATGCCCTATATGGCGCCCTGTCCTCAGCGTTTACGTAGAATTCTTTCACCACATTTACCATAGCTGGGTCAGGATCATCTGTGAGCATCTCCCAGCCCTGCTTATATATTTGCCTCCTCATCTGCCCGTCGAAGGAATCTAGTGCCAAGCCCCTTTTTGGTGTTAGTGCTTTGGGCACAAAGTAATCATACTTGTCTGCGGCGTTTGCACTAGTGAACTTCCTTCTGCCAAATGCTCTGACTGGTGGTGAAGAACCCGAAACCTCGCCCCTTTGACGTTTTGATGGAGCCTTAGGTGCCATTCTTCTCAATTACAGTCACAATATCCCTCCAAACTTGTTTTGATCAATTGAACAAACACTTTGTGTGCACAACTCACAATACCCCCAAATATGATAACTGAAATCCAATTGTGATGAATAGCTAAGAATAAAAACTTATCCACAGTGATTTGCCTCAATTGAAAGATGAATTTGCAGTGAGGGTGCCCCAATTCGAAGTTTCCCCCTTACTTTCCTTCTGTAGTCCCAAATAGTTACAAACCCTAGGTTATGAGTGACTAAATTTTGAAATTTGGTGTGGAATGGTGTGGACTTGAAGGAATTAGAGAGTGGGTTTATATAGAGTGAGGTTGTATTCAAAATTGATGGGTAGGAGATGAGATGAAATGAATTCGTGGGTGATTTCGTGGATAAGAGAGTGGAGAAGTGGGGGTCGATTATGGGAGAAAAGAAGGGAAGAAGTGGAGAAGACAACTGCAGAAATGTTTTTAAAAAAATTCAGCAAACCTGTACTCCCACCGGGGCGGGGGTATTTGTTCTATAAAGGACTTCTGGTGCGGTCATATCCAGAGGACCCCCTGCCGGGGCGGGCGTGTCAGGCAAGTAAACCCCCCGCCGAGGCGGGGGTCCCTTTTTTGCCAACTTTGAATTTTGAGCTTCTTCTCCCCGAATACGTATCCAATAGCATCCTAAGTACTTGAAATCCATTAGAACCACAAATATGAGATAATATCATGGAGTGTGAGCAAGGAAGATAAAAATTACTGAAAATCAATAAATAACTAACTAACTATTGTACCAAAGTGAACGAAGCGATATTAGAATTATGAACTAAGCTACGAATTGAATAACATAACATAAAAATACTGTAAATTAAAAGAAAATTGGGTTGCCTCCCAATGAGCGCTTATTTTTGAGTCTTTCAGCCTGACTACTCCCTGTTCATAGTGCATCGGTAAGTGTGATCACGGTGGCTTCGTTGTCGATGTCGCCACCCCAGTAATGTTTTAACCGCTGACTGTTGACTTTGAATGTTTCGAGAGGATTTCTACTGTAAAGTTCAATGGCGCCATGTGAGTAAATAGTCTTGATCGTAATTGGCCCCGACCATCGAGATTTGAGCTTTTCGAGGAACAACCTTAGTCTTGAGTTAAACAGTAACACAGATTGTCCCAGTTCAAACTTTCTCTGCATAATCTTTTGATCGTGCCATTTCTTAACCTTTTCTTTGTATAGTTTTGAGTTCTCATAGGCTTGCAGTCAAAATCAATCGAGTTCATTCAATTGGAGTAACCTCTTTTCTCCTGCAGCTGTTTGACCAAAGTTGAGTTTTTGAATGGCCCAATACGCCTTGTGTTGAAGTTCGACTAGGTGGTGATACGCTTTCTCATAGATCAATTGATAGGGAGACATCCCAATTGGTGTCTTGTATGCTGTAATGTAAGCCCATAACACGTCATCTAACTTTAGAGACCAATCTTTTCTGCTCGGATTAACCACCTTCTCTAAAATTGTCTTCACCTCTCTGTTGGAAACCTCAGCTTAACCACTCGTTTGGGGATGATAAGTTGTTGTAACCCTGTGATTCACCCCGTAATTCGCCAATAGAGCTGTAAAGGACCTATTACAAAAGTGACTTCCCTCGTCACTTATGATTGCTCTTGGCGTGCCAAACCTTGTAAAAATGTTCTTCTGTAGAAGCTTTAAAACCACCTTCGCATCATTCGTAGGGAGTGTTGCAGCTTCAACCCACTTTGAAACGTAATCCACATCTAGCAAGATGTACAAGTTATTGAATGAAGGTGTAAAAGGTCCCATGAACTTCGTCCCCCATACATCAAGAACCTCGACTTCCATGATCGTGTTGAGCGGCATCTCATTCCTTTTTGAGATATTGCCCACCCTTTGGCTTCTATCACAGCTTTTCACGAACTGGTGGGCATCCTTAAATATGGTAGGCCAGTAGAATCTTTCCTGAAGTATCTTTGCCGCAGTCCGCTCACTCCCATAGTGTCCCCCATACGCAGATGAATGACATTCATGCAAGATATTATTCACTTCACTGTAAGGCACACATCTACGGATCATTTTATCTGTACACTGTCTGAATAAATAGAGCTTGTCCCACATGTAGCACTTGACATTATGTAGAAACTTCTCTTTCTGTTGACGTGTCAGATCAGGGGGAAGGATTTTGCTCACCAAGTAATTAGCAAAATCCACATACCATGGAAACTCAGAGTTTACTCCAAATAGTTGCTCATCCGAAAATGACTCGTTGATTAAACACTTATCTGCCATGTCCTTATCCAAATTTTCTAATCTTAAAAGATGATCCGCCACTTGATTTTTTATCCCTTTCCTATCCTTTATTTCCAAATCAAATTCCTGAAGGAGTAGAATTCATCTGATAAGTCTAGGCTTAGCATCCTTCTTTGAAATCAGATAATGAATCCCCAAGTGATCTGTGTATACCACCACCTTTGTTCCTATCAAATAAGCTCTGAATTTTTCAAAGGCGTATACTACTGCAAGTAATTCCTTCTCGGTGGTTGTATAGTTCAATTGAACATTCGTGAGGGTTTTACTTACATAGTATATGGCATGGAATATCTTCTCTCGGCGTTGACCCAAAATAGCCCCTACCGCGTAGTCGCTAGCATCGCACATTAACTCAAAAGGCATTGTCCAATCTGGTGCTACGATCACGGAAGCTGTAGTCAATTTCTTTTTCAACTGCTCAAATGCTGACATGCACTCTTCATCAAAACTAAAAACTGCATCTTTCTCTAATAGACTACACAGTGGTTTTACAATCTTAGAGAAATCCTTAATGAACCTACGGTAGAATCCGGCGTGTCCAAGAAAACTGCAGATTCCCTTAACTGAATCCGACGGTGAAAGATTCTCGATTGTATCCAACTTTGCCCTATCAACTTCTAAACCCTTTGCAGAAACTTTGTGCCCAAGAATAATTCCTTCCTCAACCATAAAGTGGCACTTCTCCCAGTTTAGCACCAAGTTGGTTTTCACACATTGTTTTAGAACCATGACTAGATTTTTAATACACATATCGAAGGTGTTACCATAGACTGAGAGGCCATCCATGAAAACTTTGACATTCCTCTCTACTATGTTTGAAAAGATGGTCATTATACATCTTTGGAACGTCGCCGGTGTGTTACACAACCCAAAGGACATCCTCCTGAATGCAAAGGTGTCGTATGGGCATGTGAAGGTGGTCTTTTCTTGATCCTTAGGAGCTATGACGATCTGGTTGTACCCTAAATATCCGTCTAGTATATACTCATGCCCAGCCAACAGGTCCAACATCTGATCAATAAAGGGAAGAGGAAAATGGTCCTTCCGGGTTGCCTTATTGAGTTTTCTGTAATCTATGCAAACCCTCCATCTGGTCACTGTTCTCGTTGGAATTAGTTCATTGTCGTCGTTCGTCACAACTGTCATTCCACCCTTTTTCGGAACACATTGAACTGGACTTACCCATGTACTGTCTGAAATTGGATAAATTAATCCTGCATCCAACCACTTCAATATTTCTTTCTTCACCACTTCTTTTATGATTGGATTTAATCTTCTTTGTTGCTCCACTGTTGGCTTTAAGTCCTCTTCCAGGAGTATCTTGTGCATGCAAAAGGAAGGGCTTATCCCCTTGATATCTGTAATTGTTCATCCTATAGCCGACTTGTACTCTCTAAGCACCCTCAGCAACTTACTTTCCTGCAGTTCGTTAAGCGCAGATGCAATAATAACAGGTAAAGTATTAGAATTACCCAAATAAGCATACCTAAGGTGTTTAGGAAGGGGCTTAAGCTTAAGAGTGGGTGGCTCCTCCAATGAAGGTTTCATCTGTGCCGAAGCTTTTTCTTCAGTGTGTAGTGGCTCGAATGGCACTTTGAACCTGCTAACTCTAGGCAAAGAATCTAGCATATGCAAGTAGTCTTCGAACTCTAGATCATCCAAGTCCTCATCCCCCAATAGAGTATTTTCCAACGGATCCCTAACCAAACCTTTAACCAAGTCTTCATTTACTATTCTTTCGATCACATCCAATTGGAAACACTCCTCCTCATCTGTAGGGAACTTCATGGCTTTGAACACATTGAATTTCACTTCTTGATCTTGAACCCTCATGGTTAATTCCCTTTTCTGAACATCGATGAGAGTTCTCCCCGTAGCCAAAAATGGCCTCCCTAAGATGATTGGGATGTTTTTGTCCTCTTCGTAATCTAAAATTATAAAATCTTCCGGAAATATGAACTTATCCACTTTGACTAAAATGTCTTCCACAATTCCTCTTGGATAAGTCACTGATCTATCCACTAACTGCAGTGATATGTTTGTAGGCTTAGGAGCTGGTAAACCCAACTGAGTATATACTGACAAAGGCATGAGGTTCACACTTGCCCCCAAATCACACAAACACTTGTTGAAGGCCATGTTCCCAATTATGAAAGGAATGGTAAAACTCCTCGGATCCTTCAACTTTGGAGGTAACTTTCTCTATAAAACTGCACTGAATTCCTCCGTTAAAGCCACAGTCTTGTAGTCCTCTAATTTCTTCTTCCTCGACAAAATACCCTTCATAAATTTGGCGTAGCTAGGCATTTGTTCTAGGGCTTTTGCGAAAGGAATGTTGATAAGAAGTTTCTTGAAAACTTCCAAAAATTTTGAGAACTGCTTATCCAATTTCTATTTCTGCACCCTCTACTAGAATGGTGGTGGAGGATAAACAACGGGCTCAACATCTGTCTGACTCTTATCCACTTGTTTGTCCTCACCCTGTTTCTCTTTAACCACTTTGTCTTCACCTTGTTTAACATCTTTCTTTGCTGAATTTTCTGCATTCTGACCCTCAAGATGCTTTCCACTTCACAAAGTGATTGCTTGACGCTGTTCATGATTCCCTTTCGGGTTCTTCTCTATGTCACTAGGTAGGGTTCCTTGAGGCCTGTTATTCAACGCTAACGCCACTGTCCCATATGATTTTCTAAGTTCTTGATTGTCGCTGCTTGCGTTTTCATTGTTGCCTCGTTTCCCGATATGTACTTCAACAACAGCTCTTCTAAATCTGCCTTTTTCTATTGTTGTGGAGCTGCTTGTTGTTGCTGATTTTAAAACCCCGGGGGATAAGATGGTCGTGGAGCCTGCTGATTTTGATTATTACCCCACGAAAAATTCGGATGATTCCTATTCCCCGGATTGTAGGCATTTGTTGGTTGATTTCATAATCAATGAATTTGTGCAAGTGTACACAGTCAACAAGTAACAAAGTGATAAGATAGAGTGTCGATCCCACAGAGAATTCTAATCAATAAATTCCAACTACTAGCACTATATCAATCCAATTTTATTTAAACAACCATAAAATATGATTTTTCAAAATAAGAAAACTAAAGTAAGCAATTAAAAAGAAACTATTCTAAAAATAAATCAAATAAATAAAACTAAGATTTTAATGAATGGATTCAGATAAATAAAGATTAAGACTCCAATATCCCCAATTAAGAACTATAAATCAATTATCCAATTATTCCAATTATTATGTCTACTGAATTGTTAACGGGAATTTCCAGTGTCAAAAGCCCTTTTCCAAGTGATCAATTAACTTCTATTTAATCCAATTAATCTTGCTATATTCCTATGCAAAACAATTAAATTAAACGCATTAAATTCCAATTCCCAACGTGTTACATGCAGTGAACAGATATTTCCATTCCATTCACAATCCTAATTATTCATCATGCAAATAATTAAGCATACATGTTATCATGCCCAGTTCTATCCCTAGATCTCCTCTTCCAATTCCTTCTAGAGTAACAAGGTAATTATTGGCCAAATAATTAATCAATAAGCACAAGACAAGATAAACAATTCACTTTGACATAAATAATTGGAATAAATCGAATAACTAATTTATAGACATAAAAGGTTCAATTGAAATCTTAATTAAAGAATTAGTTCATAGCAGAATTTAAAACCAACAATCCTTTAAAAATCATCCTTAAGGAATTACACCAATTGAAAAATAGGAGAAGAAGAAAACTCTAGAGCCAATCCTTCAATCTTCAAGTAATTCCTTGCCTAGTCTTCAATTGTGGTCGATCTCCCCTTAATTTCAGCTAATAAGCCTTTATATACCAATCTAACCACAATCCTTTTCCAAAGCAACTTAATCAACTAGCAACCACCATGCACGTCAAACCATTGGTCAACGCGCGCCTGGTCAACAAGGATCGAGCTCTAGCGCCCCGACGTTGTACAATATACTAGATAGAGCGCCCCGGCGCTGTAGTTCAGTTTAATTACAAAAATTCCATTCAATAGCTCAAATTCCCAATTCGCCCCTGCGTCTCCCGAATCTGCAAAATAACAATTAAACACAATAAAAAAATGCTTCTAAAAGACTCGAGAATACAACAATTTACGCCCAAGTACATCCAATTCATGGGTATATTACCCAATCATCAAATACCCCCAAACTTAAATTGTTGCTTGAGTTCAAGCAACAAAACACAAGACAAAATGAAACACTAAACCACCATGCAAATGCACCTAAAACTATCTACATGTTCATAATTCCAGCAATCAAATAACACACATATATTCATTAGGCCTCAGAAAAATCATAAAAATATGCTAATACATCATATTAAGGCAGATCAATAATATCCCCACAATCAATAAATCTAAATCTTTTATTACTGATATCGTGTGTGTGTTCAACAACCATGCTAACCAATAAAAAGCAAAAATAGATTTCTTAGAAGTCATCACACATTGCAATTTTAGAAACTCCTCAAATAAACTAGATTTGACTAAGTTCCAACATTTACTAAAATCCAAGGGTCAAAATGGAATACTTATGCTTTAAAATTTTATTATTATTATTTTTTTTTTCTCTCTTTTTTTTCTTAACGGGGCTTTTTGCACTTTTCCAGCTTTATTTATTATTTTTGTCTTATGGCTATGCAATGTCCTATTCTCTTAGTCTTTTCAGTGTTACCTTAACGAGCTTTCGACCAACGACTCCCAAGCCATTAAGACCTTAGGGCGCTAGGTGTAAAGATAATCCACTCGGGCTTACTTACTCAAGTAACAAAGGCCACAAAACTAGACAAGCATGCCACGGTGTTTTTTTTTTAAAGCTTATATACTCCAAATATTTTTCCCCCAAACTTGAATTTATGTCTAAATTCAGTCATCACTGGCTATTCAAATTATTCCTTCATTTCACTAGCATTCATCCTTTAGAAGTCCATTATCTATCCATTTAAATTTTCTTAGCCAACATGGTCATTTTTTAAAATGTGATATCCTGATAATATCAGTGTCAAACAGATAAAGATTTAAATTATGTCATGAAAATCACATCACTAGCTTAATAATCCGTACTAGACTTGTTCATGCAATTTTAATTTCATCATTGGCCCCAAACATACGTAACTATTAAACAGTTGGAATTAATATGCAATCCTAAATGCAACACTTAACCAACAATAAAAACCCAAATTATCCACAAACTACTAACAAACTACTAATGCAAATAAAAATTAACTATCCCCAAACTCATCAAGAGCAATGTCCTCATGCGAAAAATAGAACAATATAAAATAGAGGACTTCCCTGACGAGCTTATTCCTCGGGTGGAGCATCATCATCCTTGCTCATCTCTTGATCAGAAGGGGGAAACACAGGCAGAACAGGAGCAGTAGGGAACTGGCTAAGATTAATTCCAAGGTAGAGCTAAGCATACAGCGTCTTCTGGGCATGGAAGTAGTCGACCAAAAATTTGTAGATGACATCTTGACGTTCAGACAGGCGGACATTCTGAGATTCTAGATTGTAGAACCAACCATCAATTTCACGCTGAACGGCCTCAGGAACACCACGGTGAGCGGCAGAGGAAGAACCATATGTGGGTGGGGTCGAAGGTTGTGAAGCTTGTGGAGCTTCAACTTGGGGAATTATAAAACCCAATCCCCTAGGGTGGTTCTCCCCACCAGTCCATACTCGATACCTACTGATCAGCTTGTGGTCCAACACCGGCACGGGGGTTTGAATCATCACCACCTCGTGCGGCACGTAGAATGGATCGCTGAATAACGAGGCCGACATCAATTTTCAAGCCTTAAATTATGGAATACAGTAGTACAGCCCTCTCTTTGGTGACATGGCTAACATGTGTGCACGGCATTAATTTCGCACAAATAAAGGTATACCAAGCCTTTCCATATAAGCTGAGGCGCGAATGCGGGAAAGTCATGCTGCCCCGTTCATGCATTGTCCATGTGGTGCCGGGTTGATAAAGCTCGCGAATTATTTTTTCATAGTCTGGCCCTTGACTCACAAGACTAGCATATTCATCGTTGTGTCCTTTTAATGGCAGTTGGTAGCAGCCGTTGATGTCTTCTTCGCCAAATTCAACAGTCTTACCTCTCACATATACCCCATAGTGGAAGTGCTCGGAAACATTGGCATAGAACTCTTTGACGACTGCAATCACTGTTGGATCGGGTTGTTCAGTGAGTGTGAACCAATTCCTCTCAGCTATCATGATTGCTATGTCCCCATCTTTGGATTGATCGGGTCGTAAACCTCGTTCGGGGATGAGAAAGTGGGTGGCCATACGGTTATAGCGTTCTTGAGCTGCTGCACTAACGAACCGACGGCTGTCAAATTTAGGAGGGGCTGAAGTTGACCCGGAACCTTCTCCGCGTTGACGCTACGAAGCCATTTGAGTAACCTCATGGTTATACCACATAACCCCCAAACTTTGAATTAAAATAGCTGTGTATAATAGGGGTGGGGTGCATGAGGAGTGACGCATTAGCATGCATCTACCCAATTTGCACCAAAAATTCTGTAATATCACAAAGAGGGACAAATTTTGACGGTGTCTAATAGTGCCCATGTAGACGCGTGCAGAGGTACTCATAATCTCGTAATAGACAGGTGATAATGTGATACTATAGAAAACCATTTCATGATATGTTGATATAAGTCATGTGCCTATACATATCCTTGTAACCTATAGCCATAAGTGAAATTTACTCGAATCCTAGGAGAAAATTCGCAACGCATGTACATGCAAGGAAAACTTCATACGTAGATTCAGTGATATACATGCCTTTGGTACGAAGTAGCAAAGAAAATTCACTTAGGCAAATTATCAAACACCTTATAGTCAATGTATAATTCTCTTTGAATCAAAACATAGGTGGACATCATACAAAGTCAGATTTATAAGTGCGTACTTATGGCTGCGAATACCCAATTATGATAACCACTGTGACAGATGTATGAAGTGAAGTAGACTAGCATGCAATACCAGTGGGAAAAGTACATACACATGACTAAGAGAATTTGGACATCACATAGGTAAAGTGAATGCAAATTTGTTTACCTTCAATCGATCAGACTGAACACAAAATTTTGTCACAATATATGAAAGGATATACGATTGAAAGTGATTGCATTACATACCTGGGCGTCAAGATTTATGTATGGAGTACGAGCATGATCAATGGAACGGTTATCACAAGAGAAGTGAAGGAGTGCAACGTGTGAGAATGGTTACCAAAAGGAAAGAAGTAAATGGGCTAAGAAGATGGAATCTAGTGGACGTGTACATAAAAATTAGGATTCCTAACCTGGCCCCAGTGCCGGGGCGCTGGGTGTTGCTGTCTAAGGAGCGTCAGGGCTCTGTAGATCAATGGCCTTAGGGCGTCTCAGCGCCGGGGAGCTGTGTTCCTATACATTTTGGGCGCCGAGGCGCTAAGGACCAGTGTCTGGGAACGAGGCCTAGCACTAGGGCGCTGTATTCCATGTCTTTTGGGCGTCGGGGCGCTGAGGACCAGTAACTGATAGTGGGGTCTAGCACCGGGGCGCTGACTCCCTTTTGATTTCAAGCGCCGGGGCGCTTAGCTCTTGGCTGCTGAGTGCATTGTCTCGACCACTGTTCCTCTTACGAGGTCTTTTGATCAAGTTTCTATTTATCTAGAAACCAATAAATAATGCAGGAAGATTAATATACTAGAATATATACTAACAAATAAAATAACAACTAATGAATGAAATAAAACAAAATAAACTAAAACTCTTGGGGTTGCCTCCCTGTAGCGCTTGGTTTATAGTCGTCAGCCCGACTTTGTTGTGTTGCTCAATTGGTCGCTGGCTCGAAAAGGTACATAGCAGTGGATTGACGTTCGATTGGTCCACTCCAATAATGCTTGAGCCTTTGGCCGTTCACCTTAAATGTTCTCCTTGAATTTGGGTCCTCGACTTCAACATTTCCGTGCGGAGCGACAGATATAATCAAGAACTACCCGGACCAGCGAGATTTCAACTTACCGGGAAATAGACGCAATCTTGAATTGAACAGCAAGACCTGTTGGCCTGGTTCGAATTTTCGATCAAGGATTTTCTTATCGTGTCAGGCTTTGACTTTCTCCTTATAGAGTTTTGTGTTTTCATAGGCATTGAATCAGAATTCGTCCATCTCATTTAATTGAAGTAACCTTTTCTCACCCACTGCTTGTAAGTTGAGATTCAGTTCCCGAATGGCCCAGTACGCACTATGTTCTAATTTAACCGAAAGATGACATGCTTTTTTGTACACCATCCTGTAGGGTGACATGCCTATAGGATTCTTGTAAGCTGTTCAATATGCCCACAGGGCATCATCTAGTCGCATTTCCCAATCATTCTGTGATGGATTGACCACCTTCTCCAGGATTCTCTTAACTTCCTGATTCGAGACTTCTGCTTGACCATTGGTTTGGGGATGATACGCGGCTGCAATTTTATGACGAACCCCATACTTAATAAGTAATTTAGTGAACTGCTTATTGCAGAAGTGAGTGCCCTCATCACTGATTATTTCCCTTGGTGTCCCAAATCGTGTGAAGATATTTTTCTTCAAAAACCGTAGGACGACGTTGGCATCATTCGTAGGTAAAGTTGCGACTTCTACCCATTTGGAAACATAATCGACCGCCAACAGAATGTACTGATTATTGAAGGATGATGGGAAAGGTCCCATAAAGTCGATTCCCCACACATCGAATCCATTCATTAAATAGCACAGAGAATTCTAATCAATAAATTTTAACTACTAGCACTATATCAATCCAATTTTATTTAAACAACCATAAAATATAATTTTTCAAAATAAGAAAACTAAAGTAAGCAATTAAAAAGAAACTATTCTAAAAATAAATCAAATAAATAAAACTAAGATTTTAATAAATGGATTCAGATAAATAAAGATTAAGACTCCAATATCCCCACACATCGAATAGTTCAACCTCCAAAATTGTGTTAAGTGGCATTTCATTGCGCTTGGAAATATTACCTACTCGTTGACACCGATCACACTTTAGCACAAAGAGGTATGCATCTTTGAATAGAGAAGGCCAAAAGAATCCCGATTGCAACACTTTGGCCGCTGTCCGATCACCTGTGTAATGACCTCCGTAATCCGATGAGTGGCAATGACCTAATATGTTATCCATCTCTTCATATGGCACACATCGTCTAATCATTTGATCCGCACACATCTTAAACAAAAATGGTTCGTCTCAATAATATTGCCTAACGTCATGGAGGAACTTCTTTCGTTGTTGCGAATTCAAATCTGGGGGTAACACCTTACCAACCAAGTAATTCACGTAATCTGCGTACCATGGCAATGTTGTTGTTACTCGGAGAAGTTGTTCATCCGAAAACTTCTCATTAATCATGACGTTGTCTTTTTGTTGAACTTTCACGTTTTCCAACCGAGAAAGATGATCCGCCACCTGGTTCTCGGTTCCTTTTCTATCCCGGATCTCCAAATCAAATTCTTGTAGCAACAGTACCCACCGTATTAACCGCAATTTGACATCCTTCTTCTCAATCAAATACTTAATGGCAGAATGATCAGTGTAAACAATTACCTTGGTCCTTATGAGATATGCTCTGAACTTGTCGAAGGCGAACACAACCGCAAGTAATTCTTTTTCGGTGGTCATGTAGTTCAACTGAGCTTCCGTCAACGTCTTGCTGGAATAGTAGATAGTGTGAAAAATTTTGTCGCAACGTTGTCCCAATACTGCTCCAACTGCGTAGTCACTGGCGTTGCACATCAATTTAAACGGTAAAGACCAATCGGGCGCCACAATAATTGGAGCTGACACCAGTTTCTTCTTTAGTACTTCGAAAGCTTCAATGCATGACTGATCCATCTTGAACGGTACATCTTTCTCCAAGAGGGAACATAAGGGTTTTGAAATTATGGAGAAGTCTTTAATGAAACGTCTGTAGAAACCGCATGTCCCAAGAAGCTCCGTATTCCTTTCACAGATGATGGAGGAGGTAGTTTTTCAATTGTTTCAATCTTTGCTTTATCCACCTCTAACCCTGTTGCAGAAACCTTATGCCCCAAAATTATCCCCTCTTGCACCATGAAGTGACATTTTTCCCAGTTAAGAACTAGGTTGGTTTCCACACATCGCTTCAGCACCAAGACCAGATTTTTCAAGCATAAGTCGAAACTGTCACCGAACACGGATAAGTCATCCATAAATACTTCCAAATTTTGCTCTACCATATCTGAGAAGATCACCATCATACACCGTTGAAAGGTTGATGGCGCATTACATAAACCAAAAGACATATGTCGGAATGCAAACGTATCGTAGGGGCACGTGAATGTGATTTTCTCTTGATCTTCCGGGGCTATAGCAATCTGATTATATCCGGAGTATCCATCCAAACGACAGTAGAATTGATGTCCCGCTAACCTATCCAACATCTGATCAATGAACGGAAAGGGAAAGTGATCCTTGCGTGTGGCTTTATTCAGGTTGCGATAATCTATACATACTCTCCATCCTGTAATGGTTCTAGTGGGGATGAGTTCATTAGAGTCGTTTTTCACCACTGTCATGCCCCCTTTCTTTGGTACGCATTGTACCGGACTCACCCATGAACTGTCCGAGATTGGAAAAATGATGCCGGCATCCAACCACTTTATGATCTCCTTTTTCACCACATCCTTCATAATGGGGTTTAGCCTTCTTTGATGCTCAATGGTTAATTTTGCTTCCACCTCTAATAAGATCTTATGCATACACAATGATGGACTAATTCCTCGAATATCCGCTATAGTCCACCCAATTGCTATTTTGAACTCTCGCAATACTCGTAGCAGCTTCTCTTTTTGCGTGTCAGTTAACTCTATCGAAACAATGACCGGTAGGGTAGCATCTTTTCCCAAATAAGCATACTACAGATGAGATGGTAGCGGTTTTAATTCCTACACCGGTGGCTCTTCTATTGAGGTTTTGAACTTTTTACCTTCCGTTTCGGGCCTATCAAGGGTGTCGAAGGGTTGATTACTTTTTCGGATGAAAGATGGTGTATCTAGCCATTTAACATACTCAATGTCATCTTCAATACCAATTTCGTCCATCCCGACCAAAATGGATTCTATCGGGTCCTCTGAATAATTTCCACGAAACTTGTGATTAACTAATTCATCCATGATATCCACCCGCATACATTCACCTTTTTCTTTCGGATAAGACATAGACTTAAATACATTAAAGGTGACCTGTTGATCTTCAACTCGCATCATTAGTTCACCTTTTTGCACGTCAATCAATGTTCTCCCCATTGCTAAGAATGGTCGCCCGAGAATAATTAGAATTTCGCTATCTACTTCACAATCCAAGATAAAGAAATCCGCGGGGAAGATGAATTTATCCACTTTTACTAAAACGTCCTCAACGATACCTCGTGGATATGTAACGGACCAATCCGCCAACTACAAACTAATATTTATCGGTCTTGGTGCTTGAAGTCCAAACTGGCTGTAGACGGATAGTGGCATCAAATTTATACTGGCCCCTAAATCACACAATGCTTGTCCCGAAAACTGATTTCCAATTTCACATGGAATATTAAAACTACCTAGATCCTTGAGCTTTGGAGGTAACTTATTCTGAATAATTGCGATGCACTCTTCGGTTAATGCCACTGTCTCAAAATCATCCAATTTTCTCTTTTTCGACAAGACCTCCTTCATGAACTTGGCGTAACTCGGCATTTGTTCCAAGGCTTCGGCAAATGGGATGTTGATATGTAGTATTTTTAAAATATCCAAAAATCTTGAAAACTGCTTATCTAACTTAGATTTTTGAAACCTCTGCGGATACGGTATGGGAGGCATTGTGATAGTCGGTTTTGGTGCTTTCAGCTCGAAGGTCTCATCTTGACGTTTTTCGGTTTCCACAACTTCTTCTGTTTCACCTATTTCATTGTCCCTCTTTTCCTTATCCTTAACTGACACTTGCAAATCCTTTCCACTACGTAAAGTTACAGCCTTGTAATGCTCATCTCTGCCCAGATTTATCTCTATATCACTAGGGAGTGTTCCATGTGGACAGCTATTCAACGCATGTGCTATCTGCCCCATTTGAGTTTCCAGATTCTTTATCGAAGCACCTTGGCTTTTCACATTCATATCTACTTGATTTAATAACTTTTCTTGTTCACCGATCCTTTTGTCAGTAGCTAAAATGAATTTTTCCAAAGCTTCTTCCAAACTTGTTTTCCTCTCTGGCTGTTGTTGAGTTTGATTTTGAAATCCGGATGTGTTTTGTTGTTTGGGTGCTTGAGCTTGATTGTTACTCCATGAAATTCCTGGGTGATTTCTCCAACCTGGATTATATACGTTTTGATTCGGATACGGATGGGTTGATCGACTGTAGCTCCCTACGAACTGAGCTGATTCAGCATTTATGGCACATTGATCTGTAGCATGACTCCCAGCACATAACTCACAAACCATTGCTACTTGCTACGTGGATGGTGGACTCCATGTTTCCATTTTCTTAGTTATTGCGGACACCTGTTCTGCCAATGTTGTCACTGTATCCACTTCAAACTTTCCTGGTGTTTTCGGAGGGTTAGACCTAGTCATGGGCCACTGATAATTGTTGTTGGCCATCATTTCTAGTAGTTGATAAGCCTCATCAAAATTCTTAGACATGATCGCTCCACCTGCTGCTGCATCAATACTGGCTCTTGTAGTCGAGTGCAATCCATCACAAAATATCCCAACCTGCATCCACTGTGGAATTCCGTGATGTGGGCATTTACGGAGCATATCCTTGAATCTTTCCCACGCCTCATATAAATTTCTGAGTCGAAGTGTGCAAAAGTGTGAATATCGTTCCGTAATTTTGCCGACTTCGCTGGTGGTAAAAACTTTGCTAGAAATTTTTGAGCTAAGTTGACCCAAGCTGTGATTGAACCAGGAGGCAAAGAATGTAACCAACTCCGAGCTTTATCTTTCAACGTGAACGAAAACATCCTTAACCTTATAGCATCTTCCGATACATTATTGAACTTGAAGGTGTCGCAAACTTCCAAGAAACTCAAGATGTGCTCATTAGGATCATCTGTCGAACTACCCCCAAACTGGCATCTATTTTGAAGCATCTAAATTGTTCCAGTTTTATCTCGAAACTGTTTGCATTGATTGCCGGCCTCCTAATACTCGACTGTATATCTGTGACATTCGGCATGGCATAATCCCTAAGTGATTTTTGTTCTTTCCCTGCCATACAAAGAATTCCTGCCAATACAAAAGAAAAAAAATAAAAATAAATAAATAACGTTTAAATTAGACCGAATTGATTATAACTAATATGGAATTAATATTAATAAAGAAGTCCCCGGCAATGGCGCCAAAAACTTGTTGGTTGATTTCACAATCAATGAATTTGTGTAAGTATACACAGTCAACAAGTAATAAAGTGATAAGATAGAGTGTCGATCCCACAGAGAATTCTAATCAATAAATTCCAACTACTAGCACTATATCAATCTAATTTTATTTAAACAACCATAAAATATGATTTTTCAAAATAAGAAAACTAAAGTAAGCAATTAAAAAGAAACTATTCTAAAAATAAATCAAATAAATAAAACTAAGATTTTAATGAATGGATTCTAATAAATAAAGATTAAGACTCCAATATCCCCAATTAAGAACTATAAATCAATTATCCAATTATCCCAATTATTATGTCTACTGAATTGTTAACGGGAATTCCCAGTGTCAAAAGCCCGTTTCTAAGTGATCAATTAACTTCTATTTAATCCAATTAATCTTGCTATATTCCCTATGCAAAATAATTAAATTAAAAGCATTAAATTCCAATTCCCAACGTGTTACATGCAGTGAACAGATATTTCCATTCCATTCACAATCCTAATTATTCATCATGCAAATAATTAAGCATACATGTTATCATGCCCAGTTCTAACCCTAGATCTCCTCTTCCAATTCCTTCTAGAGTAACAAGGTAATTATTGGCCAAATAATTAATCAATAAGCACAAGACAAGATAAACAATTTACTTTGACATAAATAATTGGAATAAATCGAATAACTAATTTATAGACATAAAAGATTCAATTGAAATCTTAATTAAAGAATTAGTTCATAGCAGAATTTAAAACCAACAATCCTTTAAAAATCATCCTTAAGGAATTACACCAATTGAAAAATAGGAGAAGAAGAAAACTCTAGAGCCAATCCTTCAATCTTCAAGTAATTCCTTGCCTAGTCTTCAATTGTGGTCGATCTCCCCTTAATTTCAGCTAATAAGCCTTTATATACCAATCTAACCACAATCCTTTTCCAAAGCAACTTAATCAACTAGCAACCACCATGCACGTCAAACCATTGGTCAATACGCACCTGGTCAACAAGGATCGAGCTCTAGCGCCCCAGCGCTGTAGAATATACTAGATAGAGCGCCCCGGCACTGTAGTTCAGTTTAATTACAAAAATGTCATTCAATAGCTCAAATTCCCAATTCGCCCCTGCACCTCCCAAATCTGCAAAATAATAACTAAACACAATAAAAAAAATGCTTCTAAAAGACTCGAGAATACAACAATTTACGCCCAAGTACATCCAATTCATGGGTATATTACCCAATCATCAGCATTCTGATACATATTCTGCTGAATTCTATTATAGCTGCCCACAAATTGTACCGCTGCTGGGTTAATGGGGCCCACCAATGATTGGTTAATTCGGCGCCGTCGTACGAATATTCCCCAACAAAAAGAATATTTCCCGATCAAATGAATATTTTATGACAACTTGCTTACTTTGCAAAATTTGAACATATCACCCATAACTATATCATTATATCAAATTAATACATTACTAATTCTATTAAAGTCGGGGTCAACACCAAAACATATTTACCTCGGATTACATATAAACCAACTAATAATTCATTATTCATTCAGGTTGTCTTTATTTATCGCACTATATTCCAAAACTTATAAATAAATAATAAAACTAAAGAAACCCATATAAGATAATTTATTTTTAAAACATCATTCCACTGTTATGGTATTATAACCATTAACCAAAACTTAACTAACAATTTAATTAATTTTAATAGAAACTAGACTTCAAATACTCTAGTTTAGTATCAACATTCACCCAAATCGGATTTAAAATCATTAAGTTATACTTTTTTAAAACTTACATTTTGTTGCTAAAAATTTTGCTTGAAAAATTCTGAACCAGCCACCTCACGATATTCATAACAAATCATACGTTAATCTTTAACGGTTCAAAATTTATGGACATAAACTCAACTTATATATGTAAAACATATCCAAAAATTACAACGATCCAACGATCAGATTAAAAATTATAACTCACGTAATAGAGCTTAAGAAAACTGATTTTTCGGACTATGATTCCTTCAGACCAGTTTCATTCAAACAGTCACCACGAAAAATCCACAAGGAATTTTTGGGTGATTCCAATTTCTGTGTTTAGCTTACTTCCAGGAATTTCTTTTAATATAAGACCCATCTCCTAACTCATTATGCACAAAGAGTTATGAATTTTACAAAATCAAGTAGTAAACTAATTTTTTCTGAAATATTCTAGATTTCGTTTTTCATTTGATTTCTTGATTTCTCTCATTTGATTCATGTTTATGCAAGTTTAATCCATCACAAATTAATAAGCATAACATAACCTCATTCCATAAATTTCATAAAACTTGAAAATCAAAATATAAATTAAAACATACCCTTTTTTAATTCTTTCTTCTCATTCTTCTTCTTCTGCAAAGTCTTTCTCTCTTTTCTTTTTTGAATATTTTGGCTACGGGAGGAAGTGTAAGGAAATGAGAAGTATACTGAAAATTTGCCTTAGTAGGCTAATAAGTTAGCCAACATCTTTGCCCAACATTTAACAACCCACCAATCATGAAAGAGTTTGGTGAATGAATTATGAAAATTTTGGAAGCATATAGAAAATTAATATCAGTATTTCTCCCACATTAAACAGCTTTAGCCGCCACTCTACTGGTTCATGCTTTTAGAAGCATTAATTCCTCTCTTTTATTCAATTAATTGCTTATTTGACCATTAATCAATTTAATATTTTACAGTTTTAGAATAATAATCAAAAATTAAATTAGACTTTAATTTTATAAAAGTCGGGGTCTTACAATCTCCTTTTCTTATAAAATTTCGTCCTCAAAATTTACGTACATACCTGTTATTCCGAAGAGATAATGATACTTAGCTTTCATTTCAAATTCTAGCATCCAGGTTATTTCCTCTGTATTCTGGTTCATCCGTTGCTCATGATTTTAGATATCATTATAAAATACAGCTTCAAAATAAAGGTTAATTGACATATCACAATTTGTTAACTAATTAAGTAACGAAAATTCAGCTTAGGTAGGACACACAAACTAGCGAAGGATATTACTCGTCTCTTTCCTCCTAGTTTTAATCCTGGATCTCCGCCAGAGATCATATCCCTAAGCTTTGATACTAAATGTGACGCTCTCAAAATAAGTCCACACAACCCATTCTGGGTCGCCAAAAATAACACTACTGACGCGAACTTTCCTATTACAACAATTGAACTGTCGTGCAAAATATGACAACACATATACTGTGAGTTCCAATACAAATATTGTAACGTATACAATATGACAATATTCATACTCAAATTATTATAATGCCATATAAAATACAACAACAGATTTTTCAAGTTCTTAAAGGAACACGAGAATATTTCTGTCCTCCTCATTCTAATGCGGTGTATTTTTGACGCTTTCAAAGTCGGGTCCTCATCACCCTATTGTTGTTCACCAAAATTAATTATTAAATGACGTAGAAAATACGACACACACATTTTAAGTCCTCAATACAATTATGATTCCACACTGTTCTATAACTTGATGAGGATTGTGACTAATTCGAAACACTACTTTATACCCGTGTTCTCCCTGCTACTCCCATCTACACTTTTATTTCCTGAAAGTAATTGTGCAACAAAAGAGTGAGCACAAATAGCTCAGTAAGAATATCATGACTTAAGATAATTAAATTATCAATAGCCTTCATCAGTAATAAATCAGATATTTAAACATATGGTAGATGATAAAGTTTTCAACCATAATTGCAGCGGAATCAACAATCCATTAGAAGAGTCAAGTAGAACATAATGTCTACTATCTTCTCCAAATTAAAAGTTCATCATCAATATTTTATTCTTGTAACACCAATCAACAGTTCTGCGTTGTACCCAAGACAAAGGGAACTTTCACCACCTGTCTTTACCTGAAACACCAATGGTCATGGTTATACCAATTCACAGTTCATGTTTATAATTTTGCCATAAAATTCATCTTTGCACTCTAGGCCAAAGACATACAACTGTAAAACCAATAATCAACAGTTCATCTTTGCACTACAGGCCAAAAACATACAACTGTAAAACCAATAATCAATAGTTCATCTTTGCACTACGGCCAAAGATATACAACTGTAAAACCAATAATCAACAGTCCATTTTCGCACTATGAGCCAAAGATATATAATTGTAAAACCAATAATCAACAGTCCATCTTTGCACTACGGGCCAAAGATATACAATTGTAAAACCAATAATCAAAAGTCCATCTTTGTACTACGGGCCAAAGATATACAACTGTAAAACCAATAATCAACAGTTCATCTTTGCACTACGGGCCAAAGATATACAACTGTAAAACTAATAATCAATAGTTTATCTTTGTACTACGAGCCAAAGATGACTTTCACCATAATATAAGCATGAGGATGATGACAAAGATATATATAATGAATGGACAGAAATAATCAGAATAAAAAGATAAAATAAATCTTAGTGATTTTCTACTTAATTATCCAAAGTCCAAACTGCCATCATGATATCCAGAAAATCGATTAGAATTCCTGATAGAATATTAAGTTCAAGTAATGTAAAGTTCCTGACTCAAAAATAATAACTTAAGACTGAATAGAAAGATTCAAGTCAAGATATTAGATGAAGCACAAACTATTAAGGATATTTTAATCATTTTAGAACTTTTAACCATTTAATGATAAGTTGAAAAAAATGAATAATAATATATTACCATAATACAGAGTATGAAAGAAAATGATATCCTTTTACCATAAAAATGATACCCATTACCTTAGCATGTGACTTTCTGCTTTCTGTGAAATTGATCAACTTAAACAATGCTTGCATTCCTTATTCACACTTGGAGTAACCTTACACTCAACAGAAATACTCACAATATTATACTCACACTATTGTAGTAAAAGAATTTTATATTTTTAGTGTAGTTGTGATGCCCCCAAAATTAGGTATACATCACTCATTCTGAGTCGCCAGATACATGGTATAAAATTCAAATACAACTTCATTTATACAACTGTTGAGCTGTCGTATAGAATACGACCACAGTTAACTATAAGTTTTAATACAAATCTATGTAACTCTCATGGTACCTCGACCACAACCTTACAATGATACTTTATATAAAAGTATAGTCAAAGACTGTTTTAGAAATTAAAATCTTTGGGAAGTGCTCAAGGAAACCTTCGTACATGGGAGGCCATGCGTCTAGGTTATGATAGATATCATATGTCCACAGAATTATCCTTGGTTGACCCAAAAGTCCCCAAAGAAAAATAAGAAGATTACTATCATCTTCTTTCCAATAGTGAGTCTTCTCTTGACATATAAATATCTCCGTTGTCTCCAAGTAAAAATTATACTTCAAATAAACTCAGAGATCATATAGGTAGTGCTCGTAGATATATTCAGCAAGTGGATGTGCACAACCATTCTTATGAGAACACGAGGTTGTATGTCATTAGACATCTTGTATGATAGTGGCAAAACACCCTTCTAAAGTTGGGTTCGTCTCACTCTATTTGATTCACCAAATATAACTACTAAATGATGTATAGAATACAACACACTTTTTTATACTGTTTTGGGAGAACCTCCATAGCTAAAGACCACCGTTCTATTCCCCTGTTATCCCCACTCGACACGACAACACTCTTATTACCTGAAAGGAATTGTGAAGCAGAAAGGGTAAGCACAACTAGCCCATTAAAGAATATCATGACTAAAGCTAATTTACACCACCAATAGCCTTCATCATTAATAAATCAGAGATTTAGAACATATGGTAGATGATAAAAGTTTTCAACCATAATTGCAGCGGAACGAGCAATCCATTAGAAGAGTCAAATAGACTATCAGGTCTATTATCGTCTCCATGTTAAAAGTCCACCAATAATATTTTATCCCTGCAACATCAATCAACAATTCATGTCCACAATCATATGAATAACTCATAATCATAATTATGATTCTAAATTCCTCTTCGTACCCAGGACGAAGATAATTTTCATCACCTATCTTGACCTGAAACATCAAAAATCATGGTTATATCAAATCACAATTCATGCTCATAATCATACTAATAAATTCATCTTTGCACTACGGCCAAAGATATTCATTAACAATTCATCTCTGCACTACAAGCCAAAGACATACAACTGTATTTTAGAAGAGTCAAGTAGAGCATGATGTCTACTATCTTCTACAAATTAAAAGTGTACAACCAATATTTTATCTCTGAGACTCAACTTAATAAATAATCCACATCATCGAATTATCCATCCACTACTGCCAAGGATATCTGTTAGTATCACATCTATGAATTATCCATGCACAACGGCCAAAGATATTCATTATTATCACATCCATGAATTAATATTTCATCGTTGAGACTCAGCTCAATAATTAATCCACATCATCGAATCATCCCTGCACTACGGGCAAGGATATTCTTTAGTGTCACGATCACAATTATCCATGCACTACGGGCCAAAGATAATCGTGTTTTCATCAACGGTCCTGATCATGCCCTAAAATAATTCATCTTTGCACCCTTGGCCGAAGAGAATCCATAGTCATAATCATACCAAAAACTGTCCATCAATGCACTACGGGCCAATGAGAACTTTTTCCACATCATTTGTAATATTACGGTCATGATTATACTGAATAATCCCTGGTCATAATCATACCAAGTCCATCTATGCACTACAGGCCACAGATGACTTTCAACATAATATAAACATGAGGATGATGACAATGACATAATAATTCAATATAACAAGTTCAAGAATTAATTTATCCAGGAACCAATAACGTCTAAATTGTCAATATGATACTGCTTTGTGGAGTAAAAATTCAAGAATGATCAGAAGAATATTTTCATGAAAAGATACTGGATAAAGCGCAAATATCAAGAATATTCCACTAATTTTATGGAGTATAGAAGCCAAAACTTTAACCAACTGAGTATAATAGAATATATGAAACTGCAAATAGATTTTCGTCGCCATGCGGTAATCCACTTAGACAGATCATTTCCACAATTTAATAAGAAATGAATACAAAGGATCATTCACCATGCATGTGATAATCCACATAGACAGGTTATTCCAACAGAATAATAAAGAATGGAATAACATGAGGATTCATCATGCGTGCGATAGACTGCACAGACAGGTTATTCCCAACAAAATAATAAATAATGGAACCAGGTCAGGCGAAATTCACACCGACAGGATGTTCCAACAGAATAATAAAGATGGAACCAGGTCCGGCATAAAACGCACAGACAGGATATTCCAACAGAATAATAAAGACGGAACCAGGTCCGACGTAAAACGCACAGACAGGATATTCCAACAGAATAATAAAGACGGAACCAGGTCCGGCGTAAAACGCACAGACATGATATTTCAACAGAATAATAAAGACGGAACCAGGTCCGGCGTAAAATGCACAGACAGGATGTTCTAACAGAATAATAAAAATAGAATAATAGAAGAATTTCACCAAGTATAGGGTAGCCCGCGTATATAGGTTATTCCAACAGAATAATAAAGAATGGAATAACAGAAGTTCTCTTCATGAATAAGAAAGAAAGAATACCCCTTACGAGTACAACAAATAATATCTCTTACCGTAAAAGAAGAGTATTCCGACTGCTAGAGTGAGGATATACTCGAAGAAAACTTGCACTATGCTCAAAGCTTTCTTAAACTCTAAAGAAATACGCTCAAGATTATAGAAGAAGAACTCTCTCTATAGTTTCTCTATCTAGAGTTTCAGTGAATTCGTAAGAAATAATGAAGGAATGAGCTTCTATTTATAGAAGAATGGACTGCATAGTAACTAATTCATAAACGGTCCAGATTGATTTACTTTTAATCGGGCGGTCCATATTTAAAGCAAAATCTTTTAAATAAAATATAATATATTCTATTTATAATCAAATAAAACGAATAACTTTATAAAAGTGTTCTGTTTTATATAAAAAGATTTTACTATGCAAAATACTATGCAGACACTATGCAACACTATGTATAATAAAATATAATATATTCTAATTATTGTCTAATAAAATAAATAACTTTATAAAAGTATTCTGTTTTATATAAAAAAATATTACTATGTAAAATACTATGCATAATAGAATATTATATATTCTATTTATAGTCTAATAAAATGAATAACTTAATAAAAGTATTCTGTTTTATATAAAAAGCTTTTCTGTTTTATTACATTAATAATACTAATAAAACAAAACTGAGTGACTTCTCACGTAAGTATCAATAATCAATACCGTGTGCTACTATGCAACCATGCGTATTACTGTACTTTTAACACCGGGTGTTTTAACAGTTAACGGTAAAACTTTCGCCGTTATTGTCATAAAAATATTTTTGTCGTTTTCTCAATCCGACAATAATTTCGTTGTGGGGTCCACCAATGATTGTACCGTCGTACGGATATTCCCCGACACAACAAATATTTTATATCAACTTGCTTATTTTACAAAAAAAAAATTCACATATTACCATTAACTTTAAACTTTTATCAATTTAACTATTTATCAAAATAGAAAAATTGAATACTTTTATTTCATAAAATTCGGGGTCTCACAATCACCCCTCCTTATGAAATTTCGCCCTCAAAATTTACGTACGTACCTGATATTCGAAGAGATGAGAATACATTGCTTTCTTTTCAGATTGTACCTTCCTGGTAATTTCCTCGCTATCATGATTTTCCCATTTCTCATCTCCTGTATTTCAGATATCATTCTAGAATATTGCTTTAAAACAAAGGTTAATTGACATATCATAATTTGTCAACTTATCAAGTAAACAATTTCAGCTTAGGTATGTCACACACTAGCGAAGTATATAACTCGTCTCTCCCCTACTAGTTTTAGACTCTTATCTCCGCCAGCGACCATATCCCTAAGCTCTGATACCAACTGTGATGCCCCCAAAATTAGGTATACATCACCCATTCTGAGTCGCCAGATACATGGTACAAAATTCAAATACAACTTCATTTATTCAACTGTTGAGCTGTCGTATAGAATACGACCACAGTTAACTATGAGTTTTAATACAAATGTATGTAACTCTCATGGTACCTCGACCACAACCTTACAATGATACTTTATATAAAAGTATAGTCAAAAACTGTTTTAAAAATTAAAATATTTGGGAATTGCTCAAGGAAACCTTCGTACATGGGAGGCTATGTGTCTAGGTTATGATAGATATCATATGTCCATAGAATTATCCTTGGTTGACCCAAAAGTTCCCAAAGAAAAATAAGAAGATTACTATCATCTTCTTTCCAATAGTGAGTCTTCTCTTGACATATAAATATCTCCGTTGTCTCCAAGTAAAAATTATACTTCAAATAAACTCCAAGATCATATAGGTAGTGCTCGTAGATATATTCTGCAAGTGGATGTGCATAACTACGTCTTATGAGAATACGAGGTTGTATGTCATTAGACATCTTGTATGATAGTGGCAAAACACCCTTTCAAAGTTGGGTTCGCCTCACCCTATTTGATTCACCAAATATAACTACTAAATGATGTATAGAATACAACACACTTTTCTATATTGTTTAGGGAGAACCTCCACAGCTAGAGACAACCGTTCTATTCCCCTGTTATCCCCACTCGACACGGCAACACTCTTATTACCTAAAAGGAATAGTGAAGCAGAAAGGGTGAGCACAACTAGCCCATTAAAGAATATCATGACTAAAGCTAATTTACACCATCAATAGCCTTCATCATTAATAAATCAGAGATTTAGAACATATGGTAGATGATAAAAGTTTTCAACCATAGTTGCAGCGGAACGAGCAATCCATTAGAAGAGTCAAATAGACCATCAGGTCTATTATCTTCTCCATGTTAAAAGTCCACTAATAATGTTTTATCCCTGTAACATCAATCAACAACTCATGTCCACAATCATATGAATAACTCGTAATCATAATTATGATTCTAAATTCCTCTTCGTACCCAGGACGAAGATAATTTTCATCACCTATCTTCACCTGAAACATCAAAAATCATGGTTATACCAAATCACAATTCCTGCTCATAATTATACTAATAAATTCATCTTTGCACTACGGGCAAAGATATTCATTAACAATTCATCTCTGCACTACAACCCAAAGACATACAACTGTATTTTAGAAGAGTCAAGTAGAGCACGATGTCTACTATTTTCTACAAATTAAAAGTGTGCAACCATTATTTTATCGCTGAGGCTCAACTTAATAAATAATCCACATCATCGAATTATCCATGCACTACGGCCAAGAATATTCGTTAGTATCACATCCATGAATTATCCATGCACAACGGCCAAAGATATTCATTATTATCACATCCAGGAATTAATATTTCATCGCTGAGACTCAGCTCAATAATTAATTCACATCATCGAATCATCCCTGCACTACGGCCAATGATATTCTTTAGTGTCACGACCACAATTATCCATGCACTACGGGCCAAAGATAATCGTGTTTTCATCAACGGTCTTGATCATACCCTAAAACAATTCATCTTTGCACCCTTGGCCGAAGAGAATCCATAGCCATAATCATACCAAAAACTGTCCATCAATGCACTACGGGCCAATGAGGACTTTTTCCACATCATTTGTAATATTAAAGTTATAATTATACTGAATAATTTCTGGTCATAATCATACCAAGTCCATCTATGCACTACATGCCACAGATGACTTTCAACATAATATAAACATGAGGATGATGACAATGACATAATAATTCAAAAAGACAAGTTTAAGAATTAATTTATCAAGGAACCAATAACGTCCAAATTGTTAACATGATACTGCTTTGTGGAGTAAAAATTCAAAAATGATCAGAAGAATATTTTCATAAAAAGATACTGGATAAAGCGTAAATATCAAAGATATTCCACTAATTTCATGGAGTATAGAAGCCAAAACTTTAACAAACTGAGTATAATAGAATATATGAAACTGCAAATAGATTTTTGCCGCCATGCGGTAATCCACTTAGACAGATCATTTCCACAATTTAATAAAAATGAATACAAAGGATCATTCACCATGCATGTGATAATCCACATAGACAGGTTATTCCAACAGAATAATAAAGAATGGAATAACAGGAGGATTCACCATGTGTGCGATAGACTGCACAGACAGGTTATTCCCAACAGAATAATAAATAATGGAACCAGGTCAGGCGAAATTCGCACCGACAGGATGTTCCAACAGAATAATAAAGATGGAACCAGGTCCGACGTAAAACGCACAGATAGGATATTCCAACAGAATAATAAAAACGGAACCAGGTCCGGCGTAAAATGCACAGACAGGATATTCCAACAGAATAATAAAGACGAAACCAGGTCCGGCGTAAAACGCACAGACAGGATGTTCCAACAAAATAATAAAAATAGAATAACAGAAGAATTTCACCAAGTATAGGGTAGCCCGCGTATACAGGTTATTCCAACAGAATAATAAAGAATGTAATAACAGAAGTTCTCTTCATGAATAAGAAAGAAAGAATACCCCTTACGAGTACAACAAATAATAGCTCTTACCGTAAAAGAAGAGTATTCCGACTGGTAGGGCGAGGATATACTCGAAGAAAACTTGCACTATGCTCAAAGCTTTCTTAAACTCTAAAGAAATACGCTCAAGATTATAGAAGAAGAACTCTCTATATAGTTTTTCTCTCTAGAGTTTCATTGAATTCGTAAGAAATAATGAAGGAATGAGCTTCTATTTATAGAAGAATGGACTGCATAGTAATTAATTCATGAACGGTCCAGATTGATTTACTTTTAATCGGACGGTTCATATTTAAAGCAAAATTTTTTAAATAAAATATAATATATTTTATTTATAATCTAATAAAACGAATAACTTTATAAAAGTGTTCTGTTTTATATAAAAAGATTTTACTATGCAAAATACTATGCATGCACTATGCAACATTATGTATAATAAAATATAATATATTCTAATTATTTTCTAATAAAACAAATAACTTTATAAAAGTATTCTATTTTATATAAAAAAAATATTACTATGTAAAATACTATGCATAATAGAATATTATATATTCTATTTATAGTCTAATAAAACGAATAACTTTATAAAAGTATTCTGTTTTATATAAAAAGCTTTTCTGTTTTATTACATTAATAATACTAATAAATCAAAACTGAGTGACTTTTCACGTAAGCATCAATAATCAATACCGTGTGCTACTATGCAACTACGCGTATTACTGTACTTTTAACACCGGGTGTTTTAACAGTTAACGGTAAAACTTCTGTCGTTATTTTCATAAAAATATTTTTGTCGTTTTCTCAATCCGACAATAATTCTGTTGTGGGGTCCACAAATGATTGTACCGTCATACGGATATTCCCCTACACAATGAATATTTTATATCAACTTGCTTACTTTGCAAAAAAAAAAATTCACATATTACCTTTAACTTTAAACTTTTATCAATTTAACTATTTACCAAAATAAAAAAATTGAATACTTTTATTTCATAAAATTCGGGGTCTCATAGTAGTGATGATGTGTTTTGTTTCTCATCTAAGTAATCTATTTATACTGAAAATTAAGGAGACAACTAGCACACACGCTTTGACAAAATAACCAAATAAGATATATAATAATGTTGGTAGTGGAATTTGTGGTTCCACAAATAAAATGAAACCATTTTGTACACATTTTAACAAAATTTATTTAATAATAGAGTTGTGGTCCATACTACTTTTAGGAAAAGTAGAGTGTCGGCAAGTCCTACAAAACTTACTTTTGTAAAAAGAAAATAATTGAACAAATATATGTATATCATACTTATCTTTAATCAACGCCCTTTTAAATCTTTGAACCATTATTCACAATTATTAACATAGACTCTCAATAATGTCAACTGGTTTAATTATATCATATCAAATAATATGAGTTACTGTGCAATAACTACTGTGGCAATTATTGAATAAAATACTGAGTGACTTCTTACGTAAGAATTAATAATATGAATTGTTGTGCAATACCGTGTGCTACTGTGGAATACCGTGTACTACTGTGGAATCACACGTATTACTGTATTTTTATCACCACTATTTCAATAGTTAACGGTAAAAGTTTTGCCATCAAATTTTAAAAAGGTTATTGCTGTCGTTTTCCTTATCCTACAGTTATTCTGTTATAGGGCCCACAAATGATTGGTTAATTCGGTGCCGTCGTACGAATATTCCCCGACGAAAAGAATATTTTATGACCAAACGAATATTTTATGACAACTTGCTTACTTTACAAAATTTGTACATATCACCCATAACTATATCACTATATCAAATCAATACCTTACTAATTCTATTAAAGTCGGGATCAACACCAAAACATATTTACCTCGGATTACATATAAACCAACTAATAATTCATTATTCATTCATGTTGTCTTTATTTATCGCACTATATTCCAAAACTTATAAATGAATTACAAAAATAAAGAAACCCATATATAACAATTTATTTTAAAAACATCAGTCCACTGTTATGGTATTATCATCATTAACCAAAACTTAACTAACAATTTAATTAATTTTAACAGAAACTAGACTTCAAATACTCCTGTTTAGCATCAAAATTCACCCAAATAGGATTTAAAATCATTAAGTTATACATTTTTAAAACTTACATTTTGTTGCTAAAAATTCTGCTTGAAAAATTCTGAACCAGCCACCTCACGAAATTCATAACAAATCATACGTAAATCTTTAACGATTCAAAATTTATGGACATATATTCAACTTATATATGTATAACATATCCAAAAATTACAACGATCCAACGGTCGGATTAAAAATTACAACTCACGCAATATAGCTTAAGAAAATTAATTTTTCGGACTATGAGTCCTTCATACCAGTTTCATTCAAACAGTCACCACGAAAAATCCACAAGGAATTTTTTGGTGATTCTAATTTCTGTGTTTAGCTTGCTTCCAGGACTTTCTTTTGATATAAGACTCATCTCCTAACTCATTATACACAAAGAGTTATGAATTTTATAAAATCAAGTAGTAAACTAATTTTTTCTGAAATATTCTAGATTTCGTTTTTCATTGATTTCTTAATTTCTCTCATTTGATTCATGTTTATGCAAGTTTAATCCATCACAAATTAATAAGTATAACATAACCTCATTCCATAAATTTCATAAAACTTGAAAATCAAAATATAAATTAAAACATACCCTTTTTAATTCCTTCTTTTCTTCTCATTCTTCTTCTTCTGCAAAGTCTCTCTCTCTTTTCTTTTCTGAATATTTTAGCTACGGGAGGAAGTGTAAGGAAATGAGAAGTATGCTGAAAATTTGCCTTAGTAGGCTAATAAGTTAGCCAACATCTTTGCCCCACTCTTGCCTAACATTTAATAACCCGCCAATCATGAAAGAGTTTAGTGAATGAATTATGAAAAGTTTGGAAGCATATAGAAAATTAATAACAGTATTTATCCCACATTAAACAGCTTTAGCCGCCACTCTACTGGTTCATGCTTTTAGAAGCTTTAATTGCTCATTTGACCATTTATCAATTTAACATTTTACAGTTTTAGAATAATAATCAAAAATTAAATTAGACTTTTATTTTATAAAAGTTGGGGTCTTACAGAATTCATGTTCCATTATTATTGAACTGTGAATTAATTAAAGTTCTTTTATTCATGAACTGTTTTTGAGATATATATATGCTAGTTGTATCAGCTAGATCAATCATGTTTAAAGTTGTTAAATCAAATACATTTTAAAAGTTGTTCTTAATCAATTGATTTGGTAAGAACTCTTGACCGAGGAAAATGACAATTTTACTAAAGCATGATAGTGGAAAACAATTGTTGCTCGATTATTAAGTGTTTATGCATAATTCACCGGGTATGAAAGGCTGATCACCTTGATTACCAAAACTTATTAAAAGGACCAGTTTAAATATTGACAACCATAGTATATGTTCATGGTTATTTCAAACCACTCAGTATCTATTATTCAATTATTCGAATACTCAGTTATCAAGAATAAATTCATGTTCTTTCACAATCAATTTCTATTGTTGAACATTGAAAGCTAAATTCCTTTCTAATCATGATATATCCCTTTTGTATTTAAACTTGCTAAGTAAATTAGTTGCCTACTCTTGCTATATCATGACATTTATTTTAGTTAAGCCAGAGGCGTCTAAGAAGGACAAGGGCTTTTATAATATTAAGGGTATGTGTAAGTTAAGGTGTAAGTTAAGGTTAAGAAGACCTTGGGATTATGATGTAAGACTTTATTATGATGAATAATGTATATTTATTATGCCGTATTAGTTATAGAATGTGTATGTTGTTAATGGATCGTGAGCACTGGATTCGAGGTTAGAGAACCCGAATTTGGGGGCGTCACACATTACAGTAGTCAATAACAATACTTTTATTCCTTTATAATTTTCTCTTTACTTTGCAGCTTTGTTACTTCTTGCTCACTTGCAGAAATACTTATAAGGAGGCCATGAATAACTTGGACTGCTCTTGTTTGTATCGAAGGATCATGCCAGTAAAAGAAATCACATCCTTGACCTCTAATAGTTTAACAAGAAAAAAATCTCCTACCTGGATTTCTATTAGTCCAGGATGTCCTTAGTTCAGCTGGAAGATGACAGTGACACAAAATTAAAGTTATAGATTTTCCAAGTATGTTTCCGCTCTGTACTTCTCATTATCTGCATCTTCTCTTTCTCCTTCTCTGCACTTCTCCTTCTCTACGCTTCTTGTACTCCTTTTTTTCTTTCCACCTGAGAGCTGATATATAGGGGATGATTAACAGTCTGTTGGACCGAAATTGATGGAGGGAAATAAGCAATATTGGATTTGAAGGGAAAATAATGATGTCAGTTGAAAGGAAATACATATATACATGGACTTATTTGTTTTAATTGACAAAATACACTGCAAATACACTTTAAATTACAAATACAGTGAAATACATAGCATTTTCAGTGCCACGTCAACATTCAAGCGTATTTTTTGGCTGAAAAAGTTTTTGGGTTACTTTTATTTACTTAAATATATTTGGAGTATGCCAATATAAAATTTTAAACATTAGGATATAAATGTAAAAAGATCATACTTCAAGAGAAACAAGTGTATTTAACAATTTAAAAAACTCAATAGTGTGAATTCATTTTTCTTTCCCCCTTTTTAAAACTCACAAATACAGGTAATGTCCCAAAAAGTGTGTCAAGTTTAGCCCAAATAAATATTCGGCAGCACAAGAACTAGAAAGCTCGAATTAGAGCATGAAATTGACATGGAAGAAGCAGATCAAGAACAAGAACAACAAGCGTCCTCTCTCCTTCATATCTCACTTCCCAAGCCTTCCTTTTCAACAAGACGATGATCCCAAAAGTGAACAGAGCAAAGCTGACGGCACAGACCCGGGTCGACGTTTGCCACGGTACCCAGGATGCATCTTCTTCTGATCGAGAGACCATCCAGCTAGCCGAATCCTTTCGAGAGCAAGGAAACAAGCTCGCTGAGGTAATTTCGCATTCTTTTCCCTCATGGGTAATTTCAGCAAATTCAAATATTATTATTTTGTACTGCAAATTCGATTTTGGGTTTATGTTGAATTTGTATGTGAACACATGTAATTGAGCAAACGCAGAATTGGGTGTTTAACAACAAAGCTTTTTTGTCTTTTTTAGTATCTTTGATTGATTGAGCTCCTGTTTCTGTTTGGATATTTGGGGAATGAAATTGAGAAAACACTGTAGAATTCTTCTTCTTTTTCAGGGAAAAAAAATTCTATTAGTTATTAAAAGAACTTGGATTGGGCTGAAGCCTGAAAACTGTAAGAAAATATAAGGAATAAATAAAGACATAATCAGTTTATATGAGACGTAATTAAATTAGGCTATTCGGGTTAATTGTTTAAGTTTTTGGTTTTAGCGGCATATATGGTTAAAAATCTAAGCTGAGTTTGTTGATCCTTAGTATGGTTCTTGCACTAAAATTCGAAAACAAACTTCTTGTGAACTTCAAAATGCTCGAGATATAAAGAGTTGAAATCTATCTTAATAATGATTTCTTTCATAGAATAAGAAAAAAAATGTGCAGTATGTATCTATATGCCAGGAGAAATTCATTGTTTTTGGATTTAGAAAAACATATAATTTTTTTTTTGTTCCATAAAAGAATGGGTTAGTAAAGGGTTAATACAGGTCCACTGTCGGTCATACCCCGACTTAATTAGTTGGGTATAGATCTGAATGCTAAGTAGCTACCGTATAATTTAAACGCTCTAAGAAAGTTACATAGTTGAGACTGGTAAATAATATGAAATTCGAGTTTTCTTTCCTATTTCCATCTCCCTTCTTTTGTTATTGAATGGAAATGACGCTTTATATGTCACAGGGTTTCACTGAAGATGCTCAGTATCCCTTGTAGCTGTATACTTAAAACTTTTAGTTCCTTGTTTATTCTTAATTATGAGAAACTTATTACTCTACATTTTGTTCAAGAGTTCTTCAATTGTCCTTTCTTATGCTTGGGCGTGAATTTCGTAAGATTCGAGCTACATTTCCATGGGTTAGGTTTCTTGTGATTACCATTTTTCATTTAAACATGCCATATCAAAAAGTGACACTTCTGCATTTACACTGGATGAGGAAGCCAGAATCCACTTCTAGTAGGTTCACAAGTGTTATAAAGCCACAAACAAGTTGGCGGGGTCCAGGAGCAGCGTCTGATTTTTACTTTCTAGTTGAATATACAGAACATAAAATTGATTATCATGATAATAATTAATAGTAACATTATCTAACATCCAAATTGACCCCAAGTAAGCATTTCTAATCTAATAACAAATTTATCCATAAATACTTTTTTTTAAACTGTTTCAAAAAAGGATTAGAGAATGATGCATATATAAAGGAGTTGGGAGTAATTTGGGAATTAAGACTTGGGAGAGAAAGTTACAGATTTTAATTTTACCACCTTATATTAGAAATTTACAAATCTTCAACAGGTTCATTTATTATATTACACCCAAAATTTACCAAAATTAATATATACTAAAAAAATTCATTGGGGTCAGCTAACATTTGCCTTCGTCCCTGTTTACACTATATTAAGTCTGTTAATTATGCGTACATGGTTTCACGTTTGGGCTTGGTTTAATAGTGTTCCTATTTGCAACCTTTGACCTAGATTATTAACTTTCTTCTATTGTAATTATTACTTTTGTATTCCTAGGTAAAATACTAAAATGCATTATTGTATGCTTGAAGATTTCAAAGGAGAAATTTGCAAATGTGTGTGCTAGTATGTTTTGCAGAGTGATCAATTACACAACATTGTTGTATTTATAGTTATATTTTATATATTCCCAATCTCAGTTTACTGGTTTTCATTCTAATGTAGCTTCTCTTTTTCTCTTTCTTTTTCTTTTCATTTCATATTTTGAAGGATGGGAAATACCGTGAAGCACTTGGGAGATGGGAAGCTGCTCTTACTTTGATGCCTGACAGAGCAGCTTTGCATGAACAAAAGGCTCAAGTTCTACTCGAAATTGGAGAAGCATGGAATGCATTGAAAGCAGCAACTCGTGTGTTCCTGCTTTTATTTTTCATCCCTTAAATACTTTACTTTCTAGTAAACTGTTAACATCTCAAACATGCTGATTATTTGGAAAACATGCTGATTATTTGGATTTTCATTGACATGCTACTTCTTTTGTTTCCCATCATCGGAGTAGTATACTCTTTAGAAGTCTTTTCGGCCCAATTCTAAGAAATATAATGTTCATATTCCATTTGTATATATGTTCCATATGCTTTTTCACAATTATGTTTACGATTATCTTGCTTGCAGAAAGTTTCTTTGGTGTTGTATTTTTCTGTTACCACTTTTAAGTTCATTGGTAGTGTACTACTGGCATAACTGAGCAAAACTTGTTAATTATTAGTATTTTTCACTTATATGCACTGTTTTTACTCATCGGCAGGAGCTACTGAACTGGAGCCTTCATGGGCTGAGGTTTGTAATATTTTTTTTTATTGTTTGAAAGGTGTGTTTAGTTCGTTTCTTATCCTATGTATATTATTTGCTAAGGTTAATGGCTTATTTTTATTTTCTTTCATATTTAACTTTTCTTAGATTAGCAGTAAATTTACATATTTGACCTAGTGCACATAATGTTAACCTCGGTCATTAAACTTGGTATATTAATGAAAAAGTTGAAATTAAGAATCTATTAGGGTTTCTTATTAAAATAATAATAATAATAATACGATAATGTCGTCTTTTTTCTTTATTTTATTTTTTCAACCATTACCTCTTGCCACCCTTCAATTTTAATCTATTTAACATAGACAACTTTTTTCTGCAGCAGTAAACATAAATATTTTTTCCCTGTGTTTTTATGTAACTTGTGCATTATCTTTTTCAATTTTTTCAACTTCTCACTTGAATTTATCGGCTGTTCTCATATTTCTTCTACCAGTTTCCTTGAGAATTTTTTTTTCTTATATTTAAATGTTAATTGCTGATTTTACATTTTGATTTGGTGGCTGTATTGGGGTATTATATTCAGTATCAGAATCTATGAATTATAATAGTATATCAGTCTATTAAAACATACATATCTGCTGACTAATTATTATAATTACAACACATTTTGACATGCTATAGTAACTCTTAAACTGAACTAATCTATATGCTTATGCTGGATTTATCTGCCATGGGCACTGTTCATGGAATGGCTTTGTCTAATTTACAAAGAGATTGGTCATTGGAGAGCTATTCTCGAAGGATGCTGGGCTTTTTCTACACTTGTTTTGTCCGTATTATTCACTTGGTGACTTCTTCTGAGCCTTTGTATTGCATTCTCTTTCTTTCTCTATCCCTCTCTTATAAAATATTCTTCTTTTCTCTATTAAAAATATAATAATAAATAAAAGAAATTTAACAATAAAATTTTTTTTGGTCAGTCCAACCGTTTCCTTTTGTCAGTAAGCATCTATACACCTCTATCTTGAATTTCTCACTGTAACCAATCACAATTCTTGCTTTTAGAAAGTGGATATGTTTTCATGTTTGTGTCACTGAAGTGATTGGTGCAAGCTTCAAATCCTTATAGTTCTAGTTTAATTCCTTTTGACATTTTTCCCTTAATATGCAGCCTGTAAAATGTTAAATTTCATCATTGACTAAATCTGATCATTGGAATTATCAATGCTTCAACTTGATGTTGGTGGCATGCCTAGCCTCAAGACCATTGTGCATTCGGTACAGCTTTTACTGAAGGAAACCGCTGCACTCTTCTCTTATGATACATGCTTGCAATATCGAGTTTTCATGTCAAAGATAGTGCACCTTTTTAGTTAAACTTAATAACCTTTAATCATCGTATATGTAAATATCTGAAGAACTTAAAAATCACTTTAAATGACTTATTAACCGCACCTAGGACAATGAGATTCTCACCAAATTGTGTATCCAATTATATAGCATTATAAGTTACCTATCAACCAGTTTACTTGGTTACTATTTGCTTAGCAACATATGAATTTTTTTTTTTTACTGGAGGCTTGTTCATTCTGCTTATAGTGGAATGATTTCTGGTTTTGTTTATGAATTTATTCTTTTAGGCCTGGATCACTCTTGGAAGAGCACAGTTGAACTTTGGAGAACCTGACAATGCTATTGAAAGCTTTGACAGAGCATTAGCTATCAAGGTACGGTTTGGAAAAATGAATTTGTCATGTGAATCGTGAACTAACGAGATTGTTAGTTCTAACATTCTTCCTCCGTCCGGAAATGAGTCCTATTCTTTTGTTGACCATTTTTTCCAATACGGTTTGAATAGGACATGCTTATTTAGATTTAGCTTAAAAAATCAATAATAAACTTCGTAGAATATATATTAGAAATTTAAAAATTGCTGAAAAACTGTCCACATTAGTCCTATGTATATCTTAATATTCGGAAAATATATCTTCAAAAAAAAAAGAGGGCAAGACTCAATTCACAGTTGAACACTTATTTTTTTTAGAATTTCCAGATTTTAAAGCTGGATATTCTGTAATCTTGTGATATATAATAATCCTAAGTTTCTTTTGCATGTATATTTTGTGGGACTAATAAAACTTGCATACCAAGCTCATGAGTATGCTACTCAAGCTTCACCCTGCCCTTTGTGTTAGGCTGGTGTGTTCTTTAAAATGCAATAAAGCTTAACAAGTTTACTGCTTGCATGCAGCCGGATTCTGTGGAGGCACAGGATGACAGGCAAACTGCATTACATCTCGTGAAGAAACGAAAGCAGCTTCAGTCATCAAGCTTAAGTGATACAGAAAACCGATATGTAGTTGGGGAAACGACTGATTACTCATGAAGTGCAAAAAGACTATTGTTTAGTATTATGTTTTCGTACCCAGCAGCGCCCAAGGGGAAAAGAACAGTTTACTCTCACGTTCTTGGCCATAGGATGAACTTGGTTGGCTTTTAACGAGTTGCTAAAACTACCATCTTCATATTTTGTTGTGACATAGCTAAAGTGTCCCGTAGCTTTGCAAGTAATCTTCTATTTTGTTCCTAGTTGGCACGTAGCGTTTCTGTATCATGTCGGGGTTTTCTTACCTTCAATTATTATATTATATACCTGTTATCGACGTCAGCTGCATTCCATTGTGAGGCGCCCAGATTGTGACTGTGTTGATGATACATTTTTTTAAGGAATGATCAACTTTTAGTAATGCTAGGCTCTCCACCCACCCCCCTCCCCCTCCTTCTCTTCACTCTGTTTATGGTTGTATTTCACTCTGTTCATACTCATTTACTCATTGAAGTTCTTGAGCATATATATAGGACTGAGCAAGAAATAGATAAAATCTAATAACCGAACTGAATTTTTTTAATTGAATTTTTTAGATTATTCGGTTATTTTTTGAATTTTAATTATATCCGTTTTAATATTCGATTTTCGGATTCGGGTTTGGTTTTTAAATTTTGACTAATCGGTTAACCGAATAACTGAACTATATAAAACAAAATAAAGGCTTAAAGGTTAAATTCTATTCCATGTGCGCCGCTCTAGGGCATCCCACTAACCCTTAAAAAATAAACCATTAACCTTAGCAAATAATATACATAGGATAAGAAACGAACTAAACACACCTTTCAAACAATAAAAAAAATATTACAAACCCCAGCCCATGAAGGCTCCAGTTCAGTAGCTCCTGCCGATGAGTAAAAACAGTGCATATAAGTGAAAAATACTAATAATTAACATGTTTTGCTCAGTTCTGCCAGTAGTACACTACCAATAAACTTAAAAGTGGTAACAGAAAAATACAACACCAAAGAAACTTTCTGCAAGCATGATAATCGTGAACATAATTGTGAAAAAGCATATGGAACATATAATACAAATGGAATATGAACATTATATTTCTTGGAATTGGGCCGAAAAGACTTCTAAAGAGTATACTACTCCGATGATGGGAAACAAAAGAAGTAGCATGTCAATGAAAATCCAAATAATCAGCATGATTGAGATGTTAACAGTTTACTAGAAAGTAAAGTATTTAAAGGATGAAAAATAAAAGCAGGAACACACGAGTTGCTGCTTTCAATGCATTCCATGCTTCTCCAATTTCGAGTAGAACTTGAGCCTTTTGTTCATGCAAAGCTGCTCTGTCAGGCATCAAATTAAGAGCAGCTTCCCATCTCCCAAGTGCTTCACGGTATTTCCCATCCTTCAAAATATGAAAAGAAAAAGAAAGAGAAAAAGAGAAGCTACATTAGAATGAAAACCAGTAAACTGAGATTGGGAATATATAAAATATAACTATAAATACAACAATGTTGTGTAATTGATCACTCTGCAAAACATACTAACACACATTTGCAAATTTCTCCTTTGAAATCTTCAAGCATACAATAATGCATTTTAGTATTTTACCTAGGAATACTAAAGTAAGAATTACAATAGAAGAAAGTTAATAATCTAGGTCAAAGGCTGCAAATAGGAACACTATTAAACCAAGCCCAAACGTGAATATTAATAATATTAATATTAATAAGAATAATAGTAATACTAGTATTAATATTCATATTAGTTATTACTATTATTAATATTAATATTATTAATACTAATATTACAAAATATTATTATTAATATTAATATAATTAATATAAATATTATAAATATTAATATTACAAAATATTAATATTAGTATTAATAATATTACAAAATATTAATATTAATAGTAACATGTCGCTACAACTTGTAGTAGCCGAGACAATTAAAAAGGGACATGTCCCTTTTTAATTGTCCCAACCGCTACAAGTTGTTGTGACATGACTTTTTTTGGTTGCTCCCAACAACCGGTTGCCATGAATACGGACCCTATATATATATATATATATATATATATATATATATATATATATATATATATATATATATATATATATATATATATACGGTCATGATCAAGAGCATTCTGCTTAAATAACATTCCTCCTTAAATAACATTCTTTTATTAAAACTACGTCGTTTTGGAGGGACGCGGTGACATTTTTGTAAATACGTGGTGGCATTGTATTTACAAAAATATCACCGCGTCCTTCCAAAACGACGTAGATTTAATAAAAGAATGATATTTAAGGAGCAATGCTATTTAAGGAGAATGTTCTTGATCCTTACCCTATATATATATATATATATATATATATATATATATATATATATATATATATATATATATATATATATATATATACAGAAAGGATCAAGAGTAGAACTCTTAAGTAGTAGAACTTCCTTAAATAATAGAATTATATCAAAACGACGTAGTTTTGATAAGACGCGGTGGCATTTTTGTAAATACCATGTCACCGCGTATTTACAAAAATACCACCGCGTCTTATCAAAACTACGTCGTTTTGATACAATTCTATTATTTAAGGGAGTTCTATTACTTAAGAGTTCTACTCTTGATCCTCTCCCTATATATATATATATATAGGGAGAGAGAGAGAGAGAGCGCTTCCTATACGTGTGGTCCGCATGTGGACCACTTTTAGCGACATACAAAATTGTCGCTAAACTCGTCGCCATAGGGTCTGAACTGTTGCGATAGCTCAGAACCGTTGCGATAGCCCAGTTTAGACCCTATGGTGACAAGTTTAGCGACGGCTTTGTCCGTCGCTAAAGGTGCTCCATATGCCGACCACCCTCATAGAAAGCGGACTATATATATATATATATATATATATATATATATATATATATATATATATATATATATATATACACGAAATCCTTCTAAAGCGAACCAACATATGCAAACAAAAGACAGACTTGAAAAAAACACGTGGGTCAAACATAGGTTGAGAAAATGGGTCAAATTATGAAAAAAATAAAACCCATTTGAGATCAGTGCACCATCCGTTGTCTCTCTTTAACTCTTCCCCCTCTCTCTCTCTCAAAGCGAACCTATAACAAACAGAAAGGGACCAACGCGGCTTCGACCAACGAAAAGTAAAGCTCCTGCCGACCAACGAAATCATAGCAAACGAAAGGTGAGGGTACTTCACTTTATTAATTTTGTAATTTCTGTTTGAACCAAATGAAATCTAGGGTTTATTAGGAGGTTTTAATTTAAGATTACATTAAATTGACAGGACCAACTATTACACCTAAAATCCTCACCTGATTTCTGTATGGGTAAATATATTTTGGGCTCAATTTCACATATTTACCCTTCATGATCCTGTCCGGTCCACCCTTGAAGCCATACAATGTGCTCCCCATACAACGATCCTGCAAATAATCTAGAATATTATCTTAATGGTGTCAATTTCGTGGATTTCCTTTTATAATAACAAGTAGATTGGCAGGCAGACTTTAGCGGTTGATACTTCTCAAATGTTGATTCAGGCATCTTGAAGTACATACGTAGCTGAGGACTTCAAATTTGGGTTACAATTCCTTGGCACATTATATCTATATTTGTTGTTGTATAGATAAAGCCAGGTTGTGCATCTATATGCCTTGATCCTCTTAGGCCTTTGGTTTTTCCACTTTATGGTGTATGGCAAGAGCTCTATAATTTATTTTAAATTGTCGTTTTTAAAATATGTAAATTCTATCTATATATACTCTCTATACTTTCAAAGTGTGACTTTATTTGTGCTTAGTGTTATTAATAATCCACTCGGTAGTAATCAACAAAGAGAGGATGACCTGTGGAAGGAGAATGAATAGCGTTTATGTACACAGAGCTCTTATTTATGCAATTTTGAATTATTTTGGTTGGCTTGATTATGCTGCTGTTATATACAATTTTGTATATTTTGGCTGGCTAGGTTATGTTGTTATGTCACTCAGTGCTCGACCCTTTTTTGTTTATATTAGATTTTGTTCAATCCCTTAATCATCTGACCAACTTGAACGGGATATGTAGCGATTCGAAATTTTCAGATAAATAAAATACGAATTTAATAAAATATACATCTTATTTTATGTTATATTGTACTACATCTATTAATTATGTGCGGTGTAATATGTGGATATGTATGTGTTTTGGTGTATATATTTAAATATATTTACCACGTGTTAATGAATTGCTAGAAGCAATTTTTAAAATGAAAGATATAATTTTCTGTATATTAAAATAATTTACAGAAATAAATTATATCATATTTATTTATTAAATAAATTATTTTTATTTAATAAATATCTCCCATTTTTATGGAAAGGATTTATGAATATTTTATCAGAGTATTTGAAGTGTATTATGTATAATTAAAATACATAATTTGTGGTGCAATAAGTACAGAAGGTGTTATATAACTATATAACATAAGTATATAAGCATATGTGTTATACATGGGTACTGGCTAAATTAGTAAAAGCTTAGTATTAGCATACAAGCATGAGCTAGGTTATTATAGGTAGGAGTTGTCAATTGAACAAGCCAAATTTGTTGAGTCAGATCATAAGAGAAGGAGCTGTCAAAGCTAGGGATAATAGAATTAGGATTTAGCAAACCTATTATTCGTAAGGATCAAGAAAGGTTGTTTATAAAACTGAAGCTTCAATCTTCAATTGAATCTCTTGATTCAATTTTCAGATATCTCAAGCTTTCACTATTATCTTAATTAGAGATTTAAAACTCTGCAAGTTCTAAAAGCTGGGGCGCCAACCAAAGAAGAAGAAGAGTGTGATTATCAAATATTACAAGGAAAGTGTAATCACAATAATCAAGCTTTTGGGCAAGGAGAATTCATTAAGAGGTACAATAATTCATTATTTTGGAGTTGATAAACAAATTAATCCTAATAGACGTTTATGGGAATATATTGTAGATTTCTAAGTGAAATCTGGATTGAAGTATGTTAGATTTCTATGAAACTAAAGTTATAAGAACATGCTTATAAGTTATATGTTATATTGACTATGTGAGAATATTTCTTTCAAAATCAAATGAAATTGATTTGATAATTATGACTTATGTGATGAAGGATAAAAACAAGTTGTATTTAAACTTTTATGATTACAGTTAAGAAGATTAAGTAGGATTTTTGGAATTATTTTCCAAGCTCTGTCAAAGTAGAGCACTGTCTGGGTTTGATGCCACGGCCGCGCCACTTCCAAGAGTAAAACTAGTGTGGCCGCGTTAGTTCTCAGGAATAGAAAAATAATTTCTTGGTATTCTGAGTTTCTGGGCAGATGTAATAAAGCTGTATGAATCCAAAAAGGGTCTGATATGATGTCCAAGTTGTTTTGGCATGAAAAGAGTTATTTTTAGCATGGTTTATATGAAATTTTAAATAAATTAAATGAGTTTTGAAAAGAAACTTTAAGAATCCAATTTGGGTTAATGGTTTAAGTGTTTCAATGTGTATATAGATTGAGTTTATATGCTGATTGATGATGCTCAATCTATATTAGAATTTGATGAATTGAACTTGGACTAATATAAGGGTTTCAAAAGAGAAACTATGTAAAATTTTAAAAGTAAACTCGAAAACAATTATGGTAGGGGCCAAACCTGATAAAAATATTTCTTTGTAATATGCTATACGATGTATATAAAGTACTTTGCATGATGTCAAGTGTACAGGTTGAAAAAAATATCAAGTCTGAGTTAAGCAAGGAGTAGCGTGGCCGCGCCACTCCCAAGTATAAAATGTAGCGCGGCCATGCCGCACTACAGATAGTCAAGAACTTTTATCTGTGATATGAAGTTGGGAGCATGTGTAATAATGTATCTTAAGTTATAATATTAGGCTTGTGTAATGTTTTGTACAATCAAACATGTTTAAAAGAAAAGAGCAAGACTTCAAAAGATTTCTACAAGTTTTTTAAAGGAGAACAAAGAATTTTTGATATGAAAAGCAAATTAGAATGCAAATGCAATTACATGGCATGTGTATAGAATGTAGTATATATGTGCTACAGATATACTTGGTTGTTGGCAAGTATATATATTTTTACTTGAATGGCGTAATCACGTATGAAAAGATAATATCAAAACGAAGTTTGATATAGTTTTTATAAAGTAAGAAGTGTATATAGTTTGAGTGTTTTTGACATACAAACTTGGTATATGTGGCTAATTTGTGTCTATTCATGGAAATAAATGGCGTAAGGTTCGTGAAGCAAAGTAAAAGCTAAAACGCTAATCGTAAACTACGTGACAGGCAAGTTTCTCAGTCTATTTCTGTGTTTACATGTCTTATGTTTACAAGTATATGAGCATGTATGAATTGTTATATGATACTTCGTGAATGATCAAATTCAATATATGACTAAGGTGTTTTGAGTTTTGGAACTCAATTGGTTTAAAGCATGTGAGAAGACGGTATATGAAGGATTCAAAATGGAAAGAAAAGGATAACAGAGAATGAAAAAAAGGGTTCAGAATGAATAAAGACAGTATATTAAGATTCGAAGGTCGAGTGTGGGTACCGACCGTAATTGAATTGAGAGAGGAAATTTGCATGAGGCACATAACACGACATATTCTGTTCATCCAGGAAGCACAAAAATGTACCGGAATATTCGACATCACTTTTGGTGGCCCAATCTGAAACGAGAGCACATCCACAACGTGTTTTATGTGTCCATGCTATGACCATATAAGCCCGACAATAAGTACGTGATATCTTATGAGCCCATTTAAGTAGAGAAAAATCTGACGTATGAAGAAATTCCTGTCCAGATAGTAGATAGGAAAGAGAAAACATTAAGAAATAAAATTATATCTTCTGTAAAAATAGTTTGGCAAAACCACGACGCTGAGGAGGCTACGTGGGAATTAGAAGATAAGATGAGAATAGACTATCCCCATCTATTTGTGTAACCTTGTTCCAATTCCGGGGACGAAATTTTTATAAGGGGGAGGATGTAATATCCGTAATTTTATGAGTAATATTAATAATTAAATTAATAAAGGTTTGAATATTTATTTGAATATAAATATATATCTTGTGGCATGAGATGTGATGATTCAATTAAATTGAGTTAAGTGCGAGATAATCAAGAAATGTGGTGAAAATGATGATAAGCTTAATTAAGCTAGCTTAAGTGATATGCCTAGTGTGACATAATTATGAACTAAGTAATTCATTAATTAAATTAATGAGGAAATGGTTAAATAATGCGATGGACTAATTAATGTTATTATCTTAATTAGTTATTTGTTAATGTGCAATTCAACATGTTATGTGAGCATATAAATAAAATAGCATCATGTATAATATATAAGATAGGTTATTAAGGGTACTATTATAATGTGAATATTATTCCGTGAGACTATATAATAATAATCTTAATTTATGTAATTCTACTGAACTGGAATAAAAGAGCCTTATGTGATATAATGGTAAACCAATTAAATGTCTATTTTAAATGTATGGGAGAAGATAAATTTAAGTAAATAAATATTTGCTATTAAATGTTTATTTCCATATTTATGTGTAATTGAGATAATAAGTTTATGGGAAATAATGGGTTGTTATAATTTATATTTTAGCCCAATTCAAATATTATTTAGACCAATCCAATGTACATGGATTATATAATTATGTGTATATGTGTCCATAACTAAAGCCTAGGAAATAGAATTAAGTCATCAAATGTAAACTAGTAAGCTAAAAAGGAAATAAACCTAAGTGTATTAGCAACCATTTTGCTATTATAGACCAAAATAAACTCCTTGTCCCATATTAAGTACAGTTGTACTATAACAGTAGCCTACCCTCTTCATTACGTGAACTTAGTGATGCAAATGATGGCTAGAGAATGGCTGGGGAAGGAGTTGGTAGTGGCTTTTCACCAAATTCCTCATATCCAATAGCTTTTTCTTCTTCCCTTTGGTTTCATTCTTAGGGCAAAACTCAGATATTGGGTAATAGCTTGGCTATAATTGGAAGCTTCCCCTTCTCTAATTGAGTTTCTAGAATCTCTATTAAGTTCAAATTTGAAGAGCAATCTGAAACTTGAATCAAGAGTAAGCATTTCATCTTTAAAGAGGTAATATCCTATAGCATGTTCTTGATTTCAAAGTTTTACAAATTCTTAGGAGTTTCATGATTTACTTGATAATTGGTTTGAAAATGGATACCATGATGTTCTATGAGTTTGTATGTATGTTATGGACAATGTATGGATGGTCTGAGCATGCTAAATTAAGTATATAAGTTGTATGGTCTGAGTTATTTAGAAGTAGAGCCAAGTCTGGTGCTGTACCGAAGTGGCGCGACCGCACCTTCTGCCAGTCTTAAAATTCAATTTTTGTTTGGTTATGATATTCTGAGCATGTTTGGTTGACATTAAGATGAATATAAATAGGTATTACAAATGAATCAAGTTTCCTTTGCACGACATGAGTTGATTTAGTTTTCTTAAAGCTTTGTTTAGTAGCATTTTTGAAATAAAATTTAGAAGTCAAAAGCCAAACTTGATAAACCTTGTGCCTTTGATTTCTGATCTTGTCAGCATGTTTATGTTGTGACAACCCAGAAATTCGGTTTGTCCAGAATTTAAGTTTAAAGAATTAGTTATTAATAAAATGAATTTTTATTAATACTATTCTGTGCTATGTGTTTATTAATCGTTCTATAACCTAGGATGATTATAAGTCGGGAGGATTCTGGCTACGAGCTAGACTGGACGACTAAGAATTTTCAAGACGAAAATAAAATTTTTTCGGGAACAAAAATATTTCTGGGGAAAAAGACGAAATATGCACTATTCATCCGTTTCTGCTCAGAGATTTAGTTTGAATTTTCGAGAAACGCGTAATGATAGAATTCTAAGACGTGATGGAATATTCAATAATATTTCAGTTATGGAAAATGAAGTTTTCGCCTGCGGACTTAAAACCTAAGGGTTAAAAAAAGTGAGTTCTGAGAATTTAATGATTTCGTATAATAATTGTAACGCCCGAGAAAATCGGATTTTTATGAGAATTAAATTTTTATTTAATTATGTAGATTAAATAAATTTAATTGATTATTTATGTGAATAAGCTATGTGAAGGTCGTTCTATGACCTAGATATGTCGGAACATCGTAGTATTTTGGCAACGTGAAGGAATTAAAGTATTTGAATTTTCAAGACGAAAATAAAAGTTTTTCGAGAAATTTTTCGAAAAATACTATTCATCCGTTTCTGCTCGGGAATTATTTTTGAATTTCCAAGAAATACGTAACGATAGAATATCGAGGTAAGATGGATTATTTAACAATATTTCAGTTATGGCAAACACAGTTTTTCGCCTGCGGACTTAAAACTTAACGGTTAGAGAAAGTGATTTTCAAGAAGGAAATGAAATGCATATAATGAATTAAACGATAATCGTATAATGCGTAAGTATTATACGAGGTAATGAATACAAGTATGATGTGAGGTATTATACGAGTATGTATGAATGATGGTATGCCGTATATGATGAATAAGTATACGAGATTAATACGTAAATTATACGTTATAAGGCTTTAAGCCAAATGGATTGGACTTGTAGGATTTGTTAGGAATTGTACAAGCCCAAGTATAGGAATGGTTAAGTCCAATTGGAATTAAAGGTTAAGGTCCAAAGTTAATTAATGAACAAGCCCAAAGTATAAGTTAAGTTAGTTAAGCTAAAAGCCCAAAGAAAGAACCTATAGGTTATTAGTTGATTAAAACCCATGGGGAAAACCATGGGTGACCCAAAGTGGTGGCCAAGTAAAGTACTTGGTGGCTAAGCAAGAGATAAGCTATGTGATTAGGAAGTAAACTTAATAGCTAAGTAAATGTGGTGAGCAAGCAAAATATATAAGTTGTGGAGGCCAAGTAAACTTGGTGATCACATAATGAATAGTAAGGAGGTATAATTAAGGAGGTGGGATTGGTTTAATGTCTAAACTACCCTTACTTTGTGATTCCTATAAATATGAAGCTTGCTAGCTCATTTGTCATTTGTTCAAAAACACCAACAACTTATAGCTTTTTGAGTAGAGAGAAAAAGCAAGAAAAGTAAGAGTTAGTCTTTCATAATTCAAGAATCAAGAAGGATAAGAAAGCTTTGTTCATCAAAGGTAATAACCTTTAAACCATTAGTCTTCCTATCTTCCATAGTAGCTTGATAGAGAAGTGATTAAATAGTGGTTCATGTATGATAAGGAGTATGAGAATGGTTAATTAATGGACTTAAGTCTTAATAAGCCGTGAATAAGCACTTCGTTCATATGTAAGTTATGAACTAAGGGAAAACTTGTAAGAAATTGTAATATGTTTGCATGAATGAAGTTGTTATGATAAGAGGTTGTAAGGATGATGGTTAGAAGACTAAAACCATGATAAGTCATATGAAATGAAATCATAAGTAGTTTATACTTTGATAAGTTATAAAATCACAAAGAACAAGTAAGAAGAACTTATCATATATATAAGTTAATAAGATATGTATGTTAAGATGTTAGTATGATGGATTGAATCCATTTGAAACGGTTTAAAAATCATAAGTAACAAAGTTATACCGGAATTCACAAGATTAGACGATAATCATCAAATTCGTGAAATTCTCGGAATGGAAGTCGAATTTTGACATTAAGCTCAGAAACGTTAGTTTTCGATGGAGTTAAGTCTTATTTGGCATTATAGAGTTGCGGACTCGAAAATGACCGAATTCCGACTTAGAGCGAAGAAACGAGCGTTGAACGTTCACGAACGTTTATCATTTTCGTTAAAATGAACTAAAAGGTGAATTTCGAGTTAACGAAGTCAAAAATGAAAAATTCTTGCATGAACACGTAGAGTATGTAATTTATGAGCTAATGGCTTTTGAACGAGCCAATTCGAAGTTAAAATGAAGAAGGTATGAGCCCGGGAATCTCACATAAGAAAAAAATATGTAAAATTTTCTGAGGCTTTGGGTTCGTACCGTAGTGCGACCCAGAGAAGAAAGGTTGGCACCGCAGCGCGAGGCCGAATCATAGCACACTGTTAGTTGGCACCGCAACGCGACCTGTAATGCTAAGACTCGCGCCGCAGAGCCGAGTCCGGTCCTCAGCCACCGAAGTGTGGCACCGCAGCGCGACATAAAGAAGGGGAGCTGGCGCCGCAGCGCCAGCCTTAGGGATTGCTTAGTAACGAGAGTTTGTAAGTAAAGAAAGGAAGTAAACTAATTAGTAATGAAATAAAGCTTGAAGTAACATTGTTTAAGACATTGTTAAACCTTAAGTTTGATAAGTAAGGGTTAAAGATAATCAATCGAACATGAACGTAATGACATTGTTTAAAATGTTTAAACCTTAAGTAATACACTAAAGGTTGAAAGAAAGATTAATTGAACGTAAGTTATTAATAATGAAACGATGAACGATAATAAGCCGTAAGGGCAGATAAATACTTGAAACGAGTTTCGTTAATGAAATAAGTGCGATTAAGTATATGAAAAGAAAGATAGTTGATTGATAATGAATTAATTAACTTAAAGCAGCATCTTCGATGATGACTATAACGTGGAGAATTACAACTAAAAGTTGTTAATGATTATGTGAGCGTGAGTGTGACAACCCGAATTTTTATAAGTTATTAAAATAGGAATTTAATGATTAAAATTCTTATTATGAAATATTTTGAGTTTGAGTATGTATATATACGTGCTATATATTTTGAAATATGTGATCTGGTGTGAAGAAAAATATATATTCATATATTGGGAAAGTGAGGTTTAATAGTTGAGTTAACTATTGAAGAAATTAAATGAATTTTGTAATTAATTTTAAATATTTATTGAATTAAATAAATATTTTAAACAATTTATTTATTGAGAAAAATAAATAATTTATGAAGTTGTGGTATAATAATTTAGTTACGTGTGTATGATAATTAAATTAAAGCAAAGGTAAATTTTATTCTTTGAAGATTTAATTTAATGAATTAATTAAATTAAATGAGTTGTTTAATATTAAAGAAAAAAAGTAATTCAATAAAGTGATATTTAAGTCTAATTTATTAATTAAATTATATATATAATTATTTATTAATCATCAGAATAATTATAATGAAAATTATAATTATTATTGTAAGTTATGTAAATTTGTTACAGGTGTGACAAATAAAAACTATATAATATAATATTATTAAAATAATCTAGTATGGGGAAAATTGTGTGTAGCCAAACAAGGCGTTGTGGCCTTTGGTTTTTTAACTGACGCCTATTGGGTTTTTGTAACTGATGTACGTGAGAGAAAGGGGAGTCAGTTTATTTTATGCATTCTATTTTGCCTAAGGCTAAATAACAGAAGGTTAGAGAGAGAGCTTGGTGAGAAGAGAGAATTGCAGAGATTTTAGAGAAGGAAGAAGGAAACACAGGAAAATTGAGGTTGAGAGCTTGAGAGAACTCTCTGAGATTGTCAAGAGGAAGAAAAGGGTTTGCTAAATCAAGGTATAATCTACTATAATCTTAACTTCTAAATTTCTATTTGTAGTTGTGTTGGATTGATATATATACATGTATGAAGGGATAATAATTTGTTAATCATCATATATGAGTGTTGTTTGAGTATCAAACACGTGAAATTGGGATTGTAGGAAGAAATTGAAATAATAGTGGTTATGTATGAAAAAATGGCTAAAGAAAGTACAAAATTTCATGTTTAATATGTGTTATAATCTGTAAATTGATGTTGGATTATGTTAGTATGTAAAGAAACAAAAACAACCCAATTGGAATGAACTAAAACGGAGTTAAAATGAATTCGTGATGTAAGATTTCGTTAAATATGTCGAATTATGAAAATATAGCATGAACACTGAATTGGAACCCTTAAATTGATTTGTTAAGTTTTTGAAATGTTATAATTACTCTGTAGATGAGTAGCTAAGAGTTTAACGAGTTCAACGAATCGAAAACCAACTAATTCAGACTTAAAATGAGAAAGTTACATCAAAAACTGTAATCTGTGCGAAACCATGTGTGGGTGCGCCGCCCATACGTGCGGGCACACAGCTGGGGCTGGGAAATGGTACGGGCGTGCTGGAAATGGCGCGAGCAAGTGGCGCGACCGTGCCCAATGTGTGCTAACTGTGACTACTTTGACCTATTTTGGTAAAATGACCATAACCTTTTCATATGGACTCCGATTGAGGCGATTCAAGATGATCCGGAACGAGGACGAATAGACTTACAACTTTTATTCTTTAAGGTTTTCAATTTGAGGTAGGGAATAGGGGTCAAAATTGTCATCTTTAGGACTATTGTGTTTTCGGAGGCAATCGGAGGGCGTCGGGCATGCACGTATGCAAGTGTAGTGCTCTTGACGATAAAAGATGTTGTTCTAAATTATAAAATATGAATGTTAGTAAACTTAATGATGCTTAACATTAACAAATGATGTATTAGATAAGTTGTATAAGCATACTAAGCATACACAAGAGAGACAAATCGGGTGTGTGACGAATGAACGTCGAAACGCTGTAACAAATGTTAATGAACGTAAAGAGTATTTTAAGTCAAATAAAATGAATATTATAAGATATGAAATGGGTTTAATATAGAACCAATAATGATTCCTAGCAATACTTAAATACTTGAATGAACTTCGAGTATGAAATATAGTGAGATATAAGTCAAAAGTTAACACAATCAAATTGAACATTGTGTATTGATTAATAAGAAGGGTTATGGGAGGTAGAGTAAAGTTTACATTATAATTATTGTGTGTTTCTATGTGACTAATAGTTGATGTGTATGATTATATAATTGTGTAGGGCACGTGAAGTGCAGATAACTGTAAGCTGTTAAACTGTTATTGGTAAACAACGATCAAGGCAAGTCTTTCAGTTCCTATTTGCTATGTGAACTTGTTGATTAACTGTTTTAAATCTTTATTTCAAAGAGCATGATGTGTTGTATATATGTTGAAAGTATGAAATGTTAAAGTCAATTTATGACTACGTTGATTGAGTAATGAATGCTGATTGAGTAACGAACTCAATCTCTTTACTTGTTACATGAACTAAGCATGTATGTTATGTTAGTCCAATGTTTATGAGATGTATGATAAGCATGTTATTATGTGCTACGTGATGCATGAAAACTGTTAGATTTGCTGGGCTGTCGAGCTCAACCTCATAAATAACCACTTTTGCAGGTTAAAGATCCAAGGTAAAGTTATGTGCTACTTGAAAGACATAAATCAGATGTGTTACTTGAAGATTTATACCCTTTGGCTGAATTATTATTATTTAAACCATGATTAAGGTTCATGAGATGTATTTAATGTTTTATGATGTATATTTTATGTTGAGTTGTAAAGTTAAAGTTTGAGTTGTCCGATGTATAAAGGATATCGATTTGATATGTAAGTATATATATGTTAACTCTGATAAAGTGAATCATAGATTATATATGATTCAATGACATGTAGATGATAAATGTTTTGATTCAGGGAATTAAAGTAAGAAGATAAAAAAGTTTAAATTATTTCGTATTTTATTAAGTTAACATCGAATAATGATGTAAAATCAGAAGCTAGACGTGTTATTAACGACCGAAGTCGATAATTGAATTGTATGAATTTTGGGGTCGTTACAGTGAGAACGATGTAAATTATAATGGTAAGCCGAAACTAATAATAACAAATCTAATACATGATTAGATTGAGAAGAAGGGTAAGATTTATTAGGAACCATGTATGTTCATTCATGACCTAATGTGGTATGTTATGTGGTTATGTGTTGTAGAGACCGTAAAGACTGAAAGGAAAAGTAAGTTTTCTATAGCAGACGCTGAAGGTAAGTTTTCTTATCGCTTGTCTAACCTTCGTGTTAGCCAGGTTTTCAGTGATTCATGTTATGAAATGCATGAATGGTTTTAAAGAAAGGGTCGATGCCAGATTTAATTCGGCTAGACTAATCTTGAAAGATTGATTGATTTGTTTACAAGTCTTTCAATATAAAATTGATAACGCTATCCTACGCCAATTTTTTGGTACAGATTCAAGGTAAGCCTGAGTATGAATAAATAAATATATTTTATATCGATTATTCGATGGGCACACGAGGTTGCCAAAACTTAAATGTACATACATTTAACAGATGCAGGTTGATCAACATAGAGTACTATAGGCTGATCACCTAGAAGTGCTCGTAAGTAATGTCATACTTACAGTCTTAGTACCGGGTTGTCCTTTTTATGAATAAAAGCTAAAGAGAATGTTCATGGTCTATGGACCTACTCAGAATTTCCAAACTACTATATGTACTTTAGAATTATTTTATGAGATGAGAGGTGCTATTCAATGTTTCATAGTACTTCATAACTATTGTTCAGTTATTGAAGAATAATCATATGATTCTCGAAGTGGTATTTATATTATACATTGTTAGACTTGCTGAGCTAGTTATGCTCACTTCTTGCTTGAATCATATGATTACAGCTAAGGTCGAGCGAACTGAGGTTCCAGTAGAGATAAAGGCAAAGCGAAGATGAATGATTAGTTTGTCTTGTAATAGACTAGTAAGTGTATGTATTATATTATGATGAACAAAGAATGTAATGATTTCAGAACCTGGGAACATGATTTATTATTATTAATGTAATAAGAATGTCGTTGATTCACTCAGTTTGATGTGGTTTCAATAGAATGAATGTACAATTATGAGTACCGTATAGCACCATCTGTCCGGTTGGAAGATCCCCGGATTTGGGGGCGTCACATATTGGTATCAAAGCCTTAGGTTATGAAACTAAATGGGGGAAGAACCTTAGGCTAATAACCTCGTTAAGGAAGGAAAAGTTCGAAGGAAGTAAACCCAAGTCGAATGAGTTAATAAGGTTTTGAGGCAACTCAGTATTGAAAGATTTAAAAGATGGAAATTAATCCTAAATAAATTAAATGTGATTTGTGCTTATACTATTATGTATTATGTACTAATCAACATGTTATGTGTTATCGTAGGATGTCAATCGATAGCTTGATGTATACAGATATACACGTGGTGAGCGAAGAGTTTGTGAACAGAGTAGAGCCTGTACCTATGCCAGTGGCGGAGGTACCATTAGTAATTTTAGAAGAGTCGGAGCCAGAGGAGTACTTTTCTGAGAAGAACTACTCTGAGGGAGATATGGATATAACATCATACCTTAATATGATAATCGATGTGGAGGAGGAAATGGAGGTAACATCGGTTAATACGGTGGTACCTACACTAGAGTCATCACCTTCAGATGCAATAAGAGCATTGTATCTGGCAGTGCTTGACAGGAACGTGCAACTGAATACAGTTATGCATAATCAGAATGAAGAGATTAGTTATCTCCATGAAGCAAAGGAGTCTGCAGAAGCAGATTTTGAGTTTGAGCACGATGAAATGGTGCTTATGACAAATAAGGCTAGGGATTGTAAGAACGAGGCCGATGAGCTTCGTAAAGAATTGGGGGAGAAGGACCAGAAAATAGCATGGTTGTCTTACATCCATGAGAGTGCTCATAAGGATTTCAAGCTGAAAGTTGCTTGTTATTCCATTGAGTCGGGACAGACTCGACATACTATTAGTCAAGATATTATGTCAACTCTTACGAATGAGAAACAAGAGGATGCTGTTATGCATTATTAGAAGTCTAGAGTTATAAATATGTGTGTAGTGACGTAAAACCCTCTTTTGTATAAAAGGGTAGTCTTTTTGTAAATCCCAACTTTTGTGAAGTTCAATTGCGTGATAGAAATGTAATAGCTTTTGGCTATAAAAGCAAATTGTAAATAGTTTCAAACTATGAAGAAGCATATGACTATAATGAAGTTTTTATTTAATATGCTTTGTTATGGTATGAGTTGTTGTTTGACGAATAATAACTAAGTAAGTAAATAGATAATAATAAAATTTTATTTATTTAATTAGAAAATGCCGCCAAGAAGAAGACAACGTAATCAGGAAGCAGAGTCACATAACGATAACTAAGGGGATCAGAATAACCCTATGCAAGAGTTCGTTAATTTATTAACGACTGCATTTAACCAAACCAGGGGTGAAGTACCCGCGGGACCTAGGGAAGCCAGAACGACTACCTTTAAAGAATTTAAAAGCGTAGGTCCACCGGAGTTCAAAGGAACGACGGAACCAATAGAGACCCAGACATGGGTAAAAGAAATAGAGAAGGCGTTTGTTATTACAAACGTAGCTGAGGCGCAAAAGACTTCTTTTGCGACCTATATGATGAAGGGAGAAGCTAACTTTTGGTGGGAGGCTCACCAGGGTGGGGCTAGAATAGATGCGGTAACGTGGGAACAATTCAAGATGGTTTTCTTCGAGAATTATTTCCCTACAAGCATACAAGGGAGGATGGAGATTAAGTTCCTAGAACTTAAACTAGGGGACATGACGGTTCCCCAGTACGCGGCCAAATTTAATGAATTGGCAAGGTTTTCTCCACATCAATTGGATACTGAGGAGAGGAAGGCTCGTAGGTTTGAGCAGGGCCTGAAACCCTGGCTCTATAGTAGGATTTCGATATTTTAGAGTGCTTCGTACGGAACCATTTTGGAAAAGGCGATTATAGCAGAAGGTGGTAGTGAGGTGTTAACCCAATACCACAAAAAGAGAAAGAATAAGAGTAGAGTAGAGGGAGGACCCAAGGTCGAATGAGCTAGCGGTAGTGGAAGTCTGCCCAAGAGGAAGAATTTTAACTCCAGGAATACTGGAGTGGGACAAGGGGATCCTAAGCTTAGGATCGAAGCGTGTAAGACATGTGGAACTGAAGGGAAAATCGATTTGTTATAACTGTGGACAGAAGGGTCATATATCACCCAATTGTCCTAATCCTAAGAAAAACCATGGCTATTTTGTATGTGGGTCATTGGACCACATGGCAAGAAATTTCCCAAAGAAGGGGTTGGAGGAGAGTAAGGGTGTTAGTAGTGGTAAGTTAGCCATTATTGGACCACCATCGTCGGGTAGACCTATGACCCGTACTTTTAATATGACGGTCCAAGATGCGGTTGCATCAGTAGATTTAGTAGCAGGTATGTATCATTCTAGTCAATACAATGAATGCTTATGTACTGTTTGATTGGAGTGTTACTTATTCTTTTATAGCATGTGAATTTGCTAAGTGATTAAGTTCATTCCCGAAAGGATTATAAATACCTTTAAACGTTAAGGTAAAGAAAGAGGAAATAACTCTCGTTGAATATATTCGTGGAAATTGTTTCATGGATAATAGAAGTAAGCAAGTATTGGTAGATAAGTACTAATAAGGTTGAGAGAATTTGAAGTAATTCTTGGTATGAATGGGTTAATTAACCATAGAGCTTTAATACATTATCATAAGAAAAGTGTGAACCTTCGGGTTTTTAAGGAACCCAAGGTAGTATTTTACGGTAATAAATCACCGGGACGCTCTTGTTGTCTAATCATGACGCAAGCTAGGAAGATGTTGAGAAAGAGATGTATAGAATATCTGTGCCATGTTGTGGATACCCAAAGAGTAGGAGCGCTGATGTTATCAGTAACTAAGAAGGATGAGTCGTTACGGTTGCGTATCGACTATCGTGAGTGCAGTAAGTTGATAATTAAAAGTAAATACTCATTGCCCAGGATCGATGATCTATTTGATTGGTTAAAAGGGGCAAAGTATTTTCCAAGAGAGATTTGTGTACGGGGTATCGTCGGTTGAAAGTAAGGAAGAAGGATGTACCTAAGACGACGTTCAGAACTCGTTATGGTTATCACGAGTTTCTGATTATGTCATTTGGGATTGACCAATGCGCTAAAGTTAGACTTTTCGTAAGGGACGCCGAGCAAGTCGGTGGCAAATTGATAGGTATGCTGGAAATGAGAAGTGAGAAAAATAGTTTTCAGGAACTAAAAAGGAAGGTTAAGTGAGGCACCAGTATTGTCTTTATCAGATGATACGAGGATTTTTGTAGTGTATCTAGATGCTTCGCATGGATGACGAGATTGCGTGCTCATGTAGGATGGCAAGGTCATTGTGTATGTATCACGCCAGTTAAAGGATTATGAGAAGGTCTATCCTACTTATGATTTATAATTGGCAGCTGTAATTTTTGAATTAAAAATCTGAAGATAGTATTAATACGGGGAGAAGCGTGAGATATACACGGACTATAAGAGTCTGAAATATATCTTCACACAAAAGGAGTTGAATATGAGGTAGAGAAAGTGATTAGAATTGATAAAGGATCACGACTGTGATATCTTATGTCATTCAGGGAAGGTAAACGTAGTAGCCGACACATTATGTAGGAAAGGTAGGGAAAATCTATCAATGTTAACGACTCAGAATGAGTTAATAACGGAGATGGCGAGAATGGAGTTAGAAGTTAATTTACGAAATGAAGTGGTAGAAATGTTATTCATAATATAGACTCAATCCACAAAAATGGAACGACTTAAGGAAGTACAACTAGGTAACGAGGAATGCAAGTAAATGAAGAAGATGATGCAGAATGAAGAGAAGACCAAGTATAATCTTGTTTTGAAGTAGGAATTTGAGTTCTAAATAATTCCGAGTTAAAAGAAGAACTAATAAGAGGGAGATAGCGTAATATGTTGGTAAGTGCTTAACTTCCAATTCCGATTATTAATAGGAAGGGACAAGTCATAAGAAATAAGATAATACCTTCGGGGAAGGTGAATTGGAGGAACCACAATGCCAAAGAAGCAGCGTGGGAACTCGAGGTTTAAAATGAAGAAAATATTTTTTCTCATTTGGTTATGTAATGTAGCGAGATTCTGGGGACAAAATCCTTATAAGGGGGGGAAGAATGTAACGCCCGAGAAAATCGGATTTTTATGAGAATTAAATTTTTATTTGATTATGTGGATTAAATAAATTTAATTGATTATTTATGTGAGTAAGCTATGTGAAGGTCGTTCTATGACCTAGATATGTCGGATCGTTGTAGTATTTTAGCTACGTGAAGGAATTAAAGTGTTTGAATTTTCAAGACGAAAATAAAAGTTTTTCGAGCAATTTTTTAAAAAACACTATTCATCCGTTTCTGATGGGGAATTATTTTTGAATTTCTGAGAAATACGTAACGATAGAATATCGAGGTAAGATGGATTATCCAATAATATTTTAGTTATGGCAAACGCAGTTTTTCACCTACGGACTTAAAACCTAATAGTTAGAGAAAGTGATTTCCAAGAAGGAAATGAAATGTGTATAATGAATTAAACGATAATCGTATAATGCGTAAGTATTATACGAGGTAATGAATACAAGTATGATACGAGATATTATACGAGTATGTATGAATGATGGAATGTCGTATATGATGAATAAGTATACGAGTTAGAATACGAGATTAATATGTAAATTATACGTTATAAGGCTTTAAGCCAAATGGATTGGACTTGTAGGATTTGTTAGGAATTGTACAAGCCCAAGTATAGGAATGGTTAAGTCCAATTGGAATTAAGGGTTAAGGTCCAAAGTTAATTAATGAACAATCCCAAAGTATAAGCTAAGTTCGTTAAGCTGAAAGCCCAAAGAAAGAACCTATAGGTTATTATTTGATTAAAACCCATGGGGCAAACCATGGGTGACCCAAAGTGGTGGCCAAGTAAAGTACTTGGTGGCTAAGCAAGAGATAAGCTATATGATTAGCAAGTAAACTTAATAGCTAAGTAAATGTGGTGAGCAAGCAAAAGATATAAGTTATGGAGGCCAAGTAAACTTGGTGATCACATAATGAATAGTAAGGAGGTGTAATTAAGGAGGTGGAATTGGTTTAATGTCTAAACTACCCTCACTTTGTGATTCATATAAATAGGAAGCTTTCTAGCTCATTTGTCATTTGTTCAAAAACACCAACAACTTATAGCTTATTGAGTAGAGAGAAAAAGCAAGAAAAGTAAGAGTTAGTCTTTCATAATCCAAGAATCAAGAAGGATAAGAAAGCTTTGTTCATCAAAGGTAATAACCTTTAAACCATTAGTCCTCCTATCTTCCATAGTAGATTGATAGAGAAGTCATTAAATGGTAGTGCATGTATGATAAGGAGTATGAGAATGGTTAATCAATAGACTTAAGTCTAAATAAGCCGTGAATAAGCACTTCGTTCATATGTAAGTTATGAACTAAGGGAGAACTTGTAAGAAAATATAATATGTTTGCATGAATGAAGTTGTTATGATAAGAGGTTGTAAGGATGATGGTTAGAAGACTAAAACCATGATAAGTTGTATGAAATGAAATCATAAGTAGTTTATACTTTGATAAGTTATAAAATCACAAAGAACAAGTAAGAACTTATCATGTATATAAGTTAATAAGATATGTATGTTAAGATGTTAGTATGATGGATTGAATCCATTTGAAATGGTTTAAAAATCATAAGTAACAAAGTTATGCCGGAATTCACAAGATTAGACGATAATCGTTGAATTCGTGAAATTCTCAGAATGGAAGTTGAATTTTGACATTAAGCTCGGAAACGTTGGTTTTCAATGGAGTTAAGTCTTATTTGGCATTATAGAGTTGCGGACTCAAAAATGACCGAATTCCGACTTAGAACGAAGAAACGAGCATTGAACGTTTACGAACATTTATCGTTTTCGTTAAAATGAACTAAAAGGTGAATTTTGAGTTAACGAAGTCGAAAATGAAAAATTCTTGCATAAACACGTAGAGTATGTAATTTATGAGCTAATGGCTTTTGAACGAGCCAATTCGGAGTTAAAATAAAGAAGTTATGAGCTCGGGAATCTCACATAAGAAAAAATTCTGTAAAATTTTCTGAGGCTCAAGGTCCGCGCCGTAGCACGACCAAGAGAAGAAAGGCCGGCGCCGCAGCACGAGGTCAAACCATAGCACACTGTTAGTTGGCACCGCAGCGTGGCCTGTAATGCTAAGACTCGCATCGCAACGCCGAGTCCGGTCCTCAGCCACTGAAGTGTGGCGCCGCAGCGCGGTATAAAGAATGGGAGTTGGCGCCGTAGCGCCAGCCATAGGGATTGCTTAGTAAGGAGAGTTTGTAAGTAAAGAAAGGAAGTAAACTAATTAGTAATGAATTAAAGCTTGAAGTAACATTGTTTAAGACATTGTTAAACCTTAAGTTTGATAAGTAAAGGTTGAAGATAATCAATCGAACAAGAACGTAATGACACTGTTTAAAATGTTTAAACCTTAAGTAATACACTAAAGGTTGAAAGAAAGATTAATTGAACGTAAGTTATTAATACTGAAATGATGAACGATAATAAGTCGAAAGGGCAAATAAATGCTTGAAACGAGTTTCATTAATGAAATAAGTACGATTAAGTATATGAAAAGAAAGATAGTTTGTGACAACCCGGAAAATCGGATTGTCAAGAATTTAAGTTAAAGAATTAGTTATTAATAAAATGAATTTTTATTAATACTATTCTGTGCTAAGTGTTTATTAATCGTTCTATAACCTAGAATGATTATTAATAGGGAGGATTCTGGCTACGAGCTAGACTGAACGAGTAAGAATTTTCAAGACGAAAATGAAATTTTTCCGGGAACAAAATATTTTTCGGGGAAAAAGACGAAATAGGCACTATTCACCTATTTCTGCTCGGAGATTATTTTTGAAATTCTGAGAAATTCTGGATTACGTTTAATTCTGAGACGTGATGGAATATTCAATAATATTTTAGTTATGGCAAAAACGAAGTTTTTGCCTGCAGACTCAAAACCTAAGGGTTAGGGAAAGTGAGTTCCGAGAATGTTATGAGTATGTATAATAACTAGGGTTATTATGCGTGAGAAATACGAGTATGATACGAGTTATTATACGAGTATATTATGAAGATTAGTACGACGTATAATACGAATATCGTATGAACAATATACGAAGAGAATATGAGAATACGAGAAAGGAATGCGTAGAATACGATCGTAGAATACGATTAGTCTTAATGGACTTTGTGTTCATGGACTTTGTAGAATCCAATTGGAATTGGATTATGTCAAGCCCAATGATTTATGAAGTTAAGCCCAAGTTAGGCCCAATAAGAATTAGGGTTAAGGCCCAAACCAAGAAAAGAAACCGCGGATCGAACCGCTGGGTAAACGAATGGGTAAAAAACCATTGGGGCAACCCATGGGGTGACCCATGGGCATGTGGGCCGGCCACTTGTCCACCAAGTAAGGGTGGTGGCCAAGTTAACTTGGTTGCCAAGTGTGGAATAGTAAGGAGGTGGAGGGGAAATGACCAAAATGCCCCTAGCTTTGAAAATCTATAAATATGAAGCTTAACTTTCATTTTCTAGGATTTTGAAAATCCTAGAACTTGAGAGAGAGAGAGAGAGCTCGGTTGGAAGAGGAAGAAGGAAGAGCATGATCATGAAGGCTCGGATCAAAAGTGATCGTGAAATAGAAAAGCTAGCAAATCGCCGGCTTTGTCTAACGGAAGAGAAATAAAGAAGAACGGTAATCCGAACCCTAGTTTCTTCTAATATTTTTCTTTAAGTTTTCTATGTTAAAACATAGATTAAGGAGAATAAGAAGTAGATGATGTTAGTAATGATTTCATATGGTTGAAATCATGACAAAATAAGAAATGAGAAATAAGAAATTTAGTTTATAAATTTCTTAAGTATAAGATTCGTGAGGATTTTGAGCGATCCGAATGAATATTATGAACGAGTAGGTGAATTAAGTAAGGAATGGTGTTCTATAACATCAAATTCCAAGAAAAAGTGAAATCGTAATCCAAAATATCGATTAAAAACGAAGAATGCGAAGAACACGCGAAGAACGCGAAGAACGTTGTTGATGGACAAATTTAAAACCATCATAGTGTAATTGTTGTTGATGGACAAGTTTAAAACCATCGTGTATAAGTTAGTTGCTTATTGCTTGGTTAGGAACATTAGAAACGTTCATGAAGAACGGATTAAAACGGAGCTATAACGAAGTTATGGCGAAATTTCGTAAAAGACAAACGAGAATTAGAAAGTTAGTAAATGAACCCGAACGTGTAGGGTTTCATAAGAATGTAAGAGAACGTATAAAACGTGAGTCGTGGACTCAAGAACGAACGAATTCCGAGTTCGGATGACCAAATTACGGACGAACGAACGAAGAACGTTAAAAGCGTAAAATGAACGAAGGGTTAAGATTAAGCCAATGGAATGGCATGTTAACGGATTCAGAGTGAAGTTCTGTCCAAGGCATATTAAAGTACGTAAGATAAGGAAGAGAATGGCTTTGGAACGACCTCGTTCCGAGTTATAACGAAGAAGTTATGAGATTGTAAAGTAAGCATCTCAAACTTGACTTAACACTTATAAAAAAAAATTTCTAGGTATTTGTCTTGGCGCCGCAGCGCGGGAAGGGGCGCCGCAGCGCGAGAAGTGGTGCCGCAGCGCGAGAGGGGGCACCGCAGCGCGAACTCGGCATACACTTCTGGAGAGTGGCGCCGCAGCGCGAGAGGAAAAGAAGGACTTGGCGCCGCAGCGCCAGTCCGGGAGGGAAAGAGAGAAAGGTGTGCCGCGCCGCAGCGCAAGAGGAAGGGAAGGGCACGGCGCCGCAGCGCCAGTGCAAGGCACTGCCCAGAAATGAGAATTTTATTTCTCAGATACTGGGGGATGTGCAAGAAAGAAGTATGAACATATAGTTCACGTAAGGTAACACTTAGTAAGTGTTTTAAACCTTTTATAAAGGTTGAACGAAAAGATTAAACGAGAATAAAAGACAAAGAATGTAGATGCGGGTTACGGAACCGATGTCCGGGGACCGTAGTCGCGATAAACGAACGTGAGGGATTGCTATGGTTGTGATTCCTTAGACGTTGGTTGACGATGTTGATGTATAACATTTCGATGTTATGACATGGCATTGAGAGATGAATGTAAAGCGTATAGACGCTGTGAACGCAACGTTGTTGCAATGAACGATCGGTCTTAGCATACAACGAACGATATGACTTCGACATTAAGGAATTATAATGAACACGGGGTTCATGGGATGGATGTAACAACCCGATATTTTCTATATAAATAAATCAGAAATTTTGTGAATAAATTTTTTTTTTATATTAAGGATGAGGATTTGTACAAGATTATGTGTATATGTATTTATGTGGTAAGTAAAAATATATTTATTACATAATTATTTACAAATGAATTTATTTTAAAATTATTGATTATTAAAAAGTATATACTTATAATAATCAATTTATGGTAGAAATATTTTAATAATTATTTTCCATGAAAATATATAATCATATATTATCTAAATAATATATGAACTGATTTTTTTAGAATAATTATAATAATTATTTTATTATATGAATTTTAGTACAGGTTATTAAGTTAATTATTTTACCTTAATTATTAAGGTTAAATAGGAAGAATAAATCAAATATGGTATCCAAACCCTAATTTTGGATTATTGCCAAGGTATGCGAATAATAATATAATATTAATTATATTTTGATTTTTCAGTGCTATGAATATGTACTGCATGTACGTATTGATGATAATTGGTCAATTATGGTGTTTAATTTCAAAACCCTAGTATTAATTGGTTAAACCCTAATTTTACTTAGGGAAACTCTAAATTGAAAATCAATTGTGAGCTTAAGACTGTTATATAACTATGTTATATGTTTTATGTTGTGTATTAAGTGATTAATTAGGTTAAACCCTAATTATAATCTAGAAACCCTAATTGTAAATTAGAAACCCTAATTTCTAATTTGAAAGCCTAATTGCTAAAATCATAACTCTAATTATTATTTTAGTAAATAATTATGTTAATTAGGAAACCTAATACATAAATTGGGGAAACCTAATAATATCAAGAAAACCCTAAATATATTTTTAAAACCCAAATTTTCTATTTAAAAACCCTAATTATAATTATTTAGTTATAATTTAATTTTTATTGAACTCTATACATAATTGTTCAAACCCTAGAAATTATTTAGGAAACCTTAATGTTTAAAATCTAGTGATTAGAATCTAGATTCAAGTGTCATGGACAAGAATACCCTTAAATTATTTTATTAGTTTACTAAAATACCCCTCATTGGATATTTTCTTGAGATAACTTGCAAATCTTTCCATATTTTGAGTTGTTGAACAACCTTACCAACTCCACATGCTCTAAATGACAGCAACCAACCTCTTTCATCAGCCATTCATGCATCTAACAAGTGTATAAATAGATTTAAGGAGAGAGAAAATCATTTGATACACTAATTTTTGTCCAACTCTCATCCTTGACCCTCTCTCACTAGAACTAACGAATTTATCTAGCATATCAGCTCCCAAGACCAGCCCCACGATCAACCATAACAAACAGAAGCCAGAGAATCAGAAATTTTTCTCAAGAAGGTATAAACGAACCCTAGAATTTCTGTCCAACGATTCTGTGTTAGATGTTATGTTTGATTGTTAAAATATGTTGTATAAGGTGTCTAAGGATGATCTGGGTTGCTAGATGTTAGATCCATAACATCTAGAGGCTCAGATTTGAAGATTTACAAAATCTGGAAAAATAAAATTTTGTCTTCTGACAGTGAATGTCAGTCCTTATATCTCTATGATCTGTATAGATTTTGGTATTTTGAAAGCTTTTAGTTGTAGTCGAGTATGTGTTCTTTAGTCTGAAAGTTGAATCAAGGTCATAGCTTCAACATATTGCAAGTTATTTGTGGTCAAAGGTCGTTGACCGACCATGACCAGACCAATTCTAGGTAACCCAGAAACTAGTTTGCAGTGTCTGACAACATTTTTGTCAAGCTCATATCTGTAATGTTATAGATGTTCTGATGTTGATATTTAGTAGATCTTGTAGCCTATTAGTTGTACTATAGATCCATGCTTTTAAATCCCTTAAACATCAAATGGATTTAACATAGTGGCTGGTCAAAGTAGGTACATTGTTCATGGATTCGGTTTTCTGGGGAACCCAGAAAACCTATGAACACAGTTTCTGACGAGGTTTGGCCGGTCTGGATCTGACGATTTTGTTATGTTTTTTGTTGATATTATGTGATAGATCTACTCTCCTACATGTTAGCTACACACTACCGGTTTTAAATCACAAAAATTTTACAAGATTAACAAGTTGTGGAAGCCCAAAACGAGCCAGTCAAACTGTTCTTCATTTCTGGGTAACTCAGAAAATGAAGAACAGCTCTGACAGTTTGTTCAACGCTTCAGATCTCGTTAGCTATGCATGGTTTGATGATGTTGTTTGTTGGATCGTGTAGTCTTGTACTTGTACTACATTATCTTATCAACAAAATGTTCAGAAACACATCACGCACGCTTTTAATCTTGGTCAAACATGGTCCCTCGAAACTGTCTATGGTGTTCTGGGTTTTTGCCAAGAACATGAAGAACACCTATAGCGACGGTTCTGTCGCTATAGGTGGTCTTTAGCGACAGATTATTTAATATTTTTTGGAAATTAATTATTAAATAGAAAAAATTAGTTTTTAATTATTAAAAATACAAAATAAATTATTAAAAATTATTAAAAATTCTGAAAATTAGTTTTTAATTATTTTTAATATATTTCATAAATATTTAATATTTTTGAAATATTAAAAGTATTTAATTTATTTAATTATAATATTAAATAAATTATTTAAAAATAATTTTAATATTAGAAAAATCATTAAAAATTATATTATGATATAAGAAAATATTTTAAGTTATTTTTAATGACTTTTAATATTTTATGATAAATTTCATTAATAAATTGATATTAATGGTAATTAATTTATTTAATAAATAAATTAAATAAATTAATTAAAAATGATTTTATTATATTAAAAATCATATTAAATGAAAATAAAGTGTTTAAAAATATTTTAAGTTATAAAATATAACTTTTAATATTTAAAGGATAATTTCATTAATAATTAAATATTAATGATTATTAAGTTATTAGTTATGATATTAAATTTATTTAATAATTATATTAAATAAATAGTTTATAAATGGTTTTATTACTTTAAAAATCATTTAAAAAGGATATAAATGAATTAAAAATATTTTAAGTTATGAATAATGACTTTTAATATTTTGATAAATAGAACATTAATACTTTAATATTAATGATAATTATTTAAAATTTTTTTTAAATGTTTTAAAAATCATTTAAGGGTAATATTAATACTTTAAAAGTATTTTGAGTTATTATACATAACTTTAATATTTTGGAAATGATTTCATTAATAGTTTAATACTAATTAAATATTTATTATAATAGAATTGATTGGTATTTAAATCATTTAAATATGATTCCAATGTTTGAAAATTTATGATAAATTATAATAAATGTTTTAAAATTTTATTGAGTCATTTAAAAATAATATGACTGATACGTACTGATGTTAAGTTATAGTATAGAGTCTTAGACTCGATAATTACCCGATAAAATTATCGGTAGACCGACATGTTTCAGAAATTGATCTGGACTTAGATATTTTGATTGTATAAGTGATTATTTGTGATTCAATGGTTATTAAACATAGGTGCTAATGTGATTAGGTTATGTGTTGACTGCAATAAGCAGTGTTATGTGTTATAGTATGTTGTTCTAATCGAACGAACTATCTTATTAATGATAGGTCGTGAGATAAGCGATAGATCTTAATTACAAGTTGTAAGCAGCGCTTCAGGCAAGTATCTAACCTTTGCATTTTCTTTATGCAATGGATGTGAGTAAGAATGTTTCTAAACTATATTATTATTGTACAGATTATGAACTTTATATTATATAAGCTCATTGAATATCAACATGTTAGTATATGATAATTCGGACATATATATTCTGTTCGTTAATTTCTAGAAGTGGTTAAACAAGTGTCCCCACTTGGATAATCATTGTATTTAATCACATGTTGATATACCTTTGTCAATTACCCGTATACAGATATATTGAATTATAGATTATTGTTGAACAAGATAAAATCTTTGATTTAGAACCCAGACAGGTATGAACATCCCTACACGAAAAAATTTTTATACGCTCCGGCGGACAAAGGATGAACGATAATATCGTTCTAGCAATGTAGTATTGATCAATACAGGGCATAACGGGCTGATCACCCCCGTGCCCGTTAGTTATGACGGTTTACAGATGAATTTCTGTTTAACCTTTTCAAAAATAAAAACAATATTCATGGCATGTCACCATAACCCCAGATATAGTCATTATGTAGTTTCAAAAATTTGAAAGAGAGTTGTTATGTTATTATTATCGGTTCAGAATACTTCACAACTATTGACTTGTTGTAAAAGAATAGTACAAAGAAAACAATTAAATCCTTTCAGCTTATATATATATATATATATATATATATATATATATATATAATTGCTATTGCTTGCTGGGCACTCAAATGCTCATCCTTGCTTAAATTTAAATGTTTTCAGCTAAGTGCGAACGACCAGAGAACTCTGCTAAGAACAAAGGAAAAGGGAAGGTTGCTGAATGAACGAATTACTATGTTATATAATAGTTTAATGTTATTAAGACAATTATGATATATATTATCCATCATGGATTGTAATGAATGTTTAAAGGTTTCGTACTTGGGAGTTAGATTCTGATAATTATGTAAATTAATTTGATCTTTTATATTATTGTTATTATTATTAGTATTATTCCGCTCATAGAAATGGTATCGTGAAGAACCGAGTTCGGGTTTCAAGTATCCGAGTTTGGGGTCCTCACAGGTTGGTATCAGAGCTATAGGGTTAGAAACCTTAGGTGGGCTAGACCTTAGGCTATAACCTTAGAACAGAGGGAAACGTTGAAAATATAAATAACTCATATATAGAGTTTAAAAAGAGATGAATTGACTAAATTCATCGTCAAACTAAATAAAAGATAACTTGTATAAAACTCTTATTTGTTGTGTGTATATACTATATGCTAATTAGGATAATTTATGTGTGTAGATGTCAGGTGAAAAAGAATTCGATTACCCTCGGATCGTAAAGAAGGAGCCAATATCGAAGTCGATAGCTGAAATAGAGGCTCACGATGAAAATAACTCAGACGATGTGGTTATCATAGAAAACGTAGTACAAGATCCGGAGATGGTGGAGCTGACAGATAGCGATTCAGACACTAAAGTTGGAGCTGATCAAGCATCAACAGAGGTACATAATCTGAAGAACAAGGTTTCTTCTCTGGAAAGGCTGTGGGAGATAGAAAGGCTGTTGAATAGTCAGTTGCGTCAAGCGTTAATAGAAATATTGGAAGGACAAGATAAGCTTAAAATCTAAATTGGTCAGATGGGAGCTACAAGCAACACATCGTGTGCAGCTCCGGATAAGAAGGGGAAAAGAAAGATAGAAGACCATGATTTAGGAAAATCCAATAAGAAGAAATGGAAAGGAATTTGTTATCTTTGTGGCTATGAAGGACATACCACTCCGTACTGTCCTGACTACAAAAAAAAAAGAGCATGTTATGTCTGTGGTATAGAAGGTCATCAGGCGAGAGAATGTCCAAGGAAAAGGTGTAATAAATAGGTAGTATAGGTTCTGTTGTGTAGGAGTGTTTAATATAATACATATGATAAGTATGTTTGTGTAATGTAATGTTTCCAACTTTTGTAATAAGTTAAGACTGTAAATCCCGACTTTTGAGGTCATAAAGGGATAGCTGAAGTTCAAAGCATTTTGTGCTATGTAAAATATTCGTTAAATGAATATGAATCTATGTTTGAGAAATGATGAAATAAGTTTAAAATATTAAACTTATGTGATAAGGTTTAGAATGTAAGTTAAATTATGATTTTTTTTTTCAATCAGATAATGCAGCCAAGACGTCGAACTCGCAATCAAAGGGCAGAGGAATCTGTCAACAACGTTGAGGGACAACAACAACCAGATCCGATGCAGCAATTTGTGAACATGTTAGCTCAGGCTATGCAACAGGGAATACCGGTCGCTGAAAACCAGCCGGGCAACCGCTTAGCGAACTTCAAAGACTTTAAGGCTGTAGGACCACCAGAATTCAAAGGTACAACTGACCCTGTAGAAGCTCAAATTTGGGTTAAGGAAATTGAAAAAGCGTTAACGGTAGCTAGGGTAGATGAGGGGCAGAAAACTACTTTTGCTATTTACATGATGAAGGGGGAAGCAAATTTTTGGTGGGAAGCGAATCAGGCTAGGGCAGGTGAAGGTGTAGTCACATGGGATAGATTTAAAACTTTGTTTTTCGAAAATTATTTTTCACCAAGTATGCAGGCGAGGATGGAGGTTAAATTTTTAGAGTTGAAGCAGGAGAATATGACGGTGTCTGAATACGCCGCCAAATTCAACGAGTTAGCTAGGTTTGCTCCGCATCAAGTTGATACGGAGGCTAGGAAAGCTAGAAGGTTTGAGCTGGGATTGAAACCCTGGCTCTATAACAAAGTGGCGGTGTTGCAAATTCCTACATTTGCAGCACTCATGGAGAAAGCGATCATAGCTGAGGAGGGAAGTGAGGCCATGAGCCTTTATAATAAGGAGAGGAAGAATAAGGGTAAGATAGAAGGAGCTAGGAAGGTGGAAATTAATAGTGGGAGCAGGAGTGGTGATAGTAAGAGGAAGGTGAGCAGTTTTACAAGTGTACAAGTGAAACAGGAAGGTGTTAAGAAACAGATAGTGCCATGTAAGACATGTGGGAAGAATCACTCGGGGGAGTGTTTGCAAGGAAAATTTGTTTCCTATAAGTGCGGACATGAGGGCCATATTTCTCCCAACTGCCCCAATCCTAGGATGAATAGTGGATGTTTTATATGCGGATCGACAGAGCACAGGGTGAAAGATTGTCCAAAGAGGAGGGTGGAGACAGGAAGTGTGAACATGGGCACTGGCAGTGGAACGTTAGCAATCACAGGACCGACTTCGTCAAGCAAGCCAACAAAATCTACGGCAAGGGTCTACAACATGACAGTTCAGGATACGGCAGCAGCTGGCACTGGAACTCTAGGTATTATTCGTATGCCTTTTTATTTTCTTATGCATGATTTTCCTATATATAGTAAAATTATTTTATAAAGAAATTTTGAGGAGGAATTTGAGTTCTGTTAGAAACTAATTTTTCTGTGTAATCAGAAAGACAAGCTTCATGTGAATAGTTAAAGATCAGTTCGATCAAAGTTGATCGAGATTTACTTACAATGATTGTGTACGCTATGTGACCGTGTATGTATAGGCTTTAAAACGGTGATTCCGGGGACGGAATCTTTATAAGGGAGGGTGAATGTAACAACCCGATATTTTCTATATAAATAAATCAGAAATTTTGTGAATAAATTGTTTTTTATATTAAGGATGAGGATTTGTACAAGATTATGTGTATATGTATTTATGTGGTAAGTAAAAATATATTTATTACATAATTATTTACAAATGAATTTATTTTAAAATTATTGATTATTAAAAAGTATATACTTATAATAATCAATTTATGGTAGAAATATTTTAATAATTATTTTCCATGAAAATATATAATCATATATTATCTAAATAATATATGAACTGATTTTTTTAGAATAATTATAATAATTATTTTATTATATGAATTTTAGTACATGTTATTAAGTTAATTATTTTACCTTAATTATTAAGGTTAAATAGGAAGAATAAATCAAATATGGTATCCAAACCCTAATTTTAGATTATTGCCAAGGTATGAGAATAATAATATAATATTAATTATATTTTGATTTTTCAGTGCTATGAATATGTACTGCATGTACGTATTGATGATAATTGGTCAATTATGGTGTTTAATTTCAAAACTCTAGTATTAATTGGTTAAACCCTAATTTTACTTAGGGAAACTCTAAATTGAAAATCAATTGTGAGCTTAAGACTGTTATATAACTATGTTATATGTTTTATGTTGTGTATTAAGTGATTAATTAGGTTAAACCCTAATTATAATCTAGAAACCCTAATTGTAAATTAGAAACCCTAATTTCTAATTTGAAAGCCTAATTGCTAAAATCATAACTCTAATTATTATTTTAGTAAATAATTATGTTAATTAGGAAACCTAAAATACCCCTCATTGGATATTTTCTTGAGATAACTTGCAAATCTTTCCATATTTTGAGTTGTTGAACAACCTTACCAACTCCACATGCTCTAAATGACAGCAACCAGCCTCTTTCATCAGCCATTCATGCATCTAACAAGTGTATAAATAGATTTAAGGAGAGAGAAAATCATTTGATACACTAATTTTTGTCCAACTCTCATCCTTGACCCTCTCTCACTAGAACTAACGAATTTATCTAGCATATCAGTTCCCAAGACCAGCCCCACGATCAACCATAACAAACAGAAGCCAGAGAATCAGAAATTTTTCTCAAGAAGGTATAAACGAACCCTAGAATTTCTGTCCAACGATTCTGTGTTAGATGTTATGTTTGATTGTTAAAATATGTTGTATAAGGTGTCTAAGGATGATCTGGGTTGCTAGATGTTAGATCCATAACATCTAGAGGCTCGGATTTGAAGATTTACAAAATCTGTAAAAATAAAATTTTGTCTTCTGACAGTGAATGTCAGTCCTTATATCTCTGTGATCTGTATAGATTTTGGTGTTTTGAAAGCTTTTAGTTGTAGTCGAGTATGTGTTCTTTAGTCTGAAAGTTGAATCAAGGTCATAGCTTCAACATATTGCAAGTTATTTGTGGTCAAAGGTCGTTGACCGACCATGACCAGACCAATTCTGGGTAACCCAGAAACTAGTTTGCAGTGTCTGACAACATTTTTGTCAAGCTCATATCTGTAATGTTATAGATGTTCTGATGTTGATATTTAGTAGATCTTGTAGCCTGTTAGTTGTACTATAGATCCATGCTTTTAAATCCCTTAAACATCAAATGGATTTAACATAGTGGCCGGTCAAAGTAGGTACATTGTTCACGGATTCAGTTTTCTGGGGAACCTAGAAAACCTATGAACACAGTTTCTGACGAGGTTTGACCGGTCTGGATCTGACGATTTTGTAATGTTTTTTGTTGATATTATGTGATAGGTCTACTCTCCTACATGTTAGCTACACACTACCGGTTTTAAATCACAAAAATATTACAAGATTAACAAGTTGTGGAAGCCCAAAACGAGCCAGTCAAACTGTTCTTCATTTCTGGGTAACCCAGAAAATAAAGAACAGCTCTGACAGTTTGTTCAACGCTTCAGATCTCGTTAGTTATGCATGGTTTGATGATGTTGTTTGTTGGATCGTGTAGTCTTGTACTTGTACTACATTATCTTATCAACAACATGTTCAGAAACACATCACGCACGCTTTTAATCTTGGTCAAACATGGTCCCTCGAAACTGTCTATGGTGTTCTGGGTTTTTGCCAAGAACATGAAGAACACCTATAGCGACGGTTCTGTCGCTATAGGTGGTCTTTAGCGACAGATTATTTAATATTTTTCGGAAATTAATTATTAAATAGAAAAAATTAGTTTTTAATTATTAAAAATACAAAATAAATTATTAAAAATTATTAAAAATTCTGAAAATTAGTTTTTAATTATTTTTATTATATTTCATAAATATTTAATATTTTTGAAATATTAAAAGTATTTAATTTATTTAATTATAATATTAAATAAATTATTTAAAAATGATTTTAATATTAGAAAAATCATTAAAAATTATATTATGATATAAGAAAATATTTTAAGTTATTTTTAATGACTTTTAATATTTTATGATAAATTTTATTAATAAATTGATATTAATGGTAATTAATTTATTTACTAAATGAATTAAATAAATTAATTAAAAATGATTTTATTATATTAAAAATCATATTAAATGAAAATAAAGTGTTTAAAAATATTTTAAGTTATAAAATATAACTTTTAATATTTAAAGGATAATTTCATTAATAATTAAATATTAATGATTATTAAGTTATTAGTTATGATATTGAATTTATTTAATAATTATATTAAATAAATAGTTTATAAATGGTTTTATTACTTTAAAAATCATTTAAAAAGGATATAAATGAATTAAAAATATTTTAAGTTATGAATAATGACTTTTAATATTTTGATAAATAGAACATTAATACTTTAATATTAATGATAATTATTTAAATTTTTTTTAAATGTTTTAAAAATCATTTAAGGGTAATATTAATACTTTAAAAGTATTTTGAGTTATTATACATAACTTTAATATTTTGGAAATGATTTCATTAATAGTTTAATACTAATTAAATATTTATTATAATAGAATTGATTGGTATTTAAATCATTTAAATATGATTCCAATGTTTGAAAATTTATGATAAATTATAATAAATATTTTAAAATTTTATTGAGTCATTTAAAAATAATATGACTGATACGTACTGATGTTAAGTTATAGTATAGAGTCTTAGACTCGATAATTACCCGATAAAATTGTCGGTAGACCGACATGTTTTAGAAATTGATCTGGACTTAGATATTTTGATTGTATAAGTGATTATTTGTGATTCAATGGTTATTAAACATAGGTGCTAATGTGATTAGGTTATGTGTTGACTGCAATAAGCAGTGTTATGTGTTATAGTATGTTGTTCTAATCGAACGAACTATCTTATTAATGATAGGTCGTGAGATAAGCGATAGATCTTAATTACAAGTTGTAACCAGCGCTTCAGGCAAGTATCTAACCTTTGCATTTTCTTTATGCAATGGATGTGAGTAAGAATGTTTCTAAACTATATTATTATTGTACAGATTATGAACTTTATATTATATAAGCTCATTGAATATCAACATGTTAGTATATGATAATTCGGACATATATATTCTGTTCGTTAATTTCTAGAAGTGGTTAAACAAGTGTCCCCACTTGGATAATCATTGTATTTAATCACATGTTGATATACCTTTGTCAATTACCCGTATACAGATATATTGAATTATAGATTATTGTTGAACAAGATAAAATCTTTGATTTAGAACCCAGACAGGTATGAACATCCCTACACGAAAAAATTTTTATACGCTCCGACGGACAAAGGATGAACGATAATATCGTTCTAGCAATGTAGTATTGATCAATAAAGGGCATAACGGGCTGATCACCCCCGTGCCCGTTAGTTATGACGGTTTACAGATGAATTTCTGTTTAACCTTTTCGAAAATAAAAACAATATTCATGGCATGTCACCATAACCCCAGATATAGTCATTATGTAGTTTCAAAAATTTGAAAGAGAGTTGTTATGTTATTATTATCGGTTCAGAATACTTCACAACTATTGACTTGTTGTAAAAGAATAGTACAAAGAAAACAATTAAATCCTTTCAGCTTATATATATATATATATATATATATATATATATATATATATATATATATATATAATTGCTATTGCTTGCTGGGCACTCAAATGCTCATCCTTGCTTAAATTTAAATGTTTTCAGCTAAGTGCGAACGACCAGAGAACTCTGCTAAGAACAAAGGAAAAGGGAAGGTTGCTGAATGAACGAATTACTATGTTATGTAATAGTTTAATGTTATTAAGATAATTATGATATATATTATCTATCATGGGTTGTAATGAATGTTTAAAGGTTTCGTACTTGGGAGTTAGACTCTGATAATTATGTAAATTAATTTGATCTTTTATATTATTGTTATTATTATTAGTATTATTCCGCTCATAGAAATGGTATCGTGAAGAACCGAGTTCGGGTTTCAAGTATCCGAGTTTGGGGTCCTCACAATGGATAACGATCGAAAGAAAGTAATTGAAACCTTGAGTAAAGGTTGAATGAGAGATTAAAAGACGAACAAGTAAAACGTTGAATACGTAAACGATCTTTGTGAATTGTATTCGCATTTGACGAACGTTCTAAGTATACCCTAGTTGTATGACTTAGATGTTGAGGAAGGTAGTAAGTAAAATTTGAATTATCAAAGAAAGCCGTAATAAACGGTAAGGAGATTAAAGAAAGTCCGAGTGTGAGTCGGATAGAGAATGTTAGAATGAAGTAACCGTTGAACACTTTAACCAGCGTAAGGGTTGAGTGTAAGCGAGTGTTAAACGGGCAGAACCTACACCCTATGTATGGTTTAACCGTAATGTAATGAAGAATGTTGATTAACCGTGAACGGTGAAGAAACTAAATTGGAGATAATAACGTATAACGTTAAGAAGCCGAGTTAATAAGTATAACTTGGACAATGTTCCGAGTTGAGGGAACCAGACGTTGTAAGATATGAATAAGTTCATATGAAATGTTTAACGCTATGGTCTCATAGTATTGACATTGAATGATCGTTCCGAGTATACAAAAGATTGTATGTATTAGACGATAAAGAATGAATCCTGAGGTATGACATTTAGTTGCCAGAAAGCCATAAGGAATAAGAAGTTGACTTAACGAACATTATAGTTTAATGGTTCAGATAAGTTAAGGTAAGTTAGGTTGTAGTACAATCGTAACCTTTGATGGTTGACATATGGGAGCTGGGCTAAACAATTCCTTCAGAGAGCGAAGGTATATACAAAACTGGCAACCGATCTAACTCACTGTGTGGGCAGTGTAGATGAGACGGGAACTTGTTTGTTGGTTGTTTGTGGGAAACCACTCAGAGTACCATATGGACTACTAGCAGAAAAGCGATGTGTGCTGAGTCCTAGAAAAGTATAAGAAGAAGATAAGAATGTGAATCATCAAAGATGATGAACATGTTGAGTAAGACATCTCCGAATGTCATGAAGCCATAATCTGGTAATGAAAGTTAGTCGCGTAAGCTTAAATTACAAGAACGCGAACCTTAAGAAGTAAAGTTAAGTAAACCAATGCGTAAGTCAAGTATATGACTAATTGGTGTACTTGTTATTTTCCTTATTTGTTATATAGGGTTTTGGAATAGGCATTTCAGCGTAAACTGTAAGCTGTAGCTATGCGTAAGGCAAGTTTCCTAACTTCATTCATATTTTAAATGAATGCTAGTTTCTAAAACTTCTCAGATGTTGAACTTGAGAGGTTCTGTCTATGTGTGAATGTGCGATATGTGTACAAGATGGTAGTATGTATGAGGCCTTGAGCCACAATGTGAGCACTTTGGTGTTTTTATGAGATGAACTGTTTTGTGATCGAACTGTTCAATACAAGTATGTTCGATTTATTCATGAACCGTTATTGTTAAGTCTGTGCTAATGATTCTAGCCAGACAGAATGTGTATGAAAAAGGTAGAAGAATGAAAGTATTTCAAAGTAAAAGTGAGTATGGTTTTAAGATGATAGGAATCGAGATTATTCCTATTATTCAAGCTGCTTCATAACCTTTGTTCGGTTATTGAAGTTCTAAAGAAATGTTTGAATTCTGAACTTGTTTATTCAAACTGTGATGACTTGCTGGGCAATTAAATGCTCACACTTGCTTTAAATGAAAAACATTTTCAGCGAACGATGTTAAAAAGAACTTAAGGATCCCGTAAAGATCAAGCTGAGCGGTATCCAGACGAAGTGCCATTCATTATATGAATGTGCGTGAAGAGCAAGTGAAGACTTGTAATATAGAATGATAGAATTAAACTATAGACTAGTTTAATGAACAGTTATGAATCCTTTGTGGCGGATGAAAGTCACTCGTGTAAGATGTAAAGAATAATGTAATTATCATTATTTGTAATGAAAGAGGTTTTGTGGTTATAGAACCTGGGATTTTAGAATATATGTTATTATATTTTAGTATATAATGATGTATGTTTGGAAGAAAGTATGACAGTGACGTACGAAATCCGGATGTGGAAATAGACCAGATTTCGGGGCGTTACATAGTTAAATGATAATGAATTAATTATCTTAAAGTAGCATCTTCAATGATGACTATAACGTGGAGAATTACAACTAAAAGTTGTTAATGATTATGTGAACGTGAGAACGATGTAAATTATAATGGTAAGCCGGAACCAATAATAACAAATCTAATACATGATTAGATTGAGAAGAAGGGTAGGATTCATTAGGAACCATGTATGTTCATTCATGACCTAATGTGGTATGTTATGTGGTTATGTGTTGTAGAGACCATAAAGACAGAAAGGTAAAGTAAATTTTCTGTAGCAGACGCTGAAGGCAAGTTTTCTTATCGCTTGTCTAACCTTCGTGTTAGCCAGGTTTTCAGTGATTCATGTTATGAAATGCATGAATGGTTTTAAAGAAAGGGTCGATGCCAGATTTAATTCGGCAAGACTAATCTTGAAAGATTGATTGATTTGTTTACAAGTCTTTCAATATAGAATTGATAACGCTATTCTACGCCATTTGTTTGGTACGGATTCAAGGTAAGCCTGAGTATGAATAAACAAATGTATTTTACATCGATTATTCGATGGGCACGCGAGGTTGCCAAAACTTAAATGTACATACGTTTAATGGATGAGTGTTGATCAATATAGAGTACTATAGGCTGATCACCTAGAAGTGCTCGTAAGTAATGTCAGACTTACGATCTTAGTACCGGGTTGTCCTTTTCATGAATAAAAACTAAAGAGAATGTTCATGGTCTATGGACCTACCCAAAATTTCCAAACTACTATATGTACTTCGGAATTATTTTATGAGATTAGAGGTGCTATTTAATGTTTCATAGTACTTCATAACTATTGTTCAGTTATTGAAGAATAATCATATGATTCTCGAAGTGGTATTTATATTATACATTGTTAGACTTGCTGAGCTAGTTATGCTCACTTCTTGCTTGAATCATATGATTGCAGCTAAGGTTGAGCGAACCGAGGGTTCCAGTAGAGATAAAGGAAAAGCGAAGATGAATGATTAGTTTGTCTTGTAATAGACTAGTAAGTGTATGTATTATATTATGATGAACAAAGAATGTAATGGTTTCAGAACCTGGGAACGAGATTTATTATTATTAATGTAATAAGAATGTCGTTGATTCACTCAGTTTGATGTGGTTTCAATAAAATGAATGTTCAGTTATGTGTACCGTGTAGCACCATCTGTCGGGTTGGAAGATACCTGGATTTGGGGGTGTCACAATAATTAGGGTTATTATACTTGAGAAATACGAGTATGATACTAGTTATTATACGAGTATAGTACGAAATTTTTTACGGTATATAATACGAATATCGTACGCACTATATACGAAGAGAATATGAGAATGGGATGCGTAGAATACGATTAGTCTTAATGGACTTTGAGTTCATGGACTTTGTAGAATCCAATTAGACTTGGATTATGTCAAATTCAATGCTTTGTGAAATCAAGCCCAAGATAGGCCTAATAAGAATTAATGTTAAGGCTCAAACTAAGAAAACGAACCGCGGGTCGAACCGATGGGTCACCGGATGGGTAATACCCATGAGGCAACCCATGGGGAGACCCATGGAGCATGTGGCCCGGCCACTTGGCCACCAAGTAAAGTGGTTACTTGGTGGCTAAGCCATGAATAGTAAGGAGGTTTGGGGGGCAAAATGACTATTTTGCCCCTAGACTTGAAAATCTATAAAAGGAAAGCTTAAGCTCATTTGTGGTTAATGAAAAATTATCCCACACTTGTGAGAGAGAGAGAGAGAGAGAGTTCGGATGAAGAGTAAGAGGAAGAGGAAAAGCTAGCCCGAGTGCACGGTTTGTCCAATGGAGGAAGATTAAAGAAGAGAGGTAATTCGAAACCTAAACCTAAGTAAATTTTCTTTAAGTTTTATATGTTAAAAACATAGCTTAATGAGAATAAGAAGTAAAAGAAGTAATGTATGATTTCATATGGTTGAAATCTTAAGAAATAGAAGAAATAAGAATTAGAAGTTTAGTTTATAAGTTTCTTAAGGAAGTATAAGATTCGTAATGAATTTGAACCATCCGAATGTATCATATGAATGATTTGGTGAAATTAGTAAGGAATGGTATTCTATAATATTAAATTTCAAGGAAAAGTGAAATTGTAATCAAAATATCGATTAAAAATGAAGAACTAACGAAGAACGCGAAGAACACGCGAAGAACACGAAGAACGTTGTTAATGGACAAATTTAAAACCATCGTAGTATAATTTGTTGTTGATGGACAAGTTTAAAACCATTGTGTATAAGTTAGTTTCTTATTGCTTGGTTAGGAACGGTAGAAACGTTCATGAAGAACAGATTAATCTAAGCTATAACGAAGTTATGAAATTTTTTTTGTAAAAGACTAACGAGAAATAGAAAGTGTATAAATGAACCTGAATGTATAGGGTTTCATAATAATGTAAGAGAATGTAGAAAATGTGAGTCGTGGACTCAAGAACGAATAAGTTTCGAGTTCAGATGACCGAATTATGGACGAACGAACTAAGAATGTTAATAACGTAAAATGAACGAGTAATGAAATTTAAGCCAATCGAATGGCATGTTAACAGATTCATAATGAATTTCTATTTGAGGGGAATTAAAGTATGTAAGATAAGGGTAAGAATGGCTTTGGAACGACCTCGTTCCGAGTTATAACGAAGAAGTTATGGAATTGCAAAGTAAGCATCTCAAACCAATTCAAGACTTAGAAGAAAAGCAAGATCAGAAGGGATCCCTGCCGAGGCGAGCATTGTTGAACGCAAAGATTGAATATAATTAAAAGATAAAGAATGTAAACGCTGATTACGTAACCGATATACGGGGACCATAGTCACGATAAAACGAACGTGTGGGATTGTTATAATTGTGATTCCTTAGACATTGAGTGACGAGGGTGATGTATAACATTCCGATGTTATGATGTCATTATGAGAGTTAAGTGTAAAGAGTTTAGACGCTGTGAACGCAACGCTGTTACGATGAACGATCGGTCTTAGCATACAACGAACAGTATGGCTTCGACATTAAGAAAGAATAATGAACATGGAGTTCATGGGATGGATAACGATCGAAAGCGATTAAAACCTTGAGTAAAGGTTGAATGAGAGATTAAGAGACGAGCAACGTAAACGTTGAATACGTAAACGATCCTCGTGAATTGTATTCACGTCGGACGAACTTTCTAAGTGTACAATGGTTGTATGATTTAGACGTTGATGAAGGTAGTAAGTAAGATATAATTTATCAAGGAAAGCCGTAACGAACGGTAATAAGATTAATGAAAGTCCGAGTGTGAGTCAGATAGAGAATGTTAGAATGAAGTAAGCGTTAAACACTTTTGCCGATGTGAGGGTTGAGTGTACACGAATATTAAACAGGCAAAACCTACACTCCGTGTATGGTTTGACTGTAAGGTAATGAAGAATGTCGAATGAACCGGACGTGGTAAGATATGAATAAGTTAATATAAAATGTTTAACGCTATGACCTCATAGTATTGACATTGAATAATCGTTCCGAGTTTACAAAACACTGTATGACTTAGACGATAAAGAATGAATCCTGAGGTATGGCATTTAGTTGTCAAAAAGCCACAAGGAATAAGAATTTAACTTAACAAAATTATAGTTTAATGGTTCAGATAGGTTAAGATAAAGTTAGGTTGTAGTACAATCGTAACCTTTGATTGTTGACATATGGGAGCTGGGCTAAATAATTCCTTCAGAGAGCAGAGGTATATACGAAACTGGCTACCGATCTAACTCACTGTGAAAGACAGTGTAGACGAGACGGGAACTTGTTTATTGGTTATTTGTGGGAAACCACTCAGAGTACCATATGAACTACTAGCAGAGACGCGATGTGTACTGAGTCCTAGAAAGGTTATAAGAAGAAGATAAGAATGTAAATTATCAAAGATGATGAGTTTATGAATAAGACATCTCCGTATGTCATGAAGCCGTAAAGCGATAGAAGAAAGTTGGTCATGTAAACTTAGATTACAAGAATGCAAATCCTAAGAAATAAAGTAAAGTAAACCAATGCGTAAGTCAAGTATATGACTAATTGGTGTACGTGTTATTTCCTTATGTATTATCTAGGGGTTGGAATGAACAGTTCAGCGTAAGCTGTAGCTGTGCGTAAGACAAGTTTCTTAACTTCATTCATTCTATATGAATGCTAGTTTCTTAAACTTCTCAGATGTTGAACTTGAGAAGTCTTGTCTATGTGTATATGTGCGATGTATGTACAAGGTGGTAGTATGTATGAGGCCTTGTGCCACAATTTTAACACTTTAGTGTTTCTATGAGATGAACTGTTCTGTGATTGAGCCGTTCAATACAAGTATGTTCTATTATACATGAATCATTATTGTTAAGTATGTGCTAATGATTCTAGCCAGACAGAATATGTATGGAAAAAGGTAGAAGAATGAAAGAAATTCAAAGAGTAGGTGATGAATGTTTTAAAATGATAGGAATCGAGATTATTCCTATTGTTCCAGCTGCTTTATAACCTTTGTTCGGTTATTGAAGTCTTAAAATAATGTTTAAATTCTTGAAGTTGTTTGTTCAACTGCTATGACTTGCTGGGTAATTAAATGCTCACACTTGCTTTAAATAAAAACATTTTCTAGCGAACAATGTTAGAAAGAATTTAAGGATCCCGTAAAGATCAAGCTGAACGGTATCCAGATGAAGTGCCATTCAGTAGGTGAATGTGCGTGAAGATCAAGCCAAGACTTGTAACGTAGAATAGTTTAATTGAACTATAGACTAGTTTAATAAACTGTTATGTATCCTTGGTGGCAGATAAAAGTCACTCTTGTACGATGTAAAGAATAATGTAATTATCATTATTTGTAATGAACGAGGTTATAAAGTAATAGAACCTGGGATTTGAGAATGTATGTTGTTATATTTAACTATTTAATGATGTATGTTTGGTAAGAAGTGGGACCGTGACGTACGGAATTCGGGTATGAAAATAGACCAGATTTCGGGGCGTTACATATGTGGCCTAGTTGTGTATACAAATGAGTATGGAATGTGGATTCAAAGGTGCTTTGCATGTTTAGTTTGGTTTAACATGAGATTTTCAAGAAAAACTTAGTGGTTTGAAAACTAACTTTGTTGAAAACTACCATACTCACAATCATTGGTGGACCCCACAACGTAATTATTGTCAAAATGAGAAAACGACAGAAATATCTCTTTATGAAAATAACGGCAGAAGTTTTACCGTTAACTGTTGAAATACCCAGTGTTAAAAGTACAGTAATACGCGTGGTTGCATAGTAGCACATGTGACACCCCAAAATCCGGGTACTTCATTAGAATTTGGTGCTCACTATCAAAATAATTACATCTAATTACCCGTGATAAATGATAAAAACATCAATTAATTTAAGCAACATCATCTCATAAACAATCCCAGGTAATCTAACCTTAAATTATTACATCAGTTTGCGAAATACATCATAAAATAAAATAAGTCTTATAACATAATTCATTTAAATAAATTCCCATAAATCTTCAACACTTGGACATCTTGCCCTTTCCTTTGCTAGTAGATGGCTCATCGACTCTTTCAACTTTAGCTGCGGTGTTAATTGCAAGAGTGAGCAAACAATTGCTCACTGATATAAAGAGTAGTAATGATAACAACATGAGAGTGAACAACGAATGCTGAACAGAAATGAACTTGTTCTACGAATCAAAAATAGAAAACAAATTCAAATTTAATAACTGAGGGTCTTAAGACCACGAACTATGTCCCCGATGATTAGGTATTACTACCCTAACCTTAACAGTCATTTAGAATATACAGACCCTTCTTAACGTACTTAGGGGGATCATCCCTTTGTACCATGTATTGTGCACAAACATCTAAATGTTACACGTACAAAATCCTCTATGCTAGGGTTATTCGTCTCAGTTTGAATTTAGAATTTCTGCACTAAAGAAAGTTTAGCTCGGAACTAACTTATCAGTGGTTCTAGAATTTTCGAACGCTATTCCATAATAGACTAGTTCAATCAATAAGAGTTTTGCTTACTACTTGAAGGTTTAATACAACAATATAGAATTGGACAAGGTTATCAAAGTCAAAGACCGATTAACAACAATGTATAATTGAATAGACATAGTATGTGTGCAAAGTACCCCATTCAAAAGAGCTAGAACAATCTCATTTGAATCAATGCATTAGAACAATATATACTTTGAATAATAATATCATGATTTAGAAAAATAAAACTCGCTCGATGTAACGAACTAGATTACAAGAGCGTGTACAATCATACACAAGATAGAATTAATAGGCTTGCTCAACTTTATTGTAAAATTTATAAATTGAAAGCTTGTTTGACATAAAGATAGCATAGCTATAAAACTTGCTCAATAAAAGTTTAGGATAAGAAACTTGCATTCATTAATAAAGAGAATGAAGTTAAGAAACTTGCCTTGTATGTAAGCTACACACGTATAATAATGTTCGCCAATTACCCTACACATATCATTGAAATTGCAATAACAATTAGTTGTATTAATATTAGCTTTAGGGGCTTAACCCACCATTTAAGCCATAAATTTATCTTAATTTCTAATCATGTTGGTTAACATCCTTAATGAATCTGAAACCTCACTAAAAGCTAACGTAAACCTTATCATTTATCTTTAACTTTTGAAAACATCACATTTGGTTCATTACATAACTTAATAATTCATAATCTATAGTTTCAACGTTGTGATTACAACATGTTGTTATATCTTATAACACGTTTTAGGTTCCTCTACAATCATTAAAATAAGTTAGGTTAACAATTTCCAAGCTATGCTGTTAACAGTTCAATTCTGGGTATGACTAACCACTTGCGCGGCCACGCCATGGTTAGCTTAGAGTCCGGCGCGCCCGCGTGGCTGCGCGCCCGCGCTCGGCACCAAAAATAGTTTTTGCAAAACACGAAATCAGACTCTGTTCTAGGTCAAAAATCCCAATTCCACAGAAATTCATGAAACCTAGCAACTAAAACTTTGTAATAACATCACTAAACATGCTATTCACCATTCCAACTACATAAACATTATATATATTCAGTTTTGAAGAATTGAAACCACCATTTTCTCAATTTCTTCACTTTTAACACTTTTAGCGAATTTGATCGCCACGACTTCGTTTCTTAACCAATTGACACGATTCAAACTAAGTCGCTTTCGTTTCTTAACATACTAACACAATCCAACATTAATTCGCAGATTATATCATATATTGAGCATGAAATGTTATACTTAAACAAGCCATATTTCAAACATAAACACTGTTATTTATTTTTTTCTTCTTACAAACCAATTGCACGTGTTTGGAAATCAAATAGCACTAACATATAATGATTGACAGATTATAAACCCTACATACATGTATATGTATCAATCCAACATAATTATCAGTAGAAATTCCAAAAATAAAGTTAAAATTAGAGTTATACCTTATTCCTTTGATTGTTTGCTAGCAAAAAGGCGGTGACTAGGTTTAGAAATCCCTCTCCTAGACAATCACAGAGAATTCAAACTCACTGTATTTCCTCTCTTGCTCTCTCTCCAAGCTCTCTGTTCTTCACTGATATCTAGCATTAGGGAAAGAAATAATATGCGTAGAAATAAACTGATATGGCTTTCACTCACGTACGTCAGGCCACAACCCAAAAGTTTGCGTCAGTTACAATAAGCCAAAGGCCACAGGGCCTTGTTTGGCTAGCCACAATTCTCCTCTACTAGATTATTTTTATTATATGGTTTTCACTTGTCACACATTAGTTAACTTAAATAATTTACAATACTAGTTATAATAATTACAATTTTCATTATAATAATACTTATGATTAATAAATAATTATATATCTAATTTAATTAATAAATTAGACTTAAACATCACTTTATTTAATTTACTTATTTTCTTTAATATAAAACAATTCATTTAATTTAATTATTTTATTAAATTAAATCTTCAAATAAAAATTACCACTATTCAATTTCATTACTAAATTAATGCACCACAATTAATCAATTATTTATTTTTCTCAATAAATAAATTATTTAAAATATTTATTTAATTCAATAAATATTTAAATTAAATTACAAATTTCTCGATCGTTACATCCTTCACTCCTTAAAAGGATTCTGTCCCCAGAATCACAACTCGTTAAATTCATTCGTCACCTTCTTCCCTCCTTAACATGATTCTATCCCCAGAATCATTATTCAAGATTAAGCAAATAACTGAGGATAATTCTTCATCATAATATCTTCAAGTTCCCACGTAGCTTCTTCTGCATTGTGGTTCCTCCAGATTACCTTAACAGAAGGTATCACTTTATTCCTTAGTACTTGCTCTTTCTTGTCGATAATTTGAACAGAGACTTCTTCATATGTTAAGTCTTTCTCAAACTATAATGGTTCATATTCTATTACATGTTTATAATCAGGCTTATATGGTCTTAATACCGAGACATGAAAAATGTTATGAATATGCTCCATCTCTGGAGGTAAAGCTACCTCGTATGCCACTTAACCAATGCGTCGAAGCACTTCAAAAGGTCCTATAAACCTAGGGCTTAATTTTCCCTTCTTGCCAAACCGAATTTTCTCCTTCCAAGGAGATATTTTTAAGAAAACATAACTACCAACATCGAATTCCCGATTTTGTTGGTGTTGATCGGCATATTTCTTCTGTCTATCTTGTGCAGCTATTAATCTGGCTTGAATCACCTTGACGATCTCGACGGTTTGTTGTACCAACTCTGGACCCAATAGCTGACTTTCACCTACCTTGTCCCAGCATAACGGAGTTCTGCATTTCCTACCGTATAATGCTTCGTAAGGCGGCATACCAATAATCGCGTGATAACTATTATTATAAGAAAATTCCACCAATGGTAGATGATCATCCCAATTTCCTTTGAAATCCATGATACATGCTCTGAGCATATCTTCTAGTGTTTGGATGGTTCTCCCACTCTGTCCGTCTGTTTGAGGATGGTATGCTGTGCTCATTCTCAGCTGTGTTCTCAAATATTCTTGTAACCGTTTCCAGAAATTAGATGTGAAACGCGGATCTCTGTTTGATACTATGGACATAGGTACACCGTGTCTTGAAACAATTTCCTTCACATAAAGTTTTTCCAACCGATCTAGGTTAAATCTAATCTTGATTGGCAAAAAGTGTGCTAACTTCGTCAATCGATCGACAATCACCTAAATGGCGTCGTAACCTTGTTGAGTTGTTGGAAGACCTACCACAAAATCCATTGTGATATGCTCCCATTTCCATTCTGGTATCTCGAACGGTTGCAATAATCCGCTTGGCCTTTGGTGTTCAGCTTTAACTTTTTGACACGTTAAGAATTTCGCCACACACTCAGCCACATCTTTTTTCATATTCGGCCACCAAAAATGATGTCTAAGATCCTGGTACATTTTTGTACTCCCAGGGTGAATCGAATATCTTGAGTTGTGAACTTCACTCTAAATTTCCTCTTTAATTTACAGTACTGACGGAACCCAAATTCTCCCTCCAAATCGTAGTAACCCTTCCGAATCAATTTTGAATTTGCTTTCCTCACCTTCAGATACTTTCTGTTTTATCTTTTCGTAGTCTTCATCCTGAAGTTGTGCATTCTTAACCTTATCCATCAACGTTGAACTGTTTCCTACCTGGAACAACTTTTCGTCGAATTCTGTCGGATATTTAATTTCCAATTCCATGTTAGCCATTTTCGACACTAACTTCTCCTGAGCTGTCAACATCATTAACTTTTCCCGTCCCTTCCTTCTTAAAGCATCAGCAACAACATTCGCCTTTCCGGTATGATAAAAAATCTCGCAGTCATAGTCTTTGATCAACTCCAACCATCTTCTCTGTCTCATATTCAAATCTTTTTGTGTAAAGATATACTTCAAACTTTTATAGTCGGTATATATTTCACACCTCTCTCCATAAAGATAATGTCTCCAAATTTTTAGGGCAAACACCACCGCAGCCAACTCTAAGTCATGAGTCGGATACCCTTTCTCATAATCTTTTAATTGACGTGATGCATACGCAATAACTCTGTCGTTCTGTATAAGCACACAGCCTAGTCCTTTATATGATGCGTCACTATACACCACAAAATTCCCTGTATTATTAGGCAATGACAACACAGGTGCCGAACTCAACCTCTTCTTCAATTCGTGAAAACTTTCCTCACACTTCTCCGTCCAAACAAACTTAACCGCCTTCCTGGTTAAATTCCTCAACGAGGTCGCGATCTTGGAAAAGTCCTAAATAAAACGCCTGTAATAACCTGCCAATCCTAAGAAACTCCTTACTTCTGATGGTGTCTTCGATTGATCCCAGTTTATTACAGCTTTAACCTTTGACGGATCTACCAAAATTCTGTCCTTATCAATAACGTGTCTGAGAAACTGTACATGTTCCAACCAAAACTCACATTTTAAAAATTTAGCGTACAACTTCTCTTTTCTCAATGTCTCCAATGTCACTCTTAAGTGTGCAATATGTTCCTCCTTGGTTTTGGAATACACCAAAATATCATCGATAAACACCACCACAAATTTGTCTAATAATGGTTTAAACACCCTGTTCATCAAATCCATGAACGTTGCAGGTGCATTAGTTAAACCAAATGACATAACCAGAAGCTCCTAATGACCATACAGAGTTCTGAATGCCGTCTTCGGTACATCCTCTGACCATACCTTCAGCTGATGATAACCACTTCTCAAGTCTATCTTTGAGAAATACCTCGCTCCCTTTAGTTGATCGAACAGGTCGTCGATTCTAGGTAACAGATAATTATTTTAAATCGTGGCCTTATTCAATTCTCGATAGTCAATGCAGAGCCGCATCAATCCATCTTTCTTCTTAACAAACAACATCGGCGCTCCCCATGGCGATACGCTCGGCTGGATATACTTCTTGTCGAGTAACTCTTGTAATTGCACCATCAACTCTTTCATCTCTACTGGGGCCATTCTATATGGTGCCTTAGATATCGGGGCCGTTCTTGGTAGTAAATCAATCACGAACTCGATTTGTCGATCCGGTGGAAGACCCAGCAAATCGTCTGGAAATACGTCTGCAAAATCTCTTATGATCGGTATCTCTTCTAACTTCACACTCTTCTTCTGTGTGTCGACTATGTAGGCTAAGTATCCTACACATCCTTGTCTTAACAACTTCTTGGCTTGCATCACCGACAGACAACTTGCTTGTCGAGGTGACTTGCTGCTATAGAACACAACCTTTGATGGAGTCGTAAGGTTAACACATTTCCTTTGGCAATCAATTACTGCTCCATGATTGAATAACCAATCTATTCTCAGTATAACATCAAACTCACCAAGTCTAATGGGTATCAAGTCTACCATCATCTCTTGACCCTTTATAGCCACTCTACAATTCTTATATATGAATCTAACAGGAATCACTTTCCTATTCGTAATCTCTATGCCCAAAGGATAATCTAATTCTTCCTGAGGTAAATCTAAGTTCTGAGCAAATTCGTCGGATATAAATGAACAAGTAGCACCCGAATCAAATAGTATATAAGCATTAATACCATTAATCGGAATGATACCTGACACCACATCCTTAGACTGAACAACATCCTACACGATTATATTGAAAGTTCTCGCATTAGATCGGCTTGATTGTGTTGGCTAGTGATAGTCAATGCACCACCACCGTTGTTGTTTCCCTTTCATCCACTTGCACTCCCCGCTGGCTTTTTAGGGCAGTCACGAGCCATATGATCCTTTGAACCGCAGGTAAAACATGTTCCTTTCTTTGGGCTAAAATAGTTTGGTGCAATGTGTCCCTCTTGACCACAGTTGAAACACACCCGCTTTCCCTTCAAACATACCCCAATATGGTTCTTTCCACAAGTAGCACAAGCTTCAAACTTTTTCTTCTGTTGACTTCCTTGTTGTCCTCCCGCAGTCGAATTCTCGCTCCACTTCCTCTTCTGATTGTTACTTCCAACGTTACTTCCACCAGCCTTATTTTCATTCTCAGTCTTCCACTTCTTTTGTTCTTGGTTGTACTTGGTCAAGGCATCGCTTCCACCTTCCGTGATAATTGCCTTTTCCAGTACAGCCACAAATGTATTTAACTGGAATATTAAAACCTTGCTCTACGTCCAGGGTTTTAATCCTTGTTCGAACCTTCTTGCCTTACGCTCATCCATATTAACTTGATAAGTGGCAAACCTTGCGAACTCGTTAAACTTCGCAGCATATTCTGGCACTGTCATAGTTCCTTGTTTCAGCTCCAGAAATTACACCTCTAGCTGATTTCGAGAACTCGGTGGAAAGTACATTTCAAAAAACATCTCCTTAAATCTATCCCACATTATCACTCATTGTCCCCCACGAACCTTATTTTCTTGCCACCAATAGCTAGCTTCAGACTTTAGCATGAACGTCACGAACGCAGTCTTCTGATCCTCGTTGACTCTAGCTACGTTGAACACCTTCTCCATTTCCATGATCTAGGTTTGGGCTTCCACTGGATTCATAGACCCTTGAATCTCTGGCGGTCCAACCGCTTTGAATTCCTTGAAGGTCGTGACTTGAGCTTGCGGTAGATTCATAAGTGCTCCCGTCAATAAGGTTACTAACTGCTTAATCGGTTAGCATTGGCCTCATTGTTATTGTTAGTAGACCCCTCAGGAGGTGGTTGTTGGCGTGGTTGTCTTCTTCTAGGAGGTATTTTCTGTTTAAAATATACACTTATTTGATCAATATTCAATTCCTTGAATATCCTAAAGTTTAACTTTAAACATTCTAAGATTAAAGCTATAACATAACATTTCAAATAAACTTTGATATTTTATTTATTCATAATATTTTTAAAACACAATAAAGATAGCATAACCGCTATTAACATTCACTTTCCTGAACTAGACAAGTTTCAGGATTACATACTCATACTACCCCTTTATTCATCTCAAAATAAGGGATTTAAAGTTTATTTATTCACATACTTTACCATATATTATTATTATTCCTATTCTCTCTATCTAGGCATAATAAGATGTCGAGAGGCTTCTCTATGCTCTTCCTCCATAATGCGATACGCCATCCTACGATCCATCATGAACCATGGCGAGTCTTCAAATTGAGGTGGGTAATAAAAGACTCGATCCTGGGCCCTATCAATCGTAGAATTAAATGCATGATCCATTTCGTTCATTTTGGCCTTCTTCACTTGGACTTTAGCCTCAGCACGGTCTGCATGTTGAGTCGCCTTCATACAAGCGTCCTCTACTCTTGTACGCTTAGCTGATTCCTCTTTGAAGTCATCTTTTAATTTCTCCATATTAATCTTCATCTTCTCATTCACCGTCAACAGTTCTTTAGGCTGACCCTTAGTATGAACTAGGTCCCACTCTGTGTTTCCAAGTCTTGAGTCGAGTTCCTGAATCTCTGCATCCTTTTGCTCTATCATAGCGTGATGCATCTCAACCAACTCCTTCAGCTCTTCGATATTATCATGTAATTCTATGTTACGGTCGTACAAAGCATCATACATCTCAGCCGATACGGAGTTTGGTAGAAACTCCACAAGATCCTCTTCCTCATCATCCTCCTCTAACTCCTCAGAACTATCCTCTTCATGATCGGTCACAGGCTCATCCTCCTAGATCAACTGTTCCCGCACTACGTGAATATCACGGGGTTCATCATCTTTAGGTATCTGAGGTATCACTTCTCTAGCTGGACTGGATCCTCCATCGTTAGACATCTTGACAACAAAATATTTTTAAATTTATTTATTATACAACATTCTTCGATTCTCGCGAGCACATAAGTTATTAACACATAGCACATAATGTCTTTTATTGTTTAGCTTCAATGGATGCCTTAATCCATTACCTAAAACCCGATAAGAGTTAAACACCTCTATGTTTTCTGTTTTCTTAAAGGTTACTTCCTAAGGTTTCCCCACCTAAGGTTCATAACCTAAAGCTTTGATACCAACCTGTGACACCCCCAAATCCGGGTACTTCATTCCCATAGAATTTGGTGCTCACTATCAAAATAATTACATCTAACTACCCGTAATAAAGGATAAAAACATCAATTAATTTTAGCAACATCATCTCATAAACAATCCCAGGTAATCTAACCTTAAATTATTACATCATTTTTGCGGAATACATCATAAAATAAAACAAGTCTTATAACATAATTCATTTAAATAAATTCTCATAAATCTTCAACACTTGGACATCTTGCCCTTTCCTTTGCTAGTAGATGGCTCATCGACTCTTTCAACTTTAGCTGCGGTGTTAATTTCAAGAGTGAGCAAACAATTGCTCACTGATATAAAGAGTAGTAATGATAACAACATGAGAGTGAACAACGAATGCTGAACAGAAATAAACTTGTTCTACGAATCAAAAATAGAAAACAAATTCGAATTTAATAACTGAGGGTCTTAAGACCACGAACTATGTCCCCGATGATTAGGTATTACTACCCTAACCTTAACAGTCATTTAGAATATACAGACCCTTCTTAACGTACTTAGGGGGATCATCCCTTTGTACCATGTATTGTGCACAAATATCTAAATGTTACACGTACAAAATCCTCTATGCTAGGGTTATTCGTCTCAGTTTGAATTTAGAATTTCTGCACTAAAGAAAGTTTAGCTCGGAACTAACTTATCAGTGGTTCTAGAATTTTCGAACGCTATTCCATAATAGACTAGTTCAATCAATAAGAGTTTTGCTTACTACTTGAAGGTTTAATACAACAATATAGAATTGGACAAGGTTATCAAAGTCAAAGACCGATTAACAACAATGTATAATTGAATAGACATAGTATGTGTGCAAAGTACCCCATTCAAAAGAGCTAGAACAATCTCATTTGAATCAATGCATTAGAACAATATATACTTTGAATAATAATATCATGATTTAGAAAAATAAAACTCGCTCGATGTAACGAACTAGATTACAAGAGCGTGTACAATCATACACAAGATAGAATCAATAGGCTTGCTCAACTTTATTGTAAAATTTATAAATTGAAAGCTTGTTTGACATAAAGATAGCATAGCTATAAAACTTGCTCAATAAAAGTTTAGGATAAGAAACTTGCATTCATTAATAAAGAGAATGAAGTTAAGAAACTTGCCTTGTATGTAAGCTACACACGTATAATAATGTTCGCCAATTACCCTACACATATCATTGAAATCGCAATAACAATTAGTTGTATTAATATTAGCTTTAGGGGCTTAACCCACCATTTAAGCCATAAATTTATCTTAATTTCTAATCATGTTGGTTAACATCCTTGACGAATCTGAAATCTCACTAAAAGCTAACGTAAACCTTATCATTTATCTTTAACTTTTGAAAACATCACAGTTGGTTCATTACATAACTTACTAATTCATAATCTATAGTTTCAACGTTGTGATTACAACATGTTGTTATATCTTATAACACGTTTTAGGTTCCTCTACAATCATTAAAATAAGTTAGGTTAACAATTTCCAAGCTATGCTGTTAACAGTTCAATTCTGGGTATGACTAACCACTTGCGCGGCCACGCCATGGTTAGCTTAGAGTCCGGCGTGCCCGCGTGGCTGTGCGCCCGCGCTCGGCACCAAAAATAGTTTTTGCAAAACACGAAATCAGACTCTGTTCTAGGTCAAAAATTCCAATTCCACAGAAATTCATGAAACCTAGCAACTAAAACTTTGTAATAACATCACTAAACATGCTATTCACCATTCCAACTACATAAACATTATATATATATATATATATATATATATATATATATATATATATATATATATATATATATATATATAGTTTTGAAGAATTAAAATCACCATTTTCTCAATTTCTTCACTTTTAACACTTTTAGCGAATTCGATCGCCACGACTTCGTTTCTTAACCAATTGACACGATTCAAACTACGCCGCTTTCGTTTTTTAACATACTAACACAATCCAACATCAATTCGCAGATTATATCACATATTGAGCATAAAATTTTGTACTTAAACAAGCCATATTTCAAACATAAACACTGTTATTTATTTTTTTCTTCCTACAAACCAATTTCACGTGTCTGAAATCAAATAGCACTCACATATAATGATTGACAAATTATAAACCCTACATACATGTATATGTATCAATCCAACATAATTATCAATAGAAATTCCAAAAATAAAGTTAAAATTAGAGTTATACCTTATTCCTTTGATTGTTTGCTAGCAAAAAGGTGGTGACTAGGTTTTGAAATCCCTCTCCTAGACAATCACAGAGAATTCAAACTCACTGTGTTTCCTCTCTTGCTCTCTCTCCAAGCTCTCTGTTCTTCTCTGATATCTAGTCTTAGGGAAAGAAATAATATGCGTAGAAATAAACTGATATGACTTTCACTCACGTACGTCAGGTCACAACCCAAAAGTTTACGTCAGTTACAATAAGCCAAAGGCCACATGGCCTTGTTTGGCTAACCACAATTCTCCTCTACTAGATTATTTTTATATTATTTTTATTATATGGTTTTCACTTGTCACACTTTAGTTAACTTAAATAATTTATAATACTAGTTATAATAATTACAATTTTCATTATAATAATACTTATAATTAAAAAATAATTATATATCTAATTTAATTAATAAATTAGACTTAAACATCACTTTATTTAATTTACTTATTTTCTTTAATATAAAATAATTCATTTAATTTAATTATTTCATTAAATTAAATCTTCAAATAAAAATTACCATTATTCAATTTCATAACTAAATTAATGCACCACAATTCATCAATTATTTATTTTCCTCAATAAATAATTTAAAATATTTATTTAATTTAATAAATATTTAAATTAAATTATAAATTTCTCGATTGTTACAGCACACGGTATTGATTATTGATACTTACGTGAAAAGTCACTCAGTTTTATTCAATTATTGCTACAGTAATTGTTGCATAGTATCTCACGTTATCTGATTCAATTATTGTTAATATTTTATATTATTAAATCAATAATTGAGATGACAAGTTATTCATATTATTATTTACAATATTGACGATGTCTAGAAAGTTCTATCGAGGAGATGTTTGGTCACCTAATTGCGCGCCAATAGGGAGAAATCCTTATCGGAAAGCCCCTCTCTTTCCTAGAAACGATCTGGTTGTTAAATATTACGAATTATAATAATGATGATAAATGTTGTTAAAAATATTGAGGGGTTTTTTTTATGAGATATTTGTTGAAAATTTTGTTATTATATAGACCCCCCATTTACCCAGTTTTCAAAATAATCGGTAGAAAGTTATTCAGTATATTTTTTATATAATAAAAGTGGGGCCAAATGTGGGGCCCACTAGAAGAAAAATGAAAGTCTTGGGGGGATAAAAATTGAGGAAGTCACGGGGGGGGGGGACAAAATTATATATATATATATATATATATATATATATATATATAAGTTTTATTTTATATGAAAAATAGAATATATTATATTTTATTATGTATAGTGTTTGCATAATATTTGCATAGTGTTTCATAATAACAAATCTCGTGAATCAGAAAAATTGTCTGAGAAATTTTTTTTGTCCGTGATATATACTGTTGCGTTCGTGATTCTAAAATTTAAATAGTATCCTTTCCATTCTCCTATAAATAGGATGCTTAGTTAAAACTAAAAATCACACTAGAATCAGAGAATTCTTCTTCTATAATATTGAGCGTATTTCTTTCGAGTTTTAGAAAGCTTTGAGCGTAGAAAATAGTATAAGTTTTTTTCAAGAATATCCCCGCTATACCAGTTGGAATACTCTCCTTTTTAAGGTAAGGGATGTTATTTTTGTTCAATATTCGTATGAAATAATATTTTCTTCCATACTCTATAGTATGTAAGTAATATTATTTCGTTTCAGATTTCGAATTCTACACTCATTTTGTTAAAGTTTTGGCTTATATACTCTATGAAATTAGTAGAATATCCTTAAATTTTGCGTTTCATCCAGTATCTTTTCATGAAAATATTATTCTGAACATTCTTGACAAGTTTTAACTTTTTCATGCCGGAGTACTATTCACGGGGTACTATTCACTCGAGTACTATTCACCCGGGATACTATTCATGATAAAAATTAATTTCTTTTCGGTCTAAATCATTTTTGATATAATATTATTCTTGAATTTTACTCCGCAAAGTAGTATCATGTTGACAATTTAGATATTTTTAAATTTCTGGATAAATTAAATTATAAATCTTTAAAAATTTATCTTTTGCTTTCATTTAATTGAATTCTTATATCATTATCATCATCCTCATGCTTATATTGTTATGAAAGTCATCTTTGGCTTACGTGCATAGATGAACTGTTGATTGTTATGATTATGACCAAGGATTATTCGGTATAATCATGACCGTAATATTACAAAAGATATGGTAAAAGTCCTCATTGGTCCGTAGTGCATTGATGGACAGTTGTTGGCATGATAATGACCATTGATGAAAACACGAATATCCTTGGCCCGTAGTGCATGGATAATTCGTGGTCGTGATACTAATGAGTATTCTTGGCCGTAGTGCATGGGTGATTCGATGATGTGGATTATTTATTAAGCTAAGTCTCAGCGATAAAATTGATGATAAACTTTTTGAATCATAGAAGATAGTAGATATCATGCTCTACTTGACTCTTCTAATAGATTACTTGTTTCGCTGCAGTTAAACTTGATGTTTATTATATTTTATCAATTTAACATTGTTGAAGGCTAACGATAATTTATTCTGCATTATCTTAGTCATAATATTTCTTACTGAGCTAGTTGAGCTCACCCTTTGCTTTAATTGTTCTCTTCAGGAAATGAGAATATAACTGGGACTAGTCGGAGAATGGAGTGACGGTCCAGATGTTTGCATTAGTAGTCCTCACTATTATGTGAAATAGTGTGATAATAATGAGGACTCATTTTAAGTTTGAATACTGTCTAGAAGATAATATTTGTATTAAAACTCACTGCTCATGTTGTATATTTAAGTTTGTATTTGTATTCTGTACCATGTATTTTGCGACTCAGAATGAGTGATGTATACCTATTTTTGGGGCGTCACATTTATGCCTTAACACGTGGCTAATATGTTGGTTTATATGGTTAGGCGTAATATAGACTATTCAAGTATGATTTAAAATGAGTTTTCAAGTAGAGGACCATACTAATTATGTGTAAATGAATTGAATATATGTGAGCATGTGTAGTAAAGGTTCATTTAGCCTCATGATGTGATTAATGGTTATTATAGTTAGCTTTTGTGTTATGAACTTATTTAGCCTTGTTAATTGAGACATTTCAAAAAGAAACTATGAAATTTGAAAGTAAGACTAAGTAGTGTGAAATTAAACTTACAGTAAAACCAAAACCTACTTTACATACGAATATGCTCTGTGTTAGAACTTCAGTATGCTAAGTAATGATCTGTGCAATCAAAAACTCAGTCCTGGTTTTGACAGAGAGCAGCTCGACCGCACCTTTCCCTAGTCATAATGCAGCGCGGCCGTGCCAGTGTTGTCTGACATTTTAAACTATGATATGAGAATTGTAGCATGTATATATTAATGTTTTAAGCTATAATACATGATTAAAGTGATGTTCTAAGTGTTTAAGTGTATAGTGTCTACATTGAATCAATACTTAACAATTTCTAAAAGGTTTTTAGATAAAGTTTTCAAAGACAAATCAATTTTGATGCTGTAACTATATGGTCTAATCGTGTAACTAAGATAAGACTTAATGTATGTTCTTAACATACATATTGAGTATGTGTATGAGATAGTTTGTGTGTCAAGCTTGTATAATTAATGTGTATGTATATATACATAAATATGATACTATAAGACCTTGCAGTGACGTTAAGCTTTAATATTTGTAATCTATACAAAAAGGCAAGTTCCCTAACTTACACAACTTTGGATATTATGCAAGTTTAAATTGTTGTTATATCAACTACATATTTGGGCAAATACCTCTATTGATTGTATAATCGTTATATTGAATAACTCTTGTTTTATCAAAATTCTTGGGAGTTATTATTCATGCTCTTAAAATGAAATCACAATTATATTATTGAAATCATGTTATATACCTTGAACTGACGAATCGTTCTAAAGTGTATTGAGAAAAGGTGTCTAATCCATTTGATTCGGCTAGGCAATTATCTATGAATTTGAAAAGCTATCCAAACTAATTGACTTGGTGCAGACTCTTATAATTGTTGACATGAACAACCCTCTTAGCAGGGGAAGTTTTATATTATCGGGGAACCGACGTGCGCATAAACAACATGTTTAAATGTTATGCATAACGTAGGGTACTATAGGCTGATCACCTATTGTACTTGTTTATATTGAATTATCAGTTAAATACTGTTAATTCTAGCAAGAGTTATTGGTCCATAGTGACTACTCAGTATTTGATATTATTTAAATTGAAAAGTTGAAATCTTTGAATTTCGTTAATAATCTTTCAATCCTTAGTGACTCTTATTTCAATTCAAAGGACATATTTGGAACTGCTAATGCTTCTTTGTTTACAACATTATTCTTTAAACTCTCAAATTACCATTCATCTTCATACTTTCGAGATTAATATCATACTTATGTTTGTTCACCCTTATTGTTATATTACTTGCTGGCCAAATTTGTTGCTCATTCTTGCTTTCCTTAAACATTTTAGTTAAGGCAGAGCCATGTGGACCCTCAGGCAAAGATAAAGAAAAGGGCAAGGCTATGGATTAGCTTTAGTCCTCTATGCTAGAAGATTATTATTATTATTATGTAATAAGACCTGTTTAATATTATGTATTAAGTTATGTTTGGATTTAAGTTATGTATTAAGTTAGTCATGTTTGCGACACCTTGGGACAAGAATATTTATGTTATAACAATGTAAATTATTCTATTATTCTGTAGTTTGAGATTTTAGTACGTTATTAGAGTTAGATCACGAAGCACCGAATTCGAGATATAAGTATCTGAATTTGGGGGCGTCACATTTTAACTGTGGGCATGAGGGACATATCTCTCATAATTGTCCCAATCCAAAACAAAATGGGTGTTATACTTGTGGATCGATGGATCACCAAGCAAAGAATTTTCCAAAGAAAAGGACTAGTGAGAAAAGCAATGGCAAATCGACACTTACGAAATATGTAAATATGTAATACTTTTGGTGAATGTAGTAGTAAGGAGTATCGATATTACAATATAATTTTGAAATAGCGATTCCGGGGATGAAATCTTTATAAGGGGGAAGAATGTAGCGATTCGGAATTTTCAGATAAACAAAAAAGAATTTAATAAAATAAATATCTTATTTTATGCTATATATATTATATTGCATCTATTAATTATGTGCGGTGTAATATGTGGGTATATATGTGTTTTGGTGTATATATTTAAATATATTTACCATGTGTTAATAAATTGCTAGAAGCAATTTTTAAAATGAAGGATATAATTTTCTGTATATTAAAATAATTTACGAAAATAAATTATATCATATTTATTTATTAAATAAATTATTTTTATTTAATAAATATCTCCCATTTTTATGGAAAGGATTTATGGATATTTTATCAGAGTATTTGAAGTGTATTATGTATAATTAAAATACATAATTTGTGGTTCAATAAGAACGGAAGGTGTTATATAACTATATAACATAAGTATAAGCATGTGTTATACATGGGTACTGGCTAAATTAGTAAAAACTGAGTATTAGCATACAAGCATGAGCTAGGTTATTATAGGTAGGAGTTGTAAATTGAACAAGCCAAATTTGTTGAGTCAGATCATAAGAGAAAGAGCTGTCAAGGATAGGGATAATAGAGTTAGGATTCAACAAACCTATTATTCGTAAGGAGAAAGAAATGTTGTTTATAAAACTGAAGCTTCAGTCTTAAATTGAATCTCTTAATTCAATTTTCAGACATCTCAAGCTTTCACTATTATCTTAATTAGAGATTTAAAACTATGCAAGTTCTAAAAGATGGGGCGCCAACCAAAGAATAAGAAGAGTGTGATTATCAAATATTAAAAGGAAACTGTAATCACAATAATCAAGCTTTTGGGCAAGGAGAATTCATTAAGAGGTACAATAATTCATTGTTTTGGAGTTGATAAACAAATTAATCCTAATAGACGTATATGGGAATATATTGTAGATTTCTAAGTGAAATATGGATTGAAGTATGTTAGATTTCTATGGAACTGAAGTTATAAGAACATGCTTATAAGTTATATGTTATATTGACTATGTGAGAATATTTCTTTCAAAACCAAATGAAATTGATTTGATAAATTATGACTTATGGGATGAAGGATAAAAACAAGTTGTATTTAAACTTGTATGATTACAGTTAAGAGGATTTAGTAGGATTTTTGGAATTATTTTCCAAGCTCTGTCAAAGTAGAGCACTGTCCGGGTTTGATGCCGAAGTGGCGTGGCCGCGCCACTTCCAAGAGTAAAACCAGCGCGACCGTGTTGATTCTTAGGAATAGAAAAATAATTTCTTGGTATTTTGAGTTTCTGGGTAGATGTAATAAAGCTGTATGAATGTATATGATGTCCAAGATGTTTTGGCATGAAAAGAGTTATTTTTAGCATGGTTTATATGAATTTTTAAATAAATTAATTGAATTTTGAAAAGAAACTTTTAGAATACAATTTGGGTTGATGGTTTAAGTGTTTCAATGTGTATATAGATTGGGTTTATATGATGATTGATGGTTCTCAATCTATTTTAGAATTTGATGGATTGAACTTGGACCAATATGAGAGTTTCAAAAGAGAAACTATGTAAATTTTTAAAAGTAAACTTGAAAACAAGTATGGTAGAGGTCAAGCCTGATAAAAATATTTCTTTGTAATATGCTATATGATGTATATAAAGTACTTTGCATGATGTCAAGTGTACATGTTTAGAAAATTCTCAAGTCTGAGTTAAGCAGGGAGTGGCGCGGTCGCGCCACTCCTAAGGCTAAAATGTAGCGCGACCGCGCCGAACTACAGGCCAGTCAAGAACCTTTATTTGTGATCTGAAGCTGGGAACATATGTAATAATGTATCTTAAGTTATAATATTAGGCTTATGTATTGTTTTATACAATCAAACATGTTTAAAAGAAAAGCGCAAGATTTTAAAATATTTATACATGTTTTCTAAAAGAGAACATAGAATTTTTGAAATGAAAAGCAAATTAGAATGCAAATGCAATTACATGGCTTATGTGTAAAGAATGTAGTATATATGTGCTACAAATCTTGTGACACCCCCAAATCTGGGTACTTCATTCCCACAAGATTTGGTGTTCACTGTTTAAACATTCATTTCTAACTATCCAAATATAGTAAAGATATGAATTAGTACCCTAAACTATATGCCATATTCCACTTCGGTGATCCACCTTTCAATTTTGTCAATGAGATGATTGAACTATTAAAATTTTCCAATTGCAACAAATTGAACCTGCCACGTCAGAAATTGCTGACGTGGCTACTTGTGTGGGGCCGTAGGAAGCTGGTGTGGCAAAAAAATAGTTTTTTAATTATGGATTAAACATATCTGATTTAATAGAGAGTAAAATAGTCCAACATATCTGAGTTTCTCTCTCTATATTTTTGACATTTTTCTGATTCCCTTTGTCTCTCGTCTTCTCGATAATTTCAATTAATAGTTATGACATGACAGGTTCAATTTGTTGCAATTGGGAAAAATTAATAGTTCAATCATCTAATTCACAAAATTAAAAGGTGGATCACCAAAGTGGAATATGACCTATAGTTTAGGGTACTAATTCATATTTAAGCCTATAGTAAAATTTAAACAATAAACCTTCCCATTAAAGGGCTACATCATTAAATCCAATAAAATCACAGGTTGTCTAACGTTAAACATTCATCAAATGTGGAAAAATAAATAATTATATCATAATATTAAAACTAAAGTCTGACATCAATAAAGTCAATAAAATTCTACAAGTCTTCAACACTTGTTCAATTTTCCTTTCCCTTTGCTAGTGGTTGGTTCATCAACCTTCTCAACTTTAGCTGCAATAATTATATATGCAAGAGTGAGCAAAACAAATGCTCACTTGAAACGATAATGAATAATAACAACATAATAACTGCCAATGAATAGGCTCAATAGAACTGAATAATATTCTCTATCAATGATAATCAAGAACTGAAAACAGAATTTAAAATATATCTGAGGGTCACAAGACCACGAACTATGTCCAAGGTTATAAGTGTTCTTTCAACTTAAACCTAAACAGTCATAAGACTGTAGGGACTTCCCGTACTTAGGGAATCAGCCCTTCGTACCATGTATTGTGCACAAACATCTAAACGCGTTGCGTAAATTATCCCCTATAATAGGGTTGTTCATCTTAGTATTTAGAATATAAGTCCGCACCAAAGTAAGTTTGGTTTGGATAAACTTTAAGGGTAATTTAGAGTTTAGCGAACATCAACTAAGGATTAGTTGAATAAAAAATGTAATAACAATATGCTATGGAATGAGTCATAAATGAATCAACCTCGTATAATGAGGCCATGTTTAGAAATGAACTAAAAAGCATAAGCATTGAATAATATAACAAACCTTGCTTGAACAATATTAAGCTAAGGCTAGAATTTTGTTTAGTAAAAGAATTGAGTTATTGAACATGCATAATCAATAGCAAGTTGAACAGTAAAACTTGCTCATCCTAAGAATATGAGAATTTAGAAACTTATATATTAAGAAACAAGTTAAAGATAGGAAACCTTCTCAAAGTAAGAGTTAGGGTAAAGAGCTTGCATGAATATAATTAAGTTATATAAGTAGGATTAGGAATTACTTGCTCAATATGAAGGTAAATAAGATAGAACAAACTCAAATAGAGATTAGGGTTTGAAAACTTGCCTTACGTGTAAGCTAAGCCGTAATAACTCGATTCTAAATATCCTATATACATGTCATCATGACATAATTAGTTACTACATGTACTCATCACATATATAAGTATCTATTTCATGTACAACTTGTAGTCTTAGGTTCAATTACTTGGTTAAACCTTAACTCTTCAATTCATCACATAATTCATTAATTACTAATAATATTTTCATACTTGGTACTGTCACAATATGAAAAAAATCATAATTTATCAGTCATAATATTACTCTTTACCAATAATTACAAAATTATATAATCAAAATAAGTTTTTTGGCCAACACTGCTAACTGGCGCTGCAGCACCCCAGTTTGCACAAGGAATGGCGCTGCGGCACTGAGCTGGCGTTGTGGCACCAGACAAAGGCCTATAACTGGCGCTGCAACTTTGACCTGACGCTGCATTGCTTCTGTTTACTCTTATAACTAGCGCGGCAGCGCCAGTACACGACAACAGAAGCTAAAGTGGCGCTGCAGCGTTGGAAATGTACTATAGAACGGCGCTGTAGTGCCGAAGTACAGTTTCAGGCAGACAGTGTTCTCGAAGAACACAGAATAAAGCCAAATTGGCTTACAAGCTACTTTCTAAAAACCAATTTAACACATATAAATTACATAGGACTTCACAGAAACCTAACTTAAGGTTTTCAACATATTTTTAACTATTCAAACAACATAATCATCAACATTATAACCTTTAATTTCACTGTTTCTACTATTTCTCCACCCTTTTGACATTCTTAGTGAAATTCATCACTGTGAATTTATTTTTCAACCAAAACAGTTAATTTAAATTACTTGATTTTCATTTCTTCATGTATTCTCACAATCAATAGTTAATTTATGGTTTATACTATGAATTAAGTATCAATTTTGATTCTAAATTAAGCCATATCAAACATATATTAATATAAATTTACTGTAATATGATTTTCTCCTTATTAAAACATATTACATGAATCAATTTACTCCAAATCATCTATAACAGATATGATAACAATTTATATCAACAATTATCATATAAAAATACATAATAAACAATTAATCTTTCACACCAAAATTTACAGAGAACTTTTGATAGAATAAAACTAAAACTATAAAAAAACTAAAAGTATACCTTTGATTACTAGAAGATATGAAAGACTTGAAAATCTTTCTCCTTCTAAATTCTCAAACTTATAGAAAATCTCTCTTGTTACTTCTCTCTTTTCTCTTCTACTTTTACGTAATATAAACTGATATAATATAATATAACGTATACTTATAATACGTATTAATATATTATATAAATATATATAACTGATGTCAGTTATATCATTTGAAAATCAAAAATCATAAGGCTTGTTTGGCTTAAACCATTTTTTTATAAAAAATTAAAGCCTTAAAACCCTTAAGCTTTGTTTGGCAAAAACTAAATTAAAAATAATAACTTAGAATCCTTATGCCTTGTTTGGTAAATCCCATTTAAATTAAAGACTTAACATTCATTAAGCCTTGTTTGGCAAAATTGAATTAAACTCTTTTAATTTATTTTAATAACTCATTTATAATATAGTTTGTTGTCCCATATTATTAAATTAAAACTAATAACAACTTATTAAATCTATTTGTCACACAATCACATTGCCACAAAATTATAATTTTTATTTTCATTATAATTTTATTTAATAAATTAACACATCACTTTAATTACTAAATTAAATTAAAATATTATTATAACAATTCATTCAATCCTTATCAACTCTCTAATTTAATTATTAAATTAAATTAGAATATTATCTCATAATAATTAATTTTTCCAACTTATAAATTATTTATTTAACAAATAAATAATCAAATCAAATCAAATTAAATAAATATTTATTCAACAATAACACATCAATTAAAATATTTATTTACTTCAATAAATATTTGAAAGTACAATTAAAATATTACAGTTAAAATTCTGGATTGTTATATCCTTCCCTCCTTACAAGGATTCTGTCCCCAGAATCACAACTCAAACAATTCATTCATCACATTCTTCCCTCCTTACAAGGATTCTGTCCGTAGAATCGAAGACATAATTAAACAAATAACTTAGGATAGTTCTTCGTCATTTTATCTTCAAGTTCCCACGTAGCTTCTTCAGCATTGTGGTTCCTCCATATCACCTTCACAGAAGGTATCACTTTATTCTTGAGCACTTGTTCTTTCCTATCAACTATCTGAATAGGAATCTCCTCATAAGACAAGTCCTTATCGAACTGTAATGGTTCATACTCGATCACATGCTTGTAATCGGATTTATACGGTCGTAGCACCGAAACATGAAAAACATTGTGAACATGTTCAAACTCTGGAGGTATAGCTACCTCGTAAGCCACTTCACCTACTCTTCGCAGCACCTCGAAGGGTCCAATAAACCTTGGGCTTAGCTTTCCCTTTTTACTAAATCGAAATTTCCCCTTCCAAGGAAAAACTTTTAGGAAAACGAAATTTCCTACGTCGAACTCGCGATCTTGTCTGTGTTGATCAACATACTTCCTCTGTCTGTTTTGAGTATCTACCAATCTTGTCCTGATGAATTTGACAACCTCAACAGTCTGCTGTACTAGTTCCGGTTCTAACAGTTGACGTTCACCTACTTCATCCTAGCATAGTAGAGTTTTGCACTTCCTGCCGTACAATGCTTCGTAAGGAAGCATACCAATGCTTGCATATTAACTGTTGTTGTAGGCAAATTTTGCCAATGGTAAATGATCATCCCAGTTCCCTTTGAAATCCATGATGCATGCTCTGAGCATATCTTCCAACGTTTGGATTGTTCATTCGCTTTGGCCGTTTGTTTGAGGATGGTATGCCGTACTCATTCTCAATTGTGTTCCCATGCATTCTTGTAGTCTCTTCTAGAAGTTTGACGTGAATCGCGGATCTCTATCTGGCACAATTGACACTGGAATACCATGTCTCGAAACGATCTCCTTGACGTACAACTTTGCCAGCATCAAGATTGAATCTAATCTTTATTGGCAAAAAGTGTGCTGATTTTGTTAGTCTATCCACTATTACCCAAATCGCACCGTAACCTTTCTGAGTAGCCGAAAGACCTACCACAAAATCTATTGTGATGTGCTCCCATTTCCATTCTGCTATTTCCAACGGTTGAAGTAATCCGCTTGGTCTCTGATGCTCGGCTTTGACTCTTTGACATGTCAAGCATTTCGCGACACATTCTGCAACCTCTCTTTTCATATTCGGCCACCAATAATGTCGTCGTAAATCTTGATACATCTTCATACTTCCAAGATGAATTGAATATCTTGAGTTATGAGCTTTGGTCAAAATTTCATCTTTAATACCTGGTACTGCTGTAACCCAGATTCTTCCCTCGAATCTCAGTAGTCCTTCGGTATCGATCTTGTATTTCACTTCACTACCCTCAACCATTCTTTCTTTGATTTTCCCATATTCTTCATCTTGTAGTTGAGCGTTCTTTACCTTGTCCACCAAAGTTGGACTAACTTCCATCTGAATCAATCTTTCATCGGATTCTTTTGGAAATTTTATTTCCAACTCTAGTCTTGCCATTGCTGAGATAAGTTCCTCCTGAGCCATTAAAAACATTAATTTCTCACGACCTTTTCTACCCAAGGCATCAACAACCATATTCGCTTTACCCAGATGATAAAAGATCTCATAATCATAATCTTTTATCAATTCTAACAATCTCCTTTGACGCATGTTTAGATCCTTCTATGTGAAAATATATTTCAGACTTTTATGGTCTGTGTATATCTCACATTTCTCCCCATAGAGATAATTTCTCCATATCTTCAAAGCGAATACCACTGCAGCCAACTCTAAATCATGAGTCGGGTATCCTTTCTCATAGTCCTTCAGTTATCGGGATGCATACGCAATGACTTTGCCATTTTGCATAAGCACACAACCCAGTCCTTTATGTGATGCATCACTATACACCACAAAGTTTTTTGTATTATCTGGTAATGACAACACAAGTGTCATGCTAAGCTTCTTTTTTAAGTCCTGAAAACTCTCTTCGCACTTCTCCGTCCAAACAAATTTTACAGCTTTCCTTGTCAAATTTGTCAACGGAGTGGCAATCTTGGAAAAGTCTTAAATAAATCGTCTGTAGTAACCTTCCAATCCCAAGAAACTCCTCACCTCTGATGGTGTCCTTAGTTGTTCCCAATTTATTACAGCTTCCGCCTTTGATGGATCCATTGAAATCCCATCTTTGTCAATCACATGCCCAAGAAATTGCACACGTTCTAGCCAAAATTCACACTTAGAGAATTTCACGTACAACTTTTCCTTTCTTAGCGTCTCCAACATCAAACATAAGTGTTCCACGTGTTCCTCTTGAGATTTGGAGTACACCAGAGTATCATCGATGAATACCACCACAAACTTATCTAAGAATGGTTTAAACACCCTGTTCATCAAATCCATGGATGCTGCAGGGGCATTAGTCAAACCAAAAGACATTACCAAAAACTCGTAATGTCCATACTGAGTTCTGAATGCCGTCTTAGGTACATCCTCCTTCCTTACTTTTATTTGATGATACCCACTTCTCAAATATATCTTTGAGAAGTACTTGGCTCCTTTCAATTGATCAAACAAGCCATCTATTCTTGGCAACGGATATTTATTCTTAATAGTAACTTTGTTTAATTCCCTATAATCAATGCAAAGATGCATTGACCCATCCTTCTTCTTCACGAATAACACCGGTGCTCCCCACTGTGATACACTCGGCTGAATGTATTTCTTGTCTAGCAGTTTTTGTAGTTGTACCATCAGTTCCTTCATCTCCAACGGAGTCATCCTGTACATGGCCTTTGATATCAGAGCAGTTCCTGGCTCTAAATCGATGACGAATTCGATCTCTCTATCAGGCGAAAGTCCTGGTAAATCCTCTAGAAATACGTCCACAAAATCCCTAACAACATGTATCTCTTCTAGTTTCACACCCTTTTTCTGAATATCGACTATGTAAGCTAAATATCCTACACAGCCTTGACTCAACAACTTTTTGCCCTGCATAATCGTCAGACATCTTGCTTGTCTAGGCAATTTTCTACCATAGAAAACTACCTTTGACGGAGTCATAAGGTTTAAATTTTTCTTTTAGTAATCAATTATTGCTCCATAATTGAATAACCAATCAATTCCCAATATAACATCAAACTCCCCAAGTTTTATCGGGATTAAATCTACTGTCATAATATTCCCCTTAATATTCACCCTATAATTATTGTATACGAACATAACAGGAATCACTTGTTAGGTTTGTAATATTCATGAACGCAATCAAATTGCACAAAATAAGCGGAAACGTGGAAAATCAAAGTTTTAAAATTTTACAAACCATATACCCGGATCATTCTTTATGCACAATTATTAATTAAACGAAAAGATAAAGAACAAGAATCATACCCTTGAAGATTCGAACTTCCTCAGGTACAAGTTCACCTCCAAATCCTTTCGCGTTCAACTTGAATCCATCGGGTTTGGTTCCTTCCTTTGATCAACGTTAGCCACCCAAGTGTTTGGCCTCTAGAGGTGATCCACCAAGGAAGAAGAAAGATTTAAGAAGATGGGTGCTTGGCAAAACCCTAGTTTTTCTATCTCTATAGAAAAGGAGCGTACTCTCCAACAATTGGAATCATGTCTGTTGTGAAAAAGTCAGCAACAACTCTACACCCATAATAAGACTCCTCTTATTTATAGATGTAGGCAACCCTCCTTAACAATTAAGAAATTGAGCTTTATTTTAATTAATTAAACTCCTTTAATTAATTAGGCTCCCAATCTTAGTAGGAATAATTAATTAAACTCTTTTAATTAATTTACCTCCTAATCTTATTAAGAATATATGAGAGTACTTTTATTAATTAATTTCTAAACTACTTTAGGAATTAAATAATAATAGTAATAATAATAATAAGACTCCTCTTATTAATTTATATTTAATATTTTCAAAATATTAAATAATAAATATTAAGCTATTTAATTTATTCTATCACCATAGATTAAATTAAATATACTTAACTTATTATTACGATTATGCCATTAACTTCTTAAATAATTATTCTTCCTTTTATGGTGTGACCCTTTAGGTTCTCCATATTAAATCGGTTGTGAATAAATCAATTAGAATAATTCTAATCTTATTTAAATAAATAAATTAAATTATTAATTTATTTAAATAAATAATATTTATTCTACAATAGGGATAAGCCTCCCTAGCGTTCAACGACTTTTCAGATAATATAGATTTCAATATTAATTATAAAAGAACCTTTGAGTAAATAGTTACCGTACAATTCAATCCTTCCACCATACAATGTCCCAATTAAATATAAGACATACAATTACTATCAAGTCTTATTTTATTTAATTATATGTATTTCGATCCTTAAATGCACAACTCCAAATAATACAAATTAGAAACTCCATTCTAATTTTATTCTGCCTTTGCCAAGGACTACTGGGTTGTCATTTATCAAATCACATAGGACATTTCTCTTCTTTTACTAGAAGCGGCAAATTCTTTATTGATCATACATTATCTCCATCTACAACTTATTATACCTAAGCATACCCTTTGATATACCCTAAGGGTCTTAAGGAATAAGTCAAAGTATAACTCATCATACATAAGATACTATGATGATCTCAAGTCAAAGGATCACTTGTACTACTATCACTATAGGAATTCTTATTGACAGACAAGTAAAACTCTATTAGATATTCCTTAGCGAGCCACTTTCAGTGAACTTATTCTCTAATAAGCACCTACATACTTACTTTAGTGTCTCCACACAAATGATCATGAGATCAATCATCCTCATCCAATGAGCAAGCAACGTATGTACCAATCTATCCGGATTCACTAATCCTCAATTTAGTAATCTAACGATTGAGAACTATTTTAGTTTTAAGCTTTCTAAGAATTTAGATCTCATTAGAGTGATCATCATCATTATTCTAAAAGCATTGCTTAAAACTTTGGGTTTATCACATATTATAAAGCAACAACATATAGATAATTAAAAGCCTTTAATAAATTAATATTTTTTATTAATAAATGAATAAGATTGTTACAAAGTATATGTTTTATCATCAAACAAGATTGGTTTGTGTGCATACTACTTTTAATCTCCCACTTGCACTAAAGCCAATCGCCATGGTATCTCATACCCTTCTTCTCTAAGTGACGATTATCTTGCTGTTGGATAAGCTTTAGTTAATGGATATGTAATGTTGTTCTTGAGAGTCCACTATCTCTATAGTGATTTCCCATCTTTCAATAATTTTATAATCAAATGAAAGTGCCACAACACATGTTTAGATCGAAGATGAGACTTAGGAACTATTCCTAGTTCTGTAATGAACTTTTCATCCAAACAATCAACTTGCAGCTTCATTTATAGCTATATACTTTGTCTTTATCACTAAAACCAGCAATTTTTTTTGTTTGAAACCTTTCCAATTTCACTACACCACCGTTCAAGGTAACGCTTTACCTTAAAGTGAATTTTCTATCGTCTTGGTTTATCTGAAAAACGTGAGTCTGTTAAGCTCTCTAGTTTTAATTTAGACCCACCATAAATTTTATTCACATCCTTAGTACTAATTAAGTACTTTAAGATGTTTTTAACTGTCTTACAATGATCTTCTCCATAATATGACCGATCAACATCAGGTCTCATATATTTCATTATATACATAATTGTCACTCATGCGATCTCTCTTTTCAGGAGTCTATGGGGACTATTAAGAGAGATGCACTCCATGACTCATCAACATGAGATATCTCTTGGAGTTTGCCATGCTAAACGACTTTAGCGTCAAATGAATATATGTTCCTTGAGTTAAGTCAATCATCCTTTTAAATCTATCTATATAAATTTGTATCCCTAATTACGATACTCTTCCTAAATTATTCATGGAGGAATGTTTAGACAACTTTATCTTTACTGATTGTAGCATTGGTATGTTATTCTTTATCCGTAGTATATCAATATATAATACTAGGAATATCACAACGCTCCCACTGACCCTTTTGTATACATTAGGTTCATTCTTGTTTTTGATAAAATCAAACTCTTTTGATTATCATATCAAAACGAATGTTCCATTTTTGAGAAGATTGCTTCAATCCATTTCTCTGAGTGTCTACAACTCTTACCTTATCGTATGTAACTGGATCATCATCTTTATGTTGCGTACCTCATCATCATCATCCTTTATGAATCCATACCTCCAAGGTATCTTCGGTACTATTTTAGATTTACAATTCGGTTGTGGTACAATAGGTCTATCAACAGGTTCCTCTTATTTGACTTATAGTGTTTTGTGGTTCTTGAACTCTTCAAGATGTATTATCCTCCCAACAATCCCTTCAATGATAAACACCTTTATCTTAGAGGGTAGCGTGTTTCGTAACAAACACCTTTTGCTAAGTAGGATTATAGAACATATATCCTAAACTTACTTTAGGATGTCCCACAAATCTACACTTGTCAAATCGTGTCCCAAACTTATTCTTTAAAACTTTTTTACATAAGTTGGACAACCCCTTATCATAACATTCTTAAGATTAGGAATCCTCCCTGTCCATAACTTTTATGGAGTCTTGGGGCCGGATTTTGAGGTTACCTTTTTCGTAGTTATGCAGCCATTTCTAGGGAATGACCCCAGAAGGATACTGGAATATCGGTAAAATCATTATGGACCGCACCATGTCCAATAAGATACAATTTTTCCTTTCAGATACATCAATTAATTATTGCATATCTGGAGGCGTCCATTGTGAGAAAACCATTTGAGATGATCTAGAAACTTATTGCACAAGTATTTATTCCTTGATCAGATCAAAGAATCCTAATACTTTGCCAATTATTTTCACTTTTGAATTTTTTGAACCTTTCAAATAATTCATACTTGTATTTCATCAAATACAAATATTCAATTCTTTGAATAATCATCTCCTTTTCTTATATTAGTTTGTTCAATATTCAAAATTATTTTTATGTAAGTCAAGTATACAAAATCCATTAAGTAATATTTCAATTCTATACAAAACATTGTTATTATAAATAGAACAACAATTATTTTTAAATATAATACCAAAGATTTTATTGTCCAACAACAAAATGAAATAATGTTTCTAGCGCGAACTGAAATACAATAATAACTTATTGACTTAATAGATTTTCCCGTAGGCAATGCTAAACTATAAGTTTCTATGGCTAATGCAGCAACCTTTGCTTCATTTTCCACATATAAGATTACTTATCTTTGTTTAGCTTTCTACTTCTGCCTGGTCCCGTCATAAATCTATATTTATGATAACCAAAGTCGGTATCCAATACCCAAGTAGAACCTTTACTTAAAGAAAAATTTATTTTAAATCATGAATAAATTTGTATTTGTAACCGAAACTTCACCAAGCTTCTTTGGTTAGCCTCTTCAAGATGCTTCTTGCAGTTTCTTTCTAGTGTCCAGACTTATTGCAGTGGAAGCAAACTCCTTTGCTATCCGTATCAGTTTAGTTCTTATTATCCATTATTATTTGCCTTTCTATTTACCTTCTTTGAATCATTCTTCTTTTTAGAAGATCCTTTGGCCCCTACCAGTAAGACTTGGTCTTTCTTGGTTAAAAAGTGACTCTCAACATTTTTTAACATGTTAAGAAAATCAGCGAAGCTAATATCTAGCTTGTTCATATGAAAAATTCACAACAATTATGAGACGGAGTCCGAGAGTGAGTGCAAGATCAAATTTTGACTCAACTCTCCATCCATGACAAAACCTGTTATCCTAATTGTTTAATCAAATTGATCATGTTAAGGACTTTTGTCTGTATCGGTCATTCTAGATCGGAAGAGCTCCTTAGATATCTGATATCTATTAGTCCTACTTTCCTTACCATCAACTACTTGATATGAAGGAATATTGTAGGAGCATCCATAGTGTCATGCTGACGCTGAAGCTCGTTACTCATGGATACGAGCATGATGCATTGAGATAACTGTGCATCATCTTGCCACTTTCTAAAAGTAGGAATCTCTTCCTCAGAGGCATTGTATGCAACCATTGTAGGAAAGGCGTATTAATGACATAAGATAGCTTTTCAGCCATGAGAACTATTCTCAAACTCCTTAACCAATCCGTTTAATTCGATCCGGTTAAATAGCATCTAATATGCTTCACAGTGATAGTAATTTAGACATTGTAAAATTCTGTAAATAAATTTGTTCTTAACAATATTTTAGCATACATTCTTTTATTAATTATCAAAATAAATTAGGTCTTATTTTAAATTGGTATCTCCCACTATTTTTTTCAAACTATATTACACTCAATATATATAGTTCGGCATATCTAATTGAAGATATGCTAGTGAGAATAAGGATCCTATTTCAAATGTATATAGCCATGTGGTGACACAACAAACTATATATAAATAAATAGGTAGATAACTCTTGTCAATTACATTAACTATGCAACTCCTTGTATTTTGCCTCTTAGATTATTTTGATCAAGTGGTGGCACATCCGAATCAAAATTATTCAAGTTAAGTCCAACCTAACACTCCATATATTCAAAAAAGAAAAATATTGTCCTTGTGGTGACACAACAAAATAACATTGTTCAATTTTCTTTATAAGTATCAAATGTGATAAAATTAACATCTCAAGGAATTAAGATAAGCCTTGTGGTGACACAACAAACTTATAATAATTAATTGATACTCTATTATTTTTATCATGCTAGAAGGCGACGTTCAATATTCCAAATATCTTTGAACGCTTAGGACTTAATATAATTTATTTGAGAGTTTTGTTATTAATTTGTCTCATCTTGTTTAGCGCGCATGCACATATATATATAAAATACGCGTCATATTAATTAACATGCGAAGCATGTTTGCATAATATATATATATATATATATATATATATATATATATATATATATATATATAGTATAAACATGCAAATATAGAATACAATATTCTACTCGGATTGATTATGGACTTTTATTCTAGTTTGGTTCACTAGAGCCACCAAGTGAACCAAATGGTCAAACCCTAGGGGTGTAAGAATTAATATTTAAATATAATTATTACATTTAAACCTGGGCTTCATTTCAAACGGGTCTTCAAGCGCTCCTTGTTCCTTGATCTCCAATTCTTCAAAATTAATTCTAACTATTTCTATTACAAAATTATTTAAAATAAATAAAAACTTTGATTAGCCGTCAAGGGGAAGTACATAGGAGGGAGATAGAATTTACATTAAGAAAAATTAGAGAAGAGGAGGTACACAGACCCCATTTAATAAAACCCATACATTCATGTATCCAACTAAAATAAAATCAAATCACATTGGTCAATAGTCCATAATCAATCCCATTTATTATCATACACATCATCATATGCATCAATAAATAACATTCATATCATGAATAATAAACATTCAATATATATATTGATAACATTTAATGGGCAAATTTAGTTAGTATAAAACCTAATTTTGAATCAAAATAAACTCTTTTATTTTAATCCAAATTTTAAATCAAAATAAACCTCTTTTATTTTAATTTATCCAATCTTGATTAAAATAAACTATTTTATTTTAATCAAAATCTTTAATCAAAATAAACTCATTTATTTTAATTAATTATGGAATCCAATTCCAAGTAAAAAAAAATTCCTTTATTAAAGGAAACACGGATTCTCTTTCCTATTCACAAATAAACTCTTTTATTTTGAATAATATGAAATCTTATTTCGTATCTAAATAAACTCCTTTATTTAAGGAAATACAGATTCTCTTTCCTATTTACAAATAAACTCTTTTATTTTGAATAATATAAAATCTTATTTCATATCTAAATAAACTCCTTTATTTAAGAAAACATGGAATCCAATTTCAACTCTAATTAGTTATCATGAAATCCAATTCCAACTCTAATTAGTTAGCATGAAATCTAATTTTAAAATTAAAATAAACTCTTTTATTTTAAGATTAAAACAAAGTTTTTATTTTAAGATTAAAATAATTAAGAATATTATATATATACGGTAATATAATATTATATATATATATATATATATATATATATATAATATATTTACGGTAATCATAAGAAAACGTGAATCCTGTAACCTTCTAAAAATTGCACCCTTATTCACGTGATACCATATATAATATCCAAGCTCCTGAACATGTTAAGAATCATGATTACCTATGTATATACAAGTCAGGAATGACTTTTGAAAAAACGTGAATGCGAAGCTGCATGAAAGTTTTACGAATTGATTTCGTTTATTATTATTCTTTTTTTAATTTTATACAATAAAATTATGCCCAATTAAATTGTTTTAAACACATATCAATAAACATATCAAATTAAAACAATTAATAATTCACATAAAGGTTTGGCTCTGATACCACTGTTAGATTTGTAATATTCATGAACGCAATCAAATTGCACAAAATAAGCGAAAACGTGGAAAATCAGAGTTTTAAAATTTTATAAACCATATACCCAGATTATCCTTTATGCACAATTATTAATTAAACGAAAAGATAAAGAACAAGAATCATACCCTTGAAGATTCGAGCTTCCTCAGGTACAAGTTCACCTCCAAATCCTTTCGCGTTCAACTTGAATCTACCGGGTTTGGTTCCTTCCTTTGATCAACGTTAGCCACCCAAGTGTTTGGCCTCTAGGAGGTGATCCACAATGGAAGAAGAAAGATTCAAGAAGATGGGTGTTTGGCAAAACCCTAGTTTTTCTATCTCTATAGAAAAGGAGCGTACTCTCCAACAATTGGAATCATGTCTGTTGTGAAAAAGTCAGCAACAACTCTACACCCATAATAAGACTCCTCTTATTTATAGATGTAGGCAACCCTCCTTAACAATTAAGAAATTGAGCTTTATTTTAATTAATTAAACTCCTTTAATTAATTAGGCTCCCAATCTTAGTAGGAATAATTAATTAAACTCTTTTAATTAATTTACCTCCTAATCTTATTAAGAATATATGAGAGTACTTATATTAATTAATTTCTAAACTACTTTAAGAATTAAATAATAATAATAGTAATAATAATAATAAGACTCCTCTTATTAATTTATATTTAATATTTTTAAAATATTAAATAATAAATATTAAGCTATTTAATTTATTCTATCACCATAGATTAAATTAAATATACTTAACTTATTATTACGATTATGCCATTAACTTCTTAAATAATTATTCTTCCTTTTATGGTGTGACCCTTTATGTTCTCCATATTAAACTGGTTATGAATAAATCAATTAGAACAATTCTAATCTTATTTAAATAAATAAATTAAATTATTAATTTATTTAAATAAATAATATTTATTCTACAATAGGGATAAGCTTCCTTAGCGTTCAACGACTTTTCAGATAATATAGATTTCAATATTAATCATAAAAGAACCTTTGAGTAAATAGTTACCGTACAATTCAATCCTTCCACCATACAATGTCCCAATTAAATATAAGACATACAATTACTATCAAGTCTTATTTTATTTAATTATATGTATTTCGATCCTTAAATGCACAACTCCAAATAATGCAAATTAGAAACTCCATTCTAATTTCATTCTGCCTTGGCCAATGACTACTGGGTTGTTATTTATCAAATCACATAGGACATTTCTCTTCTTTTACTAGAAGCGACAAATTCTTTATTGATCATACATTATCTCCATCTACAACTTATTATACCTAAGCATACCCTTTGATATACCCTAAGGGTCTTAAGGAATAAGTCAAAGTATAACTCATCATACACAAGATACTATGATGATCTCAAGTCTAAGGATCACTTGTACTACTATCACTACAGGAATTCCTATTGATAGACAAGTAAAACTCCATTAGGTATTCCTTAGCGAGCCACGTTCAGTGAACTTAATCTCTAATAAGTACCTATATACTTGCTTTAGTGTCTCCACACAAATAATTATGAGATTAATCATCCTCATCCAATGAGCAAGCAACGTATGTAGCAATCTATCTGGATTCACTAATCCCGAATTTAGTAATCCAACGATTGGGAACTATTTTAGTTTTAAGCTTTCTAAGAATTTTGATCTCATTAGAATTATCATCATCATTATTCTAAAAGTATTGCTTAAAACTATGGGTTTATCACATATTACAAAGCATCAACATGTAGATAATTAAAAGCCTTTAATAAATTAATACTTTTTATTAGTAAATGAATAAGATTGTTATAAAGTATATGCTTTATCATCAAACATGATTGACTTGTGTGCATACTACTTTCATCACCTCCCTATTCGCATATATTTAAAGGGAAATTCAACTCTTCACTAGGCCATCCTAACCTCTTAGCAAATTTATCAGATATAAACGAGCAAGTAGAACCAGAATCAAATAATATAAATGCATTTATATCATTAATTGGGATAATACTTGACACAACATCTTTTGATTGCACTTTATCCTGTACGGTCATGTTGAAGGTTCTGGCTGTGGGTCTGTTCGATGACGTTGGTCCAGCAATAGCCAGCATACCTCCACTACCACCTCTCTTGCTTCCTGTTGCCTCTCCATCTTTCTTCTTAGGACACTCGCGAGCAAAATGATCCTTTGACCCGGATGTGTAGCAAACATTCTTTTTTGGCTGATGGAAATTTGGAGCAATGTGACCCTTCTGGCCACAGTTGAAGCATACTCACTTACCCCTTAAACACACGCCAGTGTGATTCTTCCCGCATGTAGCACATGCTTTAAACTTCTTTTAATGTTGGCTACTCTGTTGGCTTCCAGCACCAACACTCGCATTCCACTTCCTCTCCAAGTTATTATTATTATTATTATTTAATTTATTCTTATTATTATTATTATTATTCCCACAACTACTGCCACCATTCTTACCTTCACTCTCATTCTTCTTCTTTCTTTGTTCTTGATTGTACTTTGTCACAGCCTCGCCTCCACCCTCAGCGATAATCGCCTTCTCAAGCACCGCTGCAAACGTCTTCAACTAAAACATGGAGACTCTGATGTACAACCAGGTTTTGAGTTCCTATTCAAATCTCCTAGCCTTGCGCTCATCTGTGTTAACTTGATATGGCGTAAACCTCACCAACTCATTGTACCTTACAGCATACTCCGACACTGTCATTGTGCCCTGCTTCAGCTCTAAAAACTACACTTCCATCTGATTCTTTGAACTCTCTGGGAAATAGGTCTCGAAAAATATTTCCTTGAACCTATCCCAAGTCATCACTCCCTGACCTCCTCTAGTTTTATTGGCTTGCCACCAATAACCGGCATCTGCTTTCAACATGAATATTGCAAAAGTAGTCTTCTGGTTCTCACCGACCCTAGCAACATCGAATACTTTCTCTATTTCCATGATCCAGGTTTGTGCCTCAACCGGATTCATGATTCCACGAAATTCTGGTGGTCCAACTGCCTTAAAATCATTAAAAGTTACAGCTTGGTTCTGCGGTTGATTCTGCAGCTGTAACGATCGAGAAATTTGTAATTTAATTTAAATATTTATTGAATTAAATAAATATTTAAAATAATTTATTTATTGAGGAAAATAAATAATTTATGAATTGTGGTGATTTAATTTGGTAACTAAATTAATTAATGACACTTTTATCAAATGGGTTTAATTTAAGGAAATAATTAAATTAAATGAATTGTTTAATATAAAAGAAAATAAATTAATTAAATAAAGTGATGTTTTTAATTTATTAATTAAATTAGATATATGATTATTTATTTATTTGTAGGTACAAAGATAATAAGATTTTTATTATGATTATTATAAGTTATTAACTAAACTAAAGTTATTTAAATTGACTAGCGTGTGACATAAAGTAACTATATAATATAAATAATATAATAATAATTTAGTTTGAGAAATAGGTGCTTTGCCAAACAAGGCCTTATGGCCTTTGGGTTTTTCCAACTGACACCTTTTATTATTTTTTTACGGATGAGTACGTGGGGTGGCTAATTTATTATACTTATTCTATTTCTATGCCTAAAGCTAACTAGATAGCAGAGAAGGTTTGAGAGAGAAGAGAGAAAAAACACTGAGTTCTTGGTGATTGGCAAGATGAAGAAGGGGAATTGCTAAACCTAGTCACCATCTTTTGTAGCATACAATCAAAGAGAAGGTATAACTTACTTCAATTCTAGTTTTTTGATAATTTTGTGGAATTGATACAAATACATGTATATATATGATCTATAATCTGTTAATCCTCGTTTGTGGGTGTATTTGATGATTAAAGGCATAGAATAGGGTTGTAGTAGAAGGTTTTATATTTATATCAGTGTTTGTGTTGTTGGATATGGCTTGGAAAGTACAAATTTTCATGATCAATACTTGTTATAATCTGTAATTTGTTGGTGGTTTATGTTAGTATGTTAAGAAATGAAAGCGACGTAGTTTAAAACATATCAATAGATTAAGAAACGAGTTCGTGGCGAGCAAATTCGTTAAAAGTATAAAAATGAAGAAATTTGGGAAAAAATATAGTTTGAGTCTTCAAATTGATGTTATGTAATGCTTTTGTATATAGAATGGTGTTTAGCATGTATAACTATAATATGACAAAGTGTTAGATGTTGAATTTGGGAGAAATTCTGTAGAACTGGGATTTTTGGCCTATAACAGAGTATTAGTTCGCGTCTGTAAAAAATTGAAACTGAGGCATCGCGCGGGCGCGCTGTCTAGCGCGCAGTAGTTGCACGGGCGCGCAGCTTATGGGCTCAGGCACGCTGCGTCTCACGGGCGCGCGGTTACCCAATATATTACTCGCGCGGCAGCGCGAGTAGCCAGTCTCAGACAGTGAAGTCTTCTTAATTGCAGGTCATGTGTAATGGACTTATATTAGTTTAGCATGCATGTTAATAATGTTAAGGCACAATATAAACTACAATAACAGATTGTCATGCGTTGTTATATACGATGTAAAAGAATTTAAGTGATTATTTAAACAAGTTATAAAATGAAACCAAATGTGGTGTTTTCAAAGTTAGAGATGAACGATTAAGTTATGTTAGATCGTAATGAGATTTCAGATTCGTTAAGTATATTAACCTACATGGTTAGGTGTTAGGTTAGGGTTATGACCTAAATGATGGTTTAAACCCTAAAGCTAATGTTTATACAACTAATTGTTGTTGCGATTTTAATGATGTATGTAGGATAATTGGAGATTATATTAAATTGTATAGCTTACATACAAGGCAAGTTCTTTAACTCTACTCTTGTAATAACTGTGCAAGTTTCTGAACCTTAACTCTTTACATTGAGCAAGCTTTTTAAATTCATTCTTTTATTAATGAATGCAAGTTCCTAAACTGTTATTAAGCAATACTATCGATTCTATCTTTATGTATGGTTGAATAAGCTCTTGTAACCTAATTCGTTACATCGAATGAGTTTCACATTCTCATTTCTTGTTATTATAATTCAAAACACATATTGTTCTAACACATTGATTCAAAGGAGATTGTTCTAACTCTTTGAATATGGTACCTTGCATGTATATCATGTTTATTCAATTATATATCGTTGATATCCGATCTTTGACTTTGATAGCCTTGTTCAGTTATACATTCTTGTATTAAACCTTTATTGATGAAATTTGAATAGTGTTCTAAAATTCTAGAAACACCGATAAGCTAGTTCCAAACTAAACTATTTTTAATGCAAGAATTCTAAATTCAAACTGAGACGAATAATCCTAACATAGGGGATTTTATACGTGTAACATTTAGATGTTTGTGCACAATACATGGTACAAAGGGCTGATCCCCCTAAGTACGTTAAGAAGAGTCTGTATAGTCTAAATGATTGTTAAGGTTAAGGTAATAACACCTATATATCGTGGACAAAGTTCGTGGTCATAAGACCCTCAGATATTAAGCTCTAACTTGTTTTCTATTTCTGATTCGTAGAACAAGTTAATTGTTGTTCAACATTCGTTGTTCATTCTCATGTTGTTATTACTATCTTCTATATCAGTGAGCATTTGTTTGCTCACTCTTGCAATTAACAATGCAGCTAAAGTCGAAAGAGTTGATGAGCCATCTACTAGCAAAGGAAAGGACAAGGTGTCCAAGAGTTGAAGAATTAATGAAGTTAAATGTGTTATGCTATAAGACTTGTTTTAATATGTGATGTTTTCTGCAATTGATGTAATAATTTTAAGGTTAGATTACCTGGGATTGTTTTTGAGATGTTGATGTAACCCTTTAATGGGAGAGATTATTGTTGAAGTTATTTAAATTATGTCTTTATACTTTATCATGGGTAGTTAGATGTAATTATTTTGATAGTGAGCACCAAATTCGGTGGAAATGAAGTACCCAGATTTGGGGGTGTCACAGCAGCGCTTCCGTCAGAAGTGTCACCAACTACTGAACTGGGTTAGCTTCAGTGTTGTTGTTGTTGGTAGACCCCTCAGGGGGTTGTCGTGGTTGACGTCTTCTTGGAGGCATTTTCTGATTAAAGAAAAATACACTTATTAGATTATTACCTAATCTTTAAAGTATTTTCTACTTAACTTGCACATCATAAAAGATCATCACATAACACATAACATCTTGAATAAATATTAACATTTTATTCATTCATAATCTTTTGAAAAACATAATAATGATAGTATCCTTGCTATCTACATCACTTTCCTGAACTACAAAAGTTACAGGATAACATTCTCATCATATCCCATTTGTTACATAACACTCGGGATTTACATCTTATTTATTATATAATTAATCACATATCAATTACATTCGCTATGATGACCTACTAAAATGCTACATAGCCTTACGACGCACCTCTTCCATAATACGGAACATTGTTCTGCGATCTAACATGTACGATGCCAGTGTCTCGAACTGAATCGGATAATACATAACTAGGTCTTGAGCTCGATTTATTACGGTGTTAAAAATACTATTCATCTTCTCCATCTTGATCTTCTTTTCCTGTACTTCCCCCTCTGCTACTCCTGCACGTTGAGAAGCTTCCTCGTACGCGTCTTTAACTCTTGCTCTCTTGGCGGATTCTTCTTTCAATTTGTTCTTCAACTTCACAATCTCTTCTGTCAACTGCTCATTCTCCCCTTCTGTGTGAATCAGCTTCCAATCAACATTACTCAAACGCTCGTCCAGATCCTGGATTTCATCATCCTGCTGCGCTATCGAAGTCTGACGTTCAACTACTATCTCCTCCAACTCCTCGACTCTATCTTGAAGCTCAATGTTGCGGTTATATTTGAGCCACGATAGAATTTAGTGGAAACTCATCCTCATCCTCATCCTCATCCTCATCCGTCTGAGGCAGCTCCACAGGGTCTTCCTCATCCGTCTCTACCACATCGTCCTCATCAGGTATCCCCTAATGCTCAAACTCCGGGGCGGCATCACCAACCACTATGACCAACAGAGATGACTCCCTTGGCACCAGTTGTTCCCATACTACCTGAATATCTCGAGGCTCCTCCTCTCTAGGCATCTGAGGTCCCTCCTCCCTAGCCTGACTGGATTCTCCCACATTAGCCATCCTGTCAACAAATTTTTTTAAATGTTTAATTACTAATCGTCACTACTTGATACTCACGAGCATATAGGTTGCAACCACATAAGCACATAAGGGTTTTATTATTTCTTTCTTAAAACTCGATAAGAGTTTATCACCACTATCTTTTCAAAGGTTACTTCCTCAGATTTTTCTCTCACCTAAGGTTCATAACCTAAAGCTTTGATACCAACTTGTGACACCCCCAAATCTGGGTACTTCATTCTCACAAGATTTGGTGTTCACTGTTCAAACATTCATTTCTAACTACCCAAATATAGTAAAATTTAAACAATAAACCTTCCCATTAAAGGGCTACATCATTAATTCCAATAAAATCCCAGGTTGTCTAACCTTAAACATTCATCAAATGCGAAAAAATAAATAATTACATCATAATATTAAAAATAAAGTCTGACATCAATAAAGTCAATAAAATTCTACAAGTCTTCAACACTTGTTCAATTTTCCTTTCCCTTTGCTAGTGGTTGGTTCATCAACCTTCTCAACTTTAGCTGCAATGATTATGTATGCAAGAGTGAGCAAAACAAATGCTCACTTGAAACGATAATGAATAATAACAACATAATAATTGCCAATGAATAGACTCAATAAAACTGAATAATATTCTCAATCAATGATAATCAAGAACTGAAAACAGAATTTGAAATATATCTGAGGGTCACAAGACCACGAACTATGTCCAAGGTTATAAGTGTTCTTTCAACTTAAACCTAAACAGTCATAAGATTGTAGGGACTTTCTGTACTTAGGGGGATTAACCATTCGTACCATGTATTGTGCACAAACATCGAAACGCTTTGTGTAAATTATCCCCTGTAATAGGGTTGTTCATCTTAGTATTTAGAATACAAGTCTGCATCAAAGTAAGTTTGGTTTGGATAAGCTTCAAGGGTAATTTAGAGTTTAACGAACATCAACTAAGGATTAGTTGAATCAAAAATGTAATAACAATATGCTATGGAATGAGTCATAAATGAATCAACCTTGTATAATGAGGTAATGCTTAGTATTGAAATAAAAAGCATAAGCATTGAATAATATAACAAACCTTGCTTGAACAATATTAAGCTAAGGCTAGAATTTTGTTTAGTAAAGAATTGAGTTATTGAACATGCATAATCAATAGCAATTTGAACAATAAAACTTGCTCATCATAAGAATATCGGAATTTAGAAACTTGCATAATAATAAACAAGTTAAAGATAGGAAACCTTCTCAAAGTAAGAGTTAGGGTAAAGAGCTTGCATGAATGTAATTAAGTCGTATAAGTAGGATTAGGAATTACTTGCTCAATATAATGGTAAATAAGATACAACAAACTCAAATAGAGATTGGGGTTTGAAAACTTGCCATGCGTGCAAGCTAAACTATAATAACTCGATTCTCAATATCCTATACACATGTCATCATGACATAATTAGTTACTACATGTACTCAGCACATAAATAAGTATCTATTTCATGTACAACTTGTAGTCTTAGGTTCAATTACTTGGTTAAACCTTAACTATTCAATTTATCACATAATTCATTAATTACTAATAATATTTTCATACTTGGTACTATCATAATATGACAAAATCACAATTTATCAATCATAATATTACTCTTTATCAACAATTATAGAATTGTATAATCAAAATAAATTTTCTGGCCAACACTGCTAACTGGCGATACAGCGCCCCGGTTTACACTAGGAATGGCGCTGCGGCGCTGAACTGGCGCTGCTGCGCGAGACAAAGGCCTGTAACTGGTGCTGCAGCTTTGACCTGGCACTGCAGCGCTCCTGTTTACTCGTATAATTGGCGCTGTAGCGCCGGTACACGCCAACAGAAGCTAAAGTGGAGCTGCAGCGCTGGAAATATACTATGGAACGGCGCTGCAGCGCCGAAGTACAGTTTCAGGCAGACAGTGTTCGCAAAGAACACAGAACAAAGCCAAATTGGCCTGCAAGCTACTTTCTAACAACCAATTTAACACATATAAATTACATAGACTTCACATAAACCTAACTTAAGGTTTTCAACATGTTTTTAACTATTCAAACAACATAATCATCAACATTATAACCTTTAATTTCACTGTTTCTACTATTTCTTCACCCTTTTGACATTCATAGTGAAACTCGTCACTGTGAATTCATTTTTCAAACAAAACAGTTAATTTAAATTACTTAGTTTTCGTTTCTTCATGTATTCTCACAATCAATAGTCAATTTATGGTTTATACTATGAATTGAGTATCAATTTTGATTCTAAATTAAGCCATATCAAACATATATTAATATAAATTTACTGTAATATGATTTTCTCCATATTAAAACATATTACATGAATCAATTTACTCCAAATCATCTATAACACATATGATAACAATTTATATCAACAATTATCATATAATAATACATATTAAACAATTAATCTTTCACACCAAAATTTATAGAGAACTTTTGATAGAATAAAACTAAAATTATAAAAAAACTAAAAGTATACCTTTGATTGCTAGAAGATATGAAAGACTTGAAAATCTTCGTCCTTGTAAATTCTCAAACTTAAAGAGAATCTCTCTTATCCTTTTCTCTTTTCTCTCTTCTATCTTTTCTCTTCTACTTTTACGTAATATAAACTGATATAATATAATATAATGTATACTTATAATACGTATTAATATATAATATAATATATATATAACTGATGTCAGTTATATCATTTGAAAATCAAAAGCCATAAGGCTTGTTTGGCTAAAATCATTTTTTTAAAAAAAATTAAAGCCTTAAAACCCTTAAGCTTTGTTTGGCAAAAACTAAATTAAAAATAATAATTTAGAATCCTTATGCCTTGTTTGGTAAATCTCATTTAAATTAAAGACTTAACATTCACTAAGCCTTGTTTGGCAAAATTGAATTAAACTCTTATAATTTATTTTAATAACTCATTTATAATATAGTTTATTGTCCCATATTATTAAATTAAAACTAATCACAACTTATTAAATCTATTTGTCACATAATCACATTGCCACAAAATTATAATTTTTATTATAATTATAATTTTATTTAATAAATTAACACATGATTTTAATTACTAAATTAAATTAAAATATTATTATAACAATTCATTCAATCATTATCAACTCTCTAATTTAATTATTAAATTAAATTATAATATTTTCTCATAATAATTAATTTTCCCAACTCATAAATTATTTATTTAACAAATAAATAATCGAATCAAATCAAATTAAACAAATATTTATTCAACAATAACACATCAATTAAAATATTTATTTACTTCAATAAATATTTGAAATTATAATTAAAATATTACAATTAAAATTCTGGATTGTTTCAGATATACTTGGTTGTTGGCAAGTATATATAATTACTTGAATGGCTTAATCACGTATGAAAAGATAATATCAAAACGAAGTTTGATATAGTTTTTGTAAAGTAAGAAGTGTATATAGTTTGAGTGTTTTTGACGTACAAACTTGGTATATGTGGCTAATTAGTGTCTATTCAAGGATATAAATGGCGTAGGGTTCGTGAAGCGAAGTAAAAGCTAAAACGCTAATCGTAAACTACGTGACAGGCAAGTTTCTCAGTCTATTTTCGTGTTTACATGTCTTATGTTTACAAGTATATGAGCATGTATGAATTGCTATATGATACTTCGTGAATGATTAAAGTCAATATATGACTAAGGTGTTTTGAGTTATGGAACTCAATTGGTTTAAAACATGTGATATACAGATGATGATAAGATGTTGATATGAAAGGTATATCTCGAATATGAAATTATGTGCTACGCGATGCATGATAGATGGTTAAATTTGTTGAGCTATCGAGCACAACCTTGCAAAAATAAACTTTTTGTAGGTTAGTGATTTAGTGTAATTTTTCTTGATATCTGAACAAAATAACTAGAAGACTGATGAAGAATTACATTTTCTTGAATTAGAAATTGTATAGAACTACATTTGAAGTTTTAATATGTATAACTAGAAATTGTGTACAGTTTGATATCTTCAATGAATAGGGAATGACTGATTTGAAATTAGAATGTATGATGGTGATTAGCTTGTATTTAAAGTTGTATACATTGATAAGAGAAATCATTAAATGAATATGATTTCGAAATATATGTAATCGTGAAGGTTGCGATTCATGGAATGAAGAAGGTAAGAAGAACATAGAAGTTTTAATTCTTTCGCATTCTCAGTTTTTATTTCATCTTAGTATTGTAACAGTCCAGAATTTTAAATTATAATTTTAAATATTTATTGAATTATATATATATATTTAATGGATGTATTTATTGTTGAATAAATATTTGTTTAATTTGATTTGATTTGATTTGATTTGGTTAATTATTTGTTAAATAAATAATTAATGAGTTAAGAAAATTAATTATTATGAGATAATATTTTAATTTAAATTAATAATTAAATTAGAGAGTTGATAGGGATTAAATGGATTATTATAATATTTTTAATTTAATTTGGTAATAAAAGTGTGACAAATAACTGTGACACTTCCAAATTCCGGTACTTCATTACCTCAAGATTTGGTGTTCACGTAATCAAAACATTCATTTCTAACTACCCAATCATAATAGAATTGAATAATAAAAGAAAACATGCCCATACAGGATTAAACTTAAATAAAAAAATCTCCCAGGTTATCCAACCTTTAACAACAATCATTCAAATGCGGAAAATTAAATAACTTCATTACAATCATAAAATCAAATTCTGAAAGTAAACTATCAAAACTATTACAAGTCTTCAGTATTTATTCATCTTTCCATTTCCTTTACTGGTGCTAGGTACGTCACCCGTTTCAACTTTAGCTATAAGAAATTTTACAGGCAAGAGTGAGCAAACAAGGCCCACTTGAAATAACAATAATTAAATATTTAAACTTTCACATCAATTGCCAATATTAGGCTCAATAGAACTGAACAATATATTCTATTCACTTTCTAAAAATTATAACATTCACTGAGGGTCTAATGACCACGAATCATGTCCACAGTTATAAGTAATCTTTCAACTTTAACTTTAACAGTCATAAGACTATAAGGACTCCACGTACTTAGGGGGATCAACCCTTCGTACAATGTATTGTGCACAACCATTTTAACGCTAAGCGTAAACCTCTATTAAAAGAGTTGTTCATCTCAGTATTTAGAATACAAGTCCGCACCAAAGTAAGTTTGGTTTGGATAAGTTTTCAAGGTAATTTGGAGTTCAACGGACATCAACTAAGGATTAGTTGAATACAAGATAATAACACTATGTTATTAAATGATCATACTGAATAAACATTTCGTTCTAAGTTTATGCTTTAGGAATAATCTAATAGCATAACAATTGAATAACTTATCATACCTTGCTTTGAACAACGTTAAGCTAAGGTTACATCTTAGAATTTAATATCAAGCATGCATAACAAATAATAACCTGAACGATAAACTAAAGGTACTTGCATGCTAATATAACAAGTTTAGAGTTAAGAAAACTTGCACAATTATAAAAGTAGAGTTAGAGAACTTGCATAAGTGTAACATAACAGTGAAAAGTAACCTTGCTGAAAAATAAAGTAGCAAAGGTTAGGGAACTTGCCTCGTGTGTAGGTTAAATAATTACTATTCACGTTCACCCCAAGTCCTACACATACCATATGCATTGACAATACACATTAGTTACACTAACATTACCTTTATGAGTTCCTTTATTACTCTCAGTATAGCTACTAACTAAGTTTAAGTTTAAACAACATCACATCTTTCATGAACATTACTTTTTAGCTTTATTACAACTACTTAAATGATCATGTCATTGCACCACATGTACATTAACAACTTGATACAACATCCTAATACATGTTCAACATGTTATCATTAAGTTATACTAATACCCAAAGGGTTGCACTTGCATTCGTGCATCCCGACGCCCTCCGATTGGCTCTAAATACACAATAGTCCTAAAGATTGCCATTTTGACTACTGTTACAGACCTTAAATTAACAAACTTAAAGAATGAAAGTTGTAGGTCTACTCATCCTCTTTCCGAATCATCTTAAATTACCTCAATCGGAGTTCTTATGAAAAAGTTATGGCCGTTTTACTACAGGAGGTCAAAATTGCCCAACTAGGACACTTTTTCGGCGTCGGGGCGCGGAACAGTGGCGCCGGGGTGCGGAACAGTGGCACTGGGGCGCGAGCTACGGCGCTAGGGCGCGAGCTTCAACGCTGGGGCGCGAGCTACAGCGCTGGGCGCGAGCTACTGGCCCATTTTTGGCGCTGGGGCGCGAACCTTGGCGCCAGGGCGCGAATTTTGGCGCTGGGGCGCCGCAACTCACAGAACCAACCCTGAAAGACAGAGCAAAGCTACTGTCTAATTTATTTTTAACAATCAATGACATCCAACAACATGTATAACTTCATGAAAATTACACATAAAAGTTATGAAGCATTTGTGTACGAATTTTACACAACTAAACAACAATATCAGAGAACTAATTATTTGAAAACCCTGTTTTCCTTTAAAACCAAACCTTTAAAAATCAAAATTCCATTGTTGACATCTAAAGTACAGTGAACGAAATTTTCACTGTTATCAACCAAATTTGATTCCTTTGAAATACAAGTATACCAACATTTAACAAATTAACATGCATAGTTCAATTAACATATACAAGGTTCAATTCGCGTATGAGTTCACAATTTTTATATAATCACATACCAATTTTGTTATTTTGCAAAACATACGTTCAAACATGTTTTTAACTGTAAAACCAAGTTCCTCTTTCTTTAACACGTAATTAGCATACAGTCATGTATATATATATATATATATATATATATATATATATATATATATATATATATAACAATAACAACTAAACGTACACATGCTTCCCCAACCAATTTTTACAAACATAGTTTTACAGAGAGTTTTGTAAAACTATTATACACAATCTGTAAGACCCCAAATTATTAATAAATGAAATTTAATTCCTCTATTTATTATTTTGAAATAGTAAGGGTTGATTTGATTAATGTGGTTAGTTATGGGTAAAATGCGAAAATATTTCAAATAAGCAAGTGGTCCTAAAATATTCATTGTTGTCGGGGAATATTTGTTTGGTCGTGGAATATTCTTGTTGTCGGGGAATATTCGTACGACGGCGCAGCCTTGTGTGAGCCCCATAACGGAAAGCGATTGGATGAAGAAAATGACAAAAATAAGTTGTTTATAAATAACGGCGTAGTTGTTACCGTTAATACTGTTGGAATACCCGGTGGTTAAAACACAGTAATACGCGTTGTTGCACACTAGCACACGGTATTGCACCAATTATTGATTCTTACGTAAGAAGGCACTACTCAATAATGGTTACAGTAATTACTGTTCAATATTTTATTTTATTGATTCAATAATTGCTGCGTTGATATTTTATATTACTGTTGTTTTAATAATTGTCACTACACAGTATTTTCTATTATCGGAACAATAATTCATATTATCTGAATAATATTATTAGATAACATTATTGGCAATGTCTAGAAAGTTCTGTCTAAGGAGAGGTTTGGTCATCTAATTGCGCGCCAGTAAGGAGAGATCCTTATTGGAAAGCCCCCTCTTTCCTGGGAACGGCCTGGTTGCCAGTACTGTGGTTCTGTAATATTATTTGTGTATAATTAATTATTGATTTATATGATGAGGAAAATATTGATTTTATGTGGATATAGATGGAGAAAATTTTTAATGTGACAATTGTTGAAAATTAATATTTTATCTTTTTCTGATAAAATAATTCATTTAAATATATTATTTTAATAATATATTGATGATGATATTTTTACAATGAATGTGGGATATATGAGTATATGAGGAGGAAGAGTATTTTTGTGGCATTAAATGATTAACACATGTTTTGTGTGTTGGTGGACACAATTCTTGACCGAAAATTTATTATTGACTGTAAAATCGCCCGTTTGTGAATTTCGGTCAATTTTTGTTTAGAATTTGGAAAAACTTTCTTCTGCAAAGTTGTAGAGAATTGAATTTCCTATAAAAAGTCGCGAGATTTGAATTTTCTGATAAAAGGGCTATTTATTATGAATTATTGAAGTTCTGAAGTTCCGAAATAATTAATTTTTGGAAGTTTTATTTATTAGAGTTAAGAAAAATGTTTTTTGGTATTTTGTTGGACATCATTAACATGTGTGGCTGGTGTTTTTGACCAAAGGTGGGCTAAGGAAAATTTGTATAATTATATTAATATTATATTCAATTTTCTGCTTTGGTGTTCTAAGTATTTTCCTATAAATAGGGTGCTTAGGTTAGAATTGAAAATCACACCAGAAACACAAGTTTCTCTCTCTTTCTCTCTCTATATTAGTGAGCGTATTCTTGTGAGTATTCTAATACTTTGAGTATTGCTATACGGTGCAAGTTCAAGTCATAACCTATATCCGGTGTTTCAACTAGAAGTACTGTTTTTGCTGAGGTAAAGGATGCTATTTCTTCTTAAATGATATTATTTTCTTCAATATCATTTTGCCGAAGTATTGATCTGAACTTTTTATCAAATTTGGAACTTTTCATGTCGGGGTTACTATTCACGAGTTACTATTCATGAGTTACTATTCACGAGTTACTATTCACGAGTTACTATTCACCGAAAAATGAAATTTTCTTCTTTTTGTCCAAATATCTATTCTGGATACTAGCTTTGATTGTATCCATGTTTTGATCATTCTTGAATTTTACTTCACTATGATTGTTTATGAGGTATTTTTTGACATGGAATAGCTGAAATACGAATCCTTAATATTTACTCTTTTGTTTCACTGGATTCGTTTTCTCTAACATATTTTTCATCATCCTCAGTCCTAAATGATGATGTTACTGAATATCTTTGGCCTGCAGTGCAAAGATTGATAATTTTATGATGAATATCTTTGGCCCGTAGTGCAAAGATGAACATGTGTTGAGGTGAACATGACCAACTGATGAATATCTTTGGCCTGTAGTGCAAAGATGAATATTTGATTCCAGATATATATTGATTGATGTTACAGGGATAAAATATCGACGATGAACTTTTAAATTCATATATAGAAGATAGTAGTTTGCATTCTCTACTTAACTCTTCTAATGAATTGATGTTTCCGCTGCAGTTGTTGATTTAAAACTTGTTGTCTATTGTATTCTATTAGATTTTTCCCTGTTGAAGACTAAGGATAATTTGTTGTATATTATCTTAGTCATAATATTCTTTACTGGGCTAGTTGAACTCACCCTTTTCCTTGTTGTTCCATCTTTCTTCTCAGGAGGCGAGAATGTAGCGAATACTAGTCGGGGTGTGGAATGATGGTTCAAGACAGTTGTTTTTGTAGTCCTTACTATTTTATAAAATAGTGTATCAATAAGTATAATGAAGACTTAATTGAGTATGAATACTGTCTAGATGACAATATCTGTATTTAAACTCACAGTATATGTGTTGTCGTATTTTGCACGACAATTGTAATAATAAAGTTGTAGTTATTTTCTGTACCATGTATTTAGCGACTCAGAATGGGTTGTGGATTGGACCTATTTTGGGGGCGTCACAGTTGGTATCAGAGCTTAGGGATATGATCTCTGGCGGAGATCGGGGAATAGAACTAGGAGGGGAGAGACGAGTAAATCCTTCGCTAGTGTGTCCTACCTAAGCTTATTTGTTGGTCGGTCATAATATAGGGATATTATGTGATTTGTTAATTTGTTAAATTAACCCTTGTTTTATGGCAGTATTTGAGAATGTCGACTGAGAATGTTAACAGTGGAGTAAATGAAACCGTGGAGACACTTGTACTCACCAACGAGGAGAACGTGCAACAGGCTGGCAATGTTCCTCCTATGAACAACACCACTGAGAAGACGGTGAACGATGAGATGTTTAGAAGCTTTTTGCGATTCATGCAAAACCAGACGAAGGAGATTCCTGTTCAAAATATAGGAAGAAACAATGGCAACGCACAGCTGGTCACAGCCAAGCAGTTCAAAGAGTTGGGACCACCAGAATTCTGGGGAAAGCCGGATCCGATTAAGGCGGAGACATGATTCAAGCAAATTACCAAGATATTTGATGTCTTGGGATGCACGGAGGAACAGAAGGTTCCATTTGCCACCTTTATGTTCCGTGGCGAGGCAGACTACTGGTGGGAATCTATGAAGCGTACCCATCCAGCTGCACTCAGCATGTCTTGGGAGATATTTCAGAAGCTATTCAATGACAAGTACTTTCCTGAAAGTATTCATCATATGAAGGAGGTAGAGTTTATTAGACTGGAGCAGAATAACATGACGGTGTCCCAGTACGAGGTGAAGTTTGCGGAGTTGTCCAGGTTTGCACCTCATTTGGTGGAGAATGAGGAACATATGACGCGAATGTTTCTGAGAGGTTTGAAACTCGGCATACGTCAATATCTCATTTCTCATAAATTTTCTCTCTATTCAGATGTTGTCAACAGGGCTCAATTATTAGAGCGAGATAACGAGTACGGTCAATCGAGGGACCATAACCAGGATCATACCGGTGACAGCAGTCATCAGAACAACGATAACCAGCGGAGAAAGAAGAATACGGACAAGAACGACAACCACTCTGGTGGTAATCGTGGCCATGAGAATAGAAGAAGCGAGTCGGGAGGAGATTTTAAAAAGAGGAGATTCAACAATGACAATACAAAGACGTCAGTACCAGCAGCAACTGGTTCCAAGGGAGGAGAACGACCACCGGTCATATGCTATAAGTGCGGAAAAGAAGGACATATCAGCCCAAACTGTCCACAACAGTTTAAGGTATGTTATAACTGTGGAAAGGAAGGACATATCGCTCGAGATTGTATGATAGCGAAACCAAGTTCAGCGGGGACGGTGACTCAAAAAGTTGTCCCAGAAAAGTCAAAGTCAACGGTTGTCTGGTCAGAATGCGAGGAACCCGAACGAAATTAGCACGGGTTAGTTAATTATAAATTTTTGTGAAGTCTATACTTTATTAGATACCGATTCTACCCATTCATTTATTTCTCCTGCTTGTGCTCAACGTTTAAACTTGACTCCGGAGAAATTAGACTTTGATTTATCTGTGGAAACTTCTTTAGGAGAAACTTTCATTTCATCCACTGTTTATAAATCGTGTTTGATCCAAGTTGGCACCATCACATTACCTGTTGATCTTATCTCTTTAAAGATACTTGCTTTTGATGTGATTTTAGGGATCGATTGGTTAACTACTCATCATGCCAAATTGATTGCTTTTGTAAGGTTGTTAGTTTTCATATTCCTAAGCAACCTGTTATTCAAATTCAAGCAACCAAACCATTGAAGTCAAACTCTTTCATATCAAGCCGTAAAGTCATTCGTTTATTGAAAAACGGATGTCAAGCTTTCTTAGCTATGTTATGGGCTTGAACAAAAATACGTCAGATTTGAATTATATTTCTATTGTTAGTAAATCCCTGACGTATTTCCTGAAGAATTTCTTGGCCTACGCGTGATATTGAATTTTGTATCATCTTTGAATCTGGTACAAAACTCACTTCTAAAATCTCATATCGAATGGCTCCTATTGAACTTCAGGAGTTAAAAACCTAACTGTAAAAGTTTGTACCCGAGCCTCTATCTGGTGACTTCCTTTGTGGAATGCACTGAAGCCAGACTCTCTGTAGGGGACGCCATATTCGTGCGGTAGTAAACTGATAGGTGCCATTGTGACGTGATATCCAAGATTTGGATATGAGTCACAGTTGGGAGCAACCTAAGTTAGTAATCGAAATACGTAGCTTTTTGGTTATTATCGGATATTCGTAAAAGGATTTTCTCGAATAGCTACTCCATTATCTCAGCTGACTCAAGAAGGATATCAAATTCGTATGGAGCGAAGAATGCGAGAAGAGTTTCCAAGAGCTTAATAGGAGACTCATTTCGGCACCTGTTCTGACAATACCATCTGGTTCAGATGGATTTGTTATCTATAGCGATGCTTCAGGCAAAGGGTTAGGATGTGTTCTCATGTAACGTGGGAAAGTCATAGCCTATGCCTCGCGACAACTTAAAGAATATGAGAGGAATTATCCTACTCATGATCTAGAGTTGACAGCAGTCGTTTTCGCGCTAAAGATCTGGAGGCACTATCTATATGGGGAGAAAGTGGAGATATATTCAGGCCATAAAAGCCTCAAATATTTCTTCACTCAAAAAGAACTCAACATGCGACACCGATGTTGGCTGGAGCTGTTGAAGGATTTCGATCATACCATCCAATACTATCCTGAAAAAGCGAACGCGGTAGCTGACGCATTGAGTAGAAGATCATATGCAGGAACGAGTGCGATAATGTCAAGTATACGCATAGAATCAACTTTAATCGATAAAGTTAAAGTTGCTTAAGCCACAGACCGGGAGCTGATGCGTATGAAGAAGAAAGTACAAGAAGGTGCTATTTCGGAAGCAAGAATCGATGAAGAAGGAATACTTCGAGTCTACTCCAGACTTTGTGTTCCTAACGATTCTGATTTAAAGTACAAGATCATGATGGAGGCACACAATACACCATTTGCAATCCATCCTGGAAGTACTAAAATGTATCATAATCTTCGACATACATTTTGGTGGAACAATATGAAGAGAGAGATTGCAAAGTTTATCTCGAGGTGTTTAACTTGTCAATGTGTAAAGGCGGAGCATCAAGTGCCAAAGGGTCATTGTTGATAGATTAACCAAGTCCGCTCATTTCTTGCCGATACGTGAGACTTATTCCCTTTAACGTCTTGCTAGTATGTACGTGAACGAGATGGTGAGACTGCATGGCATGCCAGTATCCATAGTTTCGGATCGTGACCCAAGATTCACTTCAAGATTTTGGGTTAGCTTGCAAAAAGCTATAGGCACGGATTTACGATTTAGTTCAGCTTACCATCCTCAAACGGACGGACAATCAGAGAGGACTATTCAAACTCTTGAAGATCTATTAGCACTTTGTGTCCTAGATCTCAAAGAGAGTTGGGATAAGTACCTACCATTGGTGGAATTCTCCTACAACAACAGTTATCAAGCAAGTATAGGTGTGGCTCCCTTTGAAGCATTGTATGAACGAAAGTGTCCCTCTCCAGTATGTTGGGATGAGGTGGGAGAAGCAACGTTGTTGGGACCAGAGTTGGTACGAATGACTACAGAGAAGATCCAAACGATTCGACAACGTATACAAACGGCACATGATCGACAAAAGAGTTATGTGGATCTTCATCGAAAGGACGTGGAATTTGACATTGGGGATCATGTATTATTACGTGTAGCTCCATGGAAAGGAGTTACAAGATTTGGGAAGAGAGGAAAGCTCAATCCACGATTTATTGGTCCATTTCAGATTCTTGACCGAGTAAGAAATGTGGCCTATAGACTTGCGTTACCTCCAAGCATGTCTCGTGTTCATAACGTTTTTCACATATCTATGCTTCGTAAATATGTGAAAGACCCGAACCACATTATTGATTTAGAACCAGACGAGATAGCTGAAGATTTAACGTACGAGGAGGTACCTGTTAAGATCTTGGATAGGAAGGAGCATGTCCTACGCACGAAGGTCATACCACAAGTTAAAGTTTTGTGGAGAAACCATGCTATTGAGGAAATGACCTGGGAGTTGGAAATGGAAATGAAAGCGAGGTATCCTCATCTTTTCGAAACACCAGGTACGTATGTCAAATTCGAGGACGAAATTTCATAAGGAGGGGAGGTTGTAAGACCCCAAATTATTAATAAATGAAATTTAATTTCTCTATTTATTATTTTGAAATAGTAAGGGTTGATTTGATTAATGTGGTTAGTTATGGGTAAAATACGAAAATATTTCAAATAAGCAAGTGGTCCTAAAATATTCATTGTTGTCGGGGAATATTTGTTTAGTCGTGAAATATTCTTGTTGTCGGGGAATATTCGTACGACGGCGCAGCCTTGTGTGAGCCCCATAACGGAAAGCGATTGGATGAAGAAAATGACAAAAATAAGTTGTTTATAAATAACGGCGTAGTTGTTACCGTTAATACTGTTGGAATACCCGGTGGTTAAAACACAGTAATACGCGTTGTTGCACACTAGCACACGGTATTGCACCAATTATTGATTCTTACGTAAGAAGGCACTACTCAATAATGGTTACAGTAATTACTGTTCAATATTTTATTTTATTGATTCAATAATTGCTGCGTTGATATTTTATATTACTGTTGTTTTAATAATTGTCACTACACAATATTTTCTATTATCGGAACAATAATTCATATTATCTGAATAATATTATTAGATAACATTATTGGCAATGTCTAGAAAGTTCTGTCTAAGGAGAGGTTTGGTCATCTAATTGCGCGCCAGTAAGGAGAGATCCTTATTGGAAAGCCCCCTCTTTCCTGGGAACGGCCTGGTTGCCAGTACTGTGGTTCTGTAATATTATTTGTGTATAATTAATTATTGATTTATATGATGAGGAAAATATTGATTTTATGTGGATATAGATGGAGAAAATTTTTAATGTGACAATTGTTGAAAATTAATATTTTATCTTTTTCTGATAAAATAATTCATTTAAATATATTATTTTAATAATATATTGATGATGATATTTTTACAATGAATGTGGGATATATGAGTATATGAGGAGGAATAGTATTTTTGTGGTATTAAATGATTAACACATGTTTTGTGTGTTGGTGGACACAATTCTTGACCGAAAATTTATTATTGACTGTAAAATCGCCCGTTTGTGAATTTCGGTCAATTTCTGTTTAGAATTTGGAAAAACTTTCTTCTGCAAAGTTGTAGAGAATTGAATTTCCTATAAAAATTCGCGAGATTTGAATTTTCTGATAAAAGGGCTATTTATTATGAATTATTGAAGTTCTGAAGTTCCGAAATAATTGATTTTTGGAAGTTTTATTTATTAGAGTTAAGAAAAATGTTTTTTGGTATTTTGTTGGACATCATTAACATGTGTGGCTGGTGTTTTTGACCAAAGGTGGGCTAAGGAAAATTTGTATAATTATATTAATATTATATTCAATTTTCTGATTTGGTGTTCTAAGCATTTTCCTATAAATAGGGTGCTTAGGTTAGAATTGAAAATCACACCAGAAACACAAGTTTCTCTCTCTCTTTCTCTCTCTATATTAGTGAGCGTATTCTTGTGAGTATTCTAATACTTTGAGTATTGCTATACGGTGCAAGTTCAAGTCATAACCTATATCCGGTGTTTTCAACTAGAAGTACTGTTTTTGCTGAGGTAAAGGATGTTATTTCTTCTTAAATGATATTATTTTCTTCAATATCATTATGCCGAAGTATTGATCTGAACTTTTTATCAAATTTGGAACTTTTCATGTCGGGGTTACTATTCACGAGTTACTATTCACGAGTTACTATTCACGAGTTACTATTCACCGAAAAATGAAATTTTCTTCTTTTTGTCCAAATATCTATTCTGGATACTAGCTTTGATTGTATCCATGTTTTGATCATTCTTGAATTTTACTTCACTATGATTGTTTATGAGGTATTTTTTGACATGGAATAGCTGAAATACGAATCCTTAATATTTACTCTTTTGTTTCACTGGATTCGTTTTCTCTAACATATTTTTCATCATCCTCAGTCCTAAATGATGATGTTACTGAATATCTTTGGCCTGTAGTGCAAAGATTGATAATTTTATGATGAATATCTTTGGCCCGTAGTGCAAAGATGAACATGTGTTGAGGTGAACATGACCAACTGATGAATATCTTTGGCCTGTAGTGCAAAGATGAATATTTGATTCCAGATATATATTGATTGATGTTACAGGGATAAAATATCGACGATGAACTTTTAAATTCATATATAGAAGATAGTAGTTTGCATTCTCTACTTAACTCTTCTAATGAATTGATGTTTCCGCTGCAGTTGTTGATTTAAAACTTGTTGTCTATTGTATTCTATTAGATTTTTCCCTGTTGAAGACTAAGGATAATTTGTTGTATATTATCTTAGTCATAATATTCTTTACTGGGCTAGTTGAGCTCACCCTTTTCCTTGTTGTTCCATCTTTCTTCTCAGGAGGCGAGAATGTAGCGAGTACTAGTCGGGGTGTGGAATGATGGTTCAAGACAGTTGTTTTTGTAGTCCTCACTATTTTATAAAATAGTGTATCAATAAGTATAATGAAGACTTAATTGAGTATGAATACTGTCTAGATGACAATATCTGTATTTAAACTCACAGTATATGTGTTGTCGTATTTTGCACGACAATTGTAATAATAAAGTTGTAGTTATTTTCTGTACCATGTATTTGGCGACTCAGAATGGGTTGTGGATTGGACCTATTTTGGGGGCGTCACACAATCATATATCAGAAAGCAGAGACTACGAAGTTCATAGAAAAATGGCTTAAAACATATCTACGTACATACGTTAAGGTTTTAGGAACCTACATTTTTTTTTGTTGCTTTAGAAAACTTGTAAATCACTGAAGAAAATCTTGACAATCTCTGAGCTTTCCTCTCTCTGTCTCTCTCTCAACTATCTTAGACAAACTCCAAATTTTGATTAGGCTTAAGCCAAAATAGCATATACGTAATATTAACTAAAAACCAACGCTTACTTTTAAAACGTATAAAACTGACGCCACGCTTATTACCCTAATAATATATATCGGTTACCATATATATATATATATATATATATATATATATATATATATATATATATATATATATATATATTATATTATTATTTACTTAATAAACTAAATTCAAAAGAAATCCAAAAGCCATAAGGCTTTGTTTGGCAAACCATTTAAAAATAAAGGGTTAATATACTTACACCTTGTTTGGCAAAACTAAATTAAAATTACTTTAATTTATTTTAATAACTCTTTATAACATAGTTATTTGTTACACTTTATTTAATAACAATTTATTAAATAAATTACTTAATCACATAATTCAATCCACGTAACACATTAATTATTTAACAAATAAATAATTAACTAATCACATTAATTATTTAGCAAATAAATAATTAACTAAATAAACTCAATCAAATTGAACAATTACTTATTCAATAATAAACATATCCAATAAATATTTATATAAATTAATAAATATTTATAACTTACATTTAAAAAATATGGAATGTTACATCATTCCCCTCATATAAGGATTCTGTCCTCAGAATCACAACTCAAACAACACATTCGTTACATTCTTCCCTACTTACAAAGATTCTGTCCTCAGAATCGAAGACACAGATTAAACAAATAACTCAGGGTATTCTTTCAACATTTTCTCTTCGAGTTCCCACGTAGCTTCTTCAGCGTTGTGGTTTCTCCATATCACCTTCACAGAAGGTATCACTTTATTCCTGAGCACTTGTTCATTCCTGTCGACTATCTGGATAGGAACCTCTTCATAAGACAAATCTTTCTCGAACTGCAACGGTTCGTACTTGATTACGTGCTTGTAATCAGGTTTATATGGTCGTAACACCAAAATATGAAAAACATTATGAATGTTTTCCAACTCTGGAGGTAGAGCTACCTCATAAGCTACCTCTCCAACTTTTCGCAGCACTTCAAAGGGTCCAATAAACCTCGGGCTTAGTTTTCCCTTCTTACCGAAACGAATTTTCCCCTTCCAAGGAGAAACTTTTAGGAATACATAGCTTCCTACGTCAAATGCACGATCTTGCCTGTGTTGATCAGCATACTTTTTTTGTCGGTCTTGAGCTGCTACCAATCTTATCCTGATGAGTTTGATAATCTCAGCAGTTTGTTGCACCAATTCTGGTCCTAACAGTTGACGTTCACCAACTTCATCCCAGTACAGTGGAGTTCTGCACTTTCTACCGTATAATGCTTCGTAAGACGGCATGCCGATGCTCGCGTGATAACTATTATTGTAGGCAAATTCCACCAACGGTAATTGCTCTTCCCAGCTTCCTTTGAAATCCATGACGCATGCTCTCAACATATCTTCTAATGTCTGGACCGTTCGCTCTCTTTGGCTATCTGTTTGCGGATGATATGCCGTACTCATTCGCAACTGTGTTCCCATACATTCTTGTAGTCTCTTCCAGAAGTTTGATGTGAACCTCGGATCTCTATCTGACACAATTGACACTGGAACTCCATGTCTTGCAACGATCTCTTTAATATATAGTTTTGCCAGCTGATCAAGATTGAATCTAATCTTTATTGGCAAAAAGTGTGCAAATTTTGTCAGTCTGTCTACTATTACCCAAATCGCATCGTATCCTTTCTGAGTAGTTAGAAGACCCACCACAAAATCCATCGTGATATGTTCCCACTTCCATTCTGGTATTTCCAACGGTTGAAGTAATCCGCTGGGTCTTTGATGTTCGGCTTTTACTCTTTGACATGTCAAACATTTAGTCACGCATTCTGCAACGTCCCTTTTCATATTCGGCCACCAAAAATGTCGGCGTAAATCTTGATACATTTTCGTGCTTCCTAGATGAATCGAATATCTTGTGTTGTGTGCTTCGGTTAAGATTTTGTCTTTCAGTTTTAGCACTGCTGGAACCCAAATTCTTCCCTCGAACCGTAGTAATCCTTCGGTATCGACCTTGTATTTTACATCACCGCCTTCAACCAGATTCTCTTTAATTTTCCCACACTCTTCATCTTGTAGTTGAGCATCCTTCACTTTGTCCACTAAAGTTGGACCAGTTTCTATCTGAAATAGTTGTTCGTCGGATTCCTGTGGAAATTTGATTTCCAGTTCTAACTTTGTCATTGCTGAAATGAGCTCCTCCTGAGTTGTTATCAGCATTAATTTCTCCCGACCTTTCCTACTTAAAGCATCCACAACCACATTCGCTTTGCCCGAATGATAAAAGATCTCACAATCGTAATCCTTTATCAATTCCATCCATCTCCTCTGACGTATGTTCAGGTCCTTCTGATTGAAAATATACTTCAAACTTTTGTGGTCTGTGTAGATCTCACATTTCTCTCCATACAGATAATGTCTCCATATCTTCAGAGCAAATACAACTGCAGCCAATTCCAAATCATGAGTCAGATACCCTTTCTCATAATCCTTCAGTTGTCTTGATGCATACGCAATAACTTTGCCGTTCTGCATAAGAACACAACCCAACCCTTTGTGTGAGGCATCACTATACACCACAAAATTTTCTGTATTATCCGGCAGGGTTAACACAGGTGCCATACTTAACTTCTTCTTCAAATCTTGGAAGCTCTCTTCACATTTCTCCGTCCACACGAATTTTACAGCTTTCCTTGTCAAATTTGTTAGCGGAGTGGCTATCTTAGAAAAATCTTGAATGAATCTTCTATAATAACCAACCAGCCCCAAGAAACTCCTCACTTCTAACGGTGTTCTTGTTTGTTCCCAATTGATTACAGCTTCCACTTTTGATGGATCCACTGAAATCCCATTCTGGTCAATAACATGACCCAAAAATTATACACGGTCGAGCCAAAATTCACACTTAGAGAATTTCGCGTACAACTTTTCCTTTCTTAGTGTCTCCAATGTCAGACGTAAATGTTCCGCGTGTTCTTCTTGAGTTTTGGAATACACCAGAATGTCGTCGATAAACACCACTACGAACTTGTCTAAGAATGGTTTAAACACCCTGTTCATCAGATCCATGAACGCGGCAGGGGCATTTGTTAAACCAAAAGACATCACCAGAAACTCGTAATGTCCGTACCGAGTTCTGAATGCCGTTCTAGGTATATCCTCCTTTCTTACCTTCAATTGGTGATACCCACTTCTCAAATCTATTTTCGAGAAGTATTTAGCACCCTTCAATTGATCAAACAAGTCATCTATTCTAGGTAACGGATACCTATTCTTAATAGTGACCTTGTTTAACTCCCTATAATCAATGCAAAGACGCATTGATCCGTCCTTCTTCTTCACAAATAATACCAGTGCTCCCCACGGTGACACGCTTGGTTGAATATACTTCTTGTCCAGTAGTTCTTGCAGTTGCACCATGAGTTCCTTCATTTCTACCGGAGCCATTCTGTACGGGGCCTTCGATATAGGTGTTGTTCCCGGCGCTAAGTCGATCACGAACTCAATTTCTCGGTCAAGCGGAAGTCCTGGCAAATCCTCTGGAAACACGTCTTCGAATTCTCTCACTACCGGTATTTCTTCTAGTTTTACCCCCTTCTTCTAAGTATCGACTGTGACACCCCCAAAAATAGGTATACATCACCCATCTTGGGTCGTCAGATACAAAGTACATAATACAAATACAACTTACTAATACATCTGTCGTGTACAATACGACAAAACATAAACTGCGAGTTTGAATACAAATATTGTCTACTAGAGAGTATCCATACTCAAAAGGAGTCCTCATTACATTTATTAACACACTATTACATAGAATATTGAGGACTACTAACTAATACTATCATTCGGACCATCACTCCATTCCCCGACTTACCCCAGCTACGTTCTCATTTCCTGAAGAGAACAGTGAAAGAAAGGGTGAGCTCAACTAGCCCAGTAAGAAATATTATGACTAAGATAATGCAGAATAAATTATCATTAGCCTTCAACAATGTTAAACTGATAAAATATAGTAGACATCATGTTTAACTGCAGCGGAACAAGCAATCCATTAAAAGAGTCAAGTAGAAAATAAACTCTACTATCTTTTATAATTTAAAAGGTTTTTCAACACTGTTATCGCTGGAACTCAGCTTAATAAAATAATCCACATCTCGAATCACCCCTGCACTACGGCCAAGGATATTCGTGTATTCATTAATGGTCATGATCATGCCAACAACTGTCCATCAATGCACTACGGGCCAATGAGGACTTTTACCACATCATTTGTAACATTACGGTCATGATTATACCGAATAATCCCTGGTCATAATCATACCAAGTCCATCTATGCACTACAGGCCACAGATGACTTTTAACATTTTATAAACATGAGGATGATGACAATGATATAAGAATTCAATAAAATAAGTTCAAGAATTAATTTATCCAAGAATTAACAACGTCCAAATTGTCAACATGATAATGCTTTGTGGAGTAAAATTCAAGAATGCTTAGAAGAATATTTTCATAAAAAGATACTGGATGAAACGCAATTATCAATGATATTCCACAAATTTCATGGAGTATAGAAGTCAAAACTTAACCAACTGGGTATAATAAAGAATGAAATAACAAAAGAAATCACCATGCGTGCGATAGACCGCACAGACAGGTTATTCCAACAGAATAATAAATAATAGAACCAGGTCCGGCGTAAACGCACAAACAGGATATTCCGACAGAATAATAAATAATGGAACCAGGTCCGGTGTAAAACACACAGACAGGATGTTCCAACAGAATAATAATAAAAACGGAACCAGGTCTTGTGACACCCCCAAATCCGGGTACTTCGATTCCACGGGATTTGGTGTTCACTGTACAAGCATCATCTATCTATCTACCCATAACTAATATCAAACCATACAATAGATAGAAATCATAAAAAAAATATCTTCCCTTAAGGGTTACTTCAACTGAATCATAAATAAATCCCAGGTTACTCTAACCTTAAAACATCTGTGCGGAATTCTAAACAAATAAGTCTTAACATCAACATAACTCAAGTCTGAAACAAATACATCAGTTAAAAAAATAACAGGTCTTCATCATTTGCTAACTTTGCCCTTGCCCTTACTAGTGGAGGGTTCATCGCTTCTTTCATTCTTAACTGCAATGTTATTATTAAGCAAGAGTGAGCACAAATGCCCACAAGTATAATAATGAAATAAAATTATAATAACATGCGAATAAATCAAAGACATCTGAATAAAAGCTCAACTTTTGAATCGAGAATGAATAACAAGAATCAAAAGAATTCTGAGGGTCATAAGACCTTGAACTATGTCCTAGGTTAACAAGAAATATACTTGAAACCTTTAACAGTCATAAGACTATGGACCTTCTTCTCATACTTAGGGGGATCAGCCCTTAGTACCATACTGTACACAATATCTTAACGCTAAAGCGTAAATAATCCCCTATACAGGGTTGTTCATCTCAGTTTGACATTCGAGTCCGCACCAAAGGAAGTTTGGTTTGGATAATTTCATTAAGGGTTCTGAAATTTAGAACGCTCATCAACTATGGACTAGTTGAATCAATAAGGTTCACTAGTCTAATAAGGTTCAACAATAATTGATATTTGATTAGAATAATAATCTCAAAAGTATACAATAGGACAATTATTGTATAACTGAATCATACTTTGGAAAGATAATTAATCTTTAATATCATGCTTGAACTTGAATAAGAATAATAACAAGGATAATTTATTCAAGGTAAATAAGAAACTTGATCAATAATGACAAGTAGGGTTAGGGAAACTTGCTCAACATAAAAGTAACGTTTAAGTTTAAATAAACTTTCTCAATAGAATGGAGTTAGGGATAGGATACTTGCCTCGTGCGTAGATTACACTTTAACTAAGCACGTTCTTTGAATTAAATCCTACATACCATTCATATACACAATACTTGTTAATTAATAATTAATCAACATGAGCTCATTCTCGTTGTCTACTTTAATTATTGACTAAACTTAGTCAAATTATCACGTTGTCACATAATTTATACTTCATGAATTATCAAACTAATTATGTATTTAATAATTCAATTCACATATAATATATTAATACATGGTAAACAACTATTTTATCATCTCATAATACCTCTAACATGATTACATGTTTATTACAATAATCCACTAACACATTGTTAGACTTAACCATTTTAAAAATACATTTCTGACATTTTCTGGAGAGTGGCGCTGCGGCGCCACTAATGTGCTAAGGAGCCGCGCTGCGGCGTGGTGGCGCTGTGGCCGGGCCCTTGGCGCTGCGGCGCTGTGGCGCCGTGGCTCGAGTCTTGGCGCTGCGAGCGCTGTGGCGCTGCGGCGCGAGACATCAGTTCTAGAGCTGGCGCCGCGGCGCGAGACCCCAGAAACTGATTCCCAGTTCGCGAAGAACACAGAGTACAGCGAAATCAACACATTTTTAACACTAATTTCACCAAATCACATATACCCACATGTTATAATTCATGTATAATCATAACCCAACATATATAAAGTGATTTTAACCCATTAAAACATATAATCACATATTTAAATCATAAAAAATGGATTGTTCTTGATGTTCTTGAGGATTTTGAACAAAAACTTATAATTTAACACTACGGATTCGTTATAACACCGAATCCGTTCGTTTAAGGCTTGATCTCTTCGTATTAACATGCTCGATAATATAAGGGTGTAAAATTTTGGGATAATATACGATCAATACATCAATTATCACGTATAAGGCCATATGGCCATATCACGTACTCTGTTTATTTTGAAAAACATACGTACGGCATACTTTCATGAACTTGATGATATGAAATCATGTAATGTATGTAATGAAACACGAATTGATACATATTAACACATACATAAAATTACAATCATCTCATATCTCCCAAATACAGAGATTTACAGAACAATATAAAAGCCAATTTATGGGACGTAAATGTAGAAATTGGGTTTGAGAGAATTACCCAGAGTATAGGTTAGGAGATGGTTAATGAAAGCTTTCTACAAGTACCTGTTAATTAAATACTTATAATATCTCTCACAAATTCTCACTTTCTCTCTGAACTCTCTCTGAAAATAATGCCAGACTTAGGAAATTATAAAGAAGAAGGAGGAAGCGTCGAAGAAATAAAACTGACGCGATGTGGTCAGTTGCCCAGTCGTGGGTTAACTGCCCATAACCTCTCTTAGTGCCATGTTTGGCTTAGTAAATAAATTCAAAGCTCATTATTTTAATAAACCTTTTATTATATAGTTTAATAAATGTCACACTCCTTATAAAATAACTCCAATATTTTATTTAATTTATATAAATAAAATATAATATTTTCTCATAAATTCATATAGTCACATAATTAATTTTTCTCATTAATAAATAATAACAATTTATTAAATCTCTAATTAATAATTAAATTAATTAAAGTAACATCATGCTTAATTAAATAATTTATTTAATTCAATAAGCTCACATAATCACATACTTTGAATATTAAAAATTCTCTACATTAATTTAATAAATGTAACACATATAATTAAATTAATCTACCACAATTGCCTCAATTAATTATTTAATCCAATAATTAAATCCTTGAAAAATATTTATTTAATTCAATAAATAATTAAAATTAATTTACAAAATTCTCGTTCGTCACATCTTTCCTCCCTTAAAAGGATTCTGTCCCCAGAATCATGACTCAATAAATTCGACCCGTTACATTCTCCCCCCTTACAAAGATTCTGTCCCCAGAATCGCTTACAAATAATTAAGTAAATAAACGAGGGTAATTCTTCATCATATTCTCTTCGAGTTTCCACGTAGCTTCATCAGCGTTGTGGTTCCTCCAAATTACCTTAACAGAAGGTATAACTTTATTTCTCAGAACTTGTTCTTTTCGGTCGATAATTTGGACAGGAATTTCTTCATAAGATAAGTCTTTCTCAAAATGCAGGGGTTCGTATTCAATTACATGCTTGTAATCAGGTTTGTAAGGTCACAACACAGAAATATGGAAGACGTTGTGGACATTCTCGAGTGCTGGAGGTAAGGTTACCTCGTACGCAACTTCTCCAATTCTTCGCAGTACCTCAAAGGGTCCAATAAATCTTGGGCTCAATTTTCCTTTCTTTCCGAACCTGATCTTTCCCTTCCAGGGAGAGACCTTCAAGAAAACATAACTACCTGGTTCAAACTCGATATTTTTACGATGTGGATCAGCGTATTTCTTCTGTCGATCTTGAGCTGCTACCAGTCGTGCTCCGATCACTTTGACTATTTCTGCCGTCTGCTGTACCAATTCTGGCCCTAACAATTGTCTTTCACCAACTTCATCCCAATAAAGCGGAGTTCTACACTGTCTGCCATATAACGCTTCGTAAGGTGGTATACCAATACTAGCGTGGTAACTGTTGTTGTAGCCGAACTCTACTAACGGTAGGTGATCATCCCAATTTCCTTTGAAGTCCATTACACAGGCTTGTAACATATCTTCCAGTGTTTGAATCGTTCGTTCGCTCTGTCCGTCTGTTTGAGGGTGGTAAGCTGTACTCATTCGCAGTTGTGTACCCATGTATTCCTGAAGACGTTTCCAAAAATTTGATGTGAAGCGCGGATCCCTATCGGAAACAATAGACACCGGCATTCTGTGCCTCGAAACAATCTCTTTCACATATAGCCTGGCCAACTAATCTAAGTTGAATCTTATTTTGATTGGAAGGAAGTGCGCGGATTTCGTCAGTCGGTCAACGATAACCCATACTGCGTCGTAGCCTTTCTGGGTCGTCGGAAGGCCAACCACGAAGTCCATCGTAATATGTTCCCATTTCCATTCTGGGATCTCCAACAGTTGTAGCAATCCACTCGGTCTCTGATGTTTTGCTTTAACTTTTTGACATTTCAGGCATTTGGCAACACATTCTGTAACATCACGTTTCAAATTCGGCCACCAGAAATGTTGTCGAAGATTTTGGTACATTTTTGTACTACCAGGGTGAATCGAATATCTTGAACTATGAGCCTCATTCAAAATTTCTTCCTTAATTTCTTGTACTGGCGGAACCCAAATTCTGCTTTCAAATCTCAATATTCCTTCCTTATCCATCTTAAATCTTGGTTCAGTTCCTTCAGATATCTTCGATGTTACCTTTTTGCATTCATCATCCTGAAGCTGAGCCTCCTTCACTCTATCTAGTAGAGTTGTACCAGATTGCATCTGAAATAGTTTCTCATCAATCTCCATAGGATACTTCACTTCTAACTCTAGTTTCTCCATATCTGTAATTAGCTCCTGCTGAGCAGTCAACATCATCAATTTCTCACGACCCTTTCTACTTAAGGCATCGGCGACCACATTAGCCTTACCCAGATGGTATAAAATCTCACAGTCATAATCCTTGATTAATTCCAACCATCTTCTTTGACGCATATTCAAATCTTTCTGTGTAAAAATATATTTCAGACTCTTGTGGTCCGTATATATTTCACACTTCTCCCCGTATAGATAGTGCCTCCAAATTTTCAAAGTACAAACAACTGCAGCTAACTCCAAATCATGGGTTGGGTAACCCTTCTCGTAATCCTTCAACTGTCATGATGCATACGCAATGACTTTGCCGTTTTGCATCAGCACACAGCCAAGTCCTTTATGCGACGCATCGCTAAAAATAACAAAATTTCCTGTATCATCCGGAAGGGATAACACAGGCGCTGAACTTAACCTCTTCTTTAATTCTTGAAAACTCTCCTTACACTTCTCCGTCCAAACAAATTTCACAGCTTTACGAGTTAAATTCGTTAACGGAGTTGCGATCTTAGAAAAATTATGTATGAATCATCTATAATATCCTGCTAATCCAAGAAAACTTCTTACTTCTGACGGCGTTCTTGGCTAATCCCAGTTAATCACAGCTTCTACTTTGGATGGATCTACCGAAATTCCATCTTTATCGATTACGTGACCAAGAAATTGTACTCTCTCGATCCAGAATTCGCATTTCGAAAACTTAGCATACAACTTCTCCCTTCTCAATACTTCCAACGTTAACCTCAAGTGTTCTTCGTGTTCTTCTTTGGTTTTGGAATATACCAAAATGTCATCTATAAATACCACCACGAATTTGTCCAAAAATGGCTTGAATACACCATTCATTAGTCCCATAAATGTTGCAGGAGCATTCGTAAGACCAAACGACATTACTAAAAATTCGTAGTGACCGTATCGCGTTCTAAACGCAGTCTTCGGTACATCCTCTGGCCTCACCTTCAGTTGGTGATAACCACTTCTCAAGTCAATCTTAGAAAAGTATTTTGCTCCCTTCAATTGATCAAACAGATCATCGATCCTTGGTAATGTATATCTGTTCTTAATCGTGACCTTATTTAATTCTCTATAGTCAATGCAGAGCCTCATCGATCCGTCCTTCTTTTTCACGAACAACACCGGCGCTCCCCACGGCGATACGCTCGGTTGAATGTACTTTTTGTCCAATAATTCTTGTTGTTGTACCATTAATTCCTTCATCTCTACTGGCGCCATTCGGTATGGTGCCTTCGATATTGGAGCAGTTCCGGGCGCCAAATCAATCACAAAGTCTACTTCTCTATCTGGTGGAAGTCCTGGCAAATCGTCTGGAAATACATCGACGAAGTCCCTCACAATCGGTATCTCCTCTACCTTCGGGTTCTCTTTTCGACTGTCGACTATGTAAGCTAAATATCCTACACAGCCTTGTCTTAATAACTTCCTGGTCTGCAACATCGTCAGACAACTCGCTTGTCTAGACGACTTGCTACCATAAAACACAACCTTTGACGGAGTCATAAGGTTAATACGCTTCTTTTGGCAGTCAATTACAGCCCCATAATTGGATAGCCAATCCATACCCAATATAACGTCGAATTCCCCCCATCGAATAGGGATAAGATCTACGATCATGATATTACCCTTAATATCCACTCTACAATTCTTATACACATGCTTAACATGAATTATCTCTCTATTCGCAATTTCTATAATTATGGGATATTCCAATTCATCCTTAAGCAAATCTAAACTATTAGCAAAGTCATCGGATATAAAGGAACAAGTAGCACCCGAATCAAATAAAACGTAAGCATTAATTTCATTGATCGGAATGATACCTGACACCACATCACGAGACTGGATTGCATCCTGCACCGTCATATTGAAAGTTCTGGCGGTTGGTCGGTTTGTTGCAGGTGGTCCGGTGATGGTTAAGGTATTTCCACTGCTATTTCCCCGGTTTCCTCCTTGTCCTGATCCTCCCGATCCCTTCTTGGAACAGTCTCTTGCTAAATGATCTTTCGAACCACAGTTGAAACAAGCACCCTTCTTTGGGTTTGGACAATTTGGTGTTATGTGGCCTTCCTGACCACAATTGTAGCACACTCTCTTTCCCTTCAAACAAACTCCTAGATGTGCCTTGTCGCAAGTCGGACATGCTTCTATCTTCTTTTTCTTCCCTCCGTGTTGACTTCCAGCTGTCGAGTTATCCGTCCACTTCCTCTTCTGATTATTATTATTCCCAATATTACTTCCACCAGTCTTGTTATTACCTTCATTCTCACTCTTTTTCTTTTTCTGTTCTTGGTTGTACTTAGTCACTGCATCACTTCCTCCTTCCGCGAGAATGGCCTTTTCCAAAACTCCCGCAAACGTGTTAAGTTGAAACATTGATACCTTGCTGTATACCCAAGGCTTCAGTCCTTGTTCGAATCGTCTGCCTTTCCTCTCGTCAGTGTGTACTTGATACGGGGCAAACCTTGCCAACTCATCGAATTTAGCCGCGTATTCAGGCACGCTCATGTTTCCCTGTTTCAATTCCAGAAATTGCACCTCCATCTGATTCTGCGAACTAGCTGGAAAATACATTTTGAAAAATATCTCTTTGAATCTCTCCCACGTAATTACACCTTCACCTCCTCGCATCTTGTTTGCCTGCCACCAGTAGCTAGCCTCAGACTTCAACATAAATGTCGCAAAAACGGTCTTCTGATCTTCTCGAACCCTAACAACGTCGAAAACCTTCTCCATTTCCATCACCCACGTTTGAGCCTCGATCGGGTTTCTGGAACCTTTGAACTCTGGCGGTCCCACCGCCTTAAAATCTTTAAACGTTGTGTTAGGTGGAGCTTGCGGTTGGTTATTCATGACTCCAGTTAGTAAATTAACTAGCTGTTGAACTGGATTAACGTTGGCATTATTGTTATTATTGGTTGACTCTTCCTGAGTCGGTTGACGTTGTTATCTTCTCCTTGGCGGTATTTTTCTGTTAAATAAACGTTTGTTAGAACTTTATTTATTTCTCTACATAGTTAAGACATTACTCAACAATTTAACATATCACTTAACACATCATCTCAAACAACTTGATATCTTTTCATTCAAATAAAAAGTTTTAACATTAAACTATAGCATACTGCTATTTACATCATCTATCCTGGAATAAAGAATCCACAGGATTTAAAACATTCAAATATTAACATATTCCTTAGTTCATAAACACATCGGAATTTACATAAAACTATATAAGTCTTTCACATAAATAAACAGATTCTATTCCTATCTTCCAAGGTGCTCAATAGCCTTGCCACGCTCCTCATTCATGATACGAGACATCGTCCTGCGATCCAACATATAAGATGGAAGTCCTTCAAACTGGATGGGGTACCTTAACACTCGCTCTTGAACCTCATCCATTGCATGATTAAGTGTGGCGTACGTGTCTTCAAGCTTTGCCTTCTTTGCACGACTATCATTTTCTGCACGATCAGCTCGATGTGATTCTCTTACCCATCCTTCCTCTGCTATCTTCAGTCTTTCGGAGGTTTCCTTCAGTTCCTTCTTCAGCTTCTCTATCTCCTCGGTCTTATCTTCGGTTTGACCCTTCTCATGAACCAGATCCCACTCCATGTTTCCCAAACATGTATGAAGGGTCACAATCTCTCTATCCTTCTCCTCTAAAGTAGACTGCTGAACAGTCGCTCGCTCAGTCAATTCCTGAACCTCATCTTGTAACTCCACCTTACGATCATATAGTGTGTCATACATCTCAGCATCAACAGTGTACCGTGGTAGCTCCTCTTCTTCTTCCTTCTCATCAAACTCCTCCTCAGGACCCTCCTCAGGATCAATCTCAGGTTCATGCTCCTGACCAACAACGGTGATCAATGGAGATGACTCCCTCTGAACTAACTGTTCCCTAACAACATGTATGTCTCGGGTCTCCTCCTCTGTAGGTACTATAGGTAATCGGGGTTCTTCCTCCCCAACTTGACTAGCTTCTCCAACATTCGTCATCCTGACAACAAAATTTTAAGTTTTAGTTACTAAGTTGTACTAACGAGCACATAAATTAACACATAGACACATAATGTATTTTATTATCTTCAATGAATTACCAAAAATTCATTTCTTAAAACTCGATAAGAGTTTTCCTTTACTATCTTCTTTCTATAAGGTTACTACCTAAGGTTGTTCCCCCACCTAAGGTTCATAACTTACAGCTCTGATACCAACTTGTGAAACCCCCAAATTCGGGTACTTCGATTCCACGGGATTTGGTGTTCACTGTACAAGCATCATCTATCTATCTACCCATAACTAATATCAAACCATACAATAGATAGAAATCATAAAAAAAAATCTCTTCCCTTAAGGGTTACATCAACTGAATCATAAATAAATCCTAGGTTACTCTAACCTTAAAACATCTGTGCGGAATTCTAAATAAATAAGTCTTAACATCAACATAACTCAAGTCTTAAACAAATACATCAGTTAAAAAAATAACAGGTCTTCATCATTTGCTAACTTTGCCCTTGCCCTTACTAGTGGAGGGTTCATCGCTTCTTTCATTCTTAACTGCAATGTTATTATTAAGCAAGAGTGAGCACAAATACCCACAAGTATAATAATGAAATAACATTATAATAACATGCGAATAAATCAAAGACATCTGAATAAAAGCTCAACTTTTGAATCGAGAATGAATAACAAGAATCAAAAGAATTCTGAGGGTCATAAGACCTTGAACTATGTCCTAGGTTAACAAGAAATATACTTGAAACCTTTAACAGTCGTAAGACTATGGACCTTCTTCTCGTACTTAGGGGGATCAGCCCTTAGTACCATACTGTGCACAATATCTTAACGCTAAAGCGTAAATAATCCCCTATACAGGGTTGTTCATCTCAGTTTGACATTCGAGTCCGCACCAAAGGAAGTTTGGTTTGGATAATTTCATCAAGGGTTCTGAAATTTAGAACGCTCATCAACTATGGACTAGTTGAATCAATAAGGTTCACTAGTCTAATAAGGTTCAACAATAATTGATATTTGATTAGAATAATAATCTCAAAAGTATACAATAGGACAATTATTGTATAACTGAATCATGCTTTGGAAAGATAATTAATCTTTAATATCATGCTTGAACTTGAATAATAACAAGGATAATTTATTCAAGGTAAATAAGAAATTTGATCAATAATGACAAGTAGGGTTAGGAAAACTTGCTCAACATAAAAGTAACGTTTAAGTTTAAATAAACTTGCTCAATAGAATGGAGTTAGGGATAGGATACTTGCCTCGTGCGTAGATTACACTTTAACTAAGCACGTTCTTTGAATTAAATCCTACATACCATTCATATACACAATACTTGTTAATTAATAATTAATCAACATGAGCTCATTCTCGTTGTCTACTTTAATTATTGACTAAACTTAGTCAAATTATCACGTTGTCACATAATTTATACTTCATGAATTATTAAACTAATTATGTATTTAATAATTCAATTCACATATAATATATTAATACATGGTAAACAACTATTTTATCATCTCATAATACCTCTAACATGATTACCTGTTTATTACAATAATCCACTAACACATTGTTAGACTTAACCATTTTAAAAATACATTTCTGACATTTTCTGGAGAGTGGCGCTGCGGCGCCACTAATGTGCTAAGGAGCCGCGCTGCGGCGTGGTGGCGCTGTGGCCGGGCCCTTGGCGCTGCGGCGCTGTGGCGCCGTGGCTCGAGTCTTGGCGCTGCGAGCGCTGTGGCGCTGCGGCGCGAGACATCAGTTCTAGAGCTGGCGCCGCGGCGCGAGACCCCAGAAACTGATTCCCAGTTCGCGAAGAACACAGAGTACAGCGAAATCAACACATTTTTAACACTAATTTCACCAAATCACATATACCCACATGTTATAATTCATGTATAATCATAACCCAACATATATAAAGTGATTTTAACCCATTAAAACATATAATCACATATTTAAATCATAAAAAATGGATTGTTCTTGATGTTCTTGAGGATTTTGAACAAAAACTTATAATTTAACACTACGGATTCGTTATAACACCGAATCCGTTCGTTTAAGGCTTGATCTCTTCGTATTAACATGCTCGATAATATAAGGGTGTAAAATTTTGGGATAATATAAGATCAATACATCAATTATCACGTATAAGGCCATATGGCCATATCACGTACTCTGTTTATTTTGAAAAACATACGTACGACATACTTTCATGAACTTGATGATATGAAATCATGTAATGTATGTAATTAAACACGAATTGATACATATTAACACATACATAAAATTAAAATCATCTCATATCTCCCAAATACAGAGATTTACAGAACAATATAAAAGCCAATTTATGAGACGTAAATGTAGAAATTGGGTTTGAGAGAATTACCCAGAGTATAGGTTAGGAGATGGTTAATGAAAGCTTTCTACAAGTACCTGTTAATTAAATACTTATAATATCTCTCACAAATTCTCACTTTCTCTCTGAACTCTCTCTGAAAATAATGCCAGACTTAGGAAATTATAAAGAAGAAGGAGGAAGCGTCGAAGAAATAAAACTGACGCGATGTGGTCAGTTGTCCAGTCATGGGTTAACTGCCCATAACCTCTCTTAGTGCCATGTTTGACTTAGCAAATAAATTCAAAGTTCATTATTTTAATAAACCTTTTATTATATAGTTTAATAAATGTCACACTCCTTATAAAATAACTCCAATATTTTATTTAATTTATATAAATAAAATATAATATTTTCTCATAAATTCATATAGTCACATAATTAATTTTTCTCATTAATAAATAATAACAATTTATTAAATCTCTAATTAATAATTAAATTAATTAAAGTAACATCATGCTTAATTAAATAATTCATTTAATTCAATAAGCTCACATAACCACATACTTTGAATATTAAAGATTCTCTATATTAATTCAATAAATGTAACACATATAATTAAATTAATCTACCACAATTGCCTCAATTAATTATTTAATCCAATAATTAAATTCTTGAAAAATATTTATTTAATTCAATAAATAATTAAAATTAATTTACAAAATTCTCGTTCGTCACAGGTCCGGTGTAAAACACACAGACAAGATGTTCCAACAGAATAATAGAAGAATGTCACCAAGTATAGGGTAGACCGCGTATACAGGTTATTCCAACAGAATAATAAGAAATGGAATAACAACAGTTCTCTTCATGAATAAGAAAGAATAACACCCCTTACCGTTTTAAAGAAGAGCTGAAATAAGGAAGTAGTTAAGTAGTAGAATACTCTTCTTCTCTCTCTCTATAGTTTCTCTCTATAGTTTCTATCTCTAGAGTTCAGTGAATTCGTAAGAAATAATGAAGAAATGAGCTGCTATTTATAGAAAAATAGAATGCATAGTAACTAATTCATGAACGGTCCAGATTGATTACTTTAATCTGATGGTCCATATTTAAAGAAAAATCTTTTAAATAAAATATAATATATTCTATTTATAGAATAACTTTAATAAAGTATTCTGTTTTATATAAAAAGATGTTTCTGTTTTATTACGTTAATAATACGAATAAAACAAAACGTCATTATCGCTAAATAATTCATATTATTAACTGACAATAATTGAATCAAACTGAGTAACTTCTCACATAAGCATTAATAATCAATACCGTGTGCTACTATGCAACTACACGTATTACTATACTTTTACTACCGAGTAGTTCAACAGTAACAATGGTAAAACTTTCGCCGTTATTTTTAATAAAATATTTTTGTCGTTTTCTCAATCCGACAATAATTCCGTTGTGGGGTCCACCAATGATTGTGCCGTTGTACGAATATTCCCTGTTAAAATGAATATTTTCCGACCAATCGAATATTATATAACAACTTGCGTACTTTGCAAAATTTATAAATATTACCCACAACTATAACATTATATCAAATTAACTCCATAATATTCAAAAATGATATTTATAGAAAATTCATCTTTATTTATAAAAGTTGGGGTCTTACAACCTCCCCTTCTTATGAAATTTCGCCCTCGAAATTAGGGTACGTACCTGGTATGTCGAAGAGGTAAGGATACCTTGATTTTATTTTAGATTCTAACTCCCAAGTCATTTCCTCAACATCTCGGTTTCTCCACAAAACTTTGACTTGAGGTATAACCTTGGAGCGTAGAATATGTTCCTTCTTATCCAAGATTTGAACAGGAACTTCTTCATACGTCAAATCCTCCGCTATTTCGTCCGGTTCTAACTCAATAATGTGGTTCGGGTCTTTCACATATTTGCGTAACATGGATATGTGAAAAACGTTATGAACACGAGACATACTTGACGGTAAAGCGAGTCTATAAGCCACAGTTCCTACTCGATCGAGGATTAAAAATGGACCGATGAATCGAGGATTGAGCTTTCCTATTTTTCCAAATCTCGTAACTCCTTTCCATGGAGCAACACGTAAGAACACATGATCTCCTACATCAAATTCCACGTCCTTTCGATGAAGATTATCATAACTCTTTTGTCGATCTTGTGAGGTTTTTATACGTTGTCGGATCGTTTGAATCTTTTCTGCAGTCATACGTACCAACTCCGGTCCCAACAATGTTGCTTCACCCACCTCATCCCAACATACTGGAGAACGACATTTTCTTCCATACAATGCTTCGAATGGAGCCATGCCAATACTTGCTTGATAACTGTTGTTGTAGGAAAACTCCACCAATGGTAAGAACTTGTCCCAACTTCCCTTGAAGTCAAAGACACAGAGTCTTAATAGATCTTCAAGAGTTTGAATAGTCCTCTCTGATTGTCCATCCGTCTGAGGATGATATGCCGAACTAAATCGTAAATCTGTGCTCATAGCTTTTTGTAAACTAACCCAAAATCGTGAAGTGAATCTTGGGTCTCGATCAGAAACTATGGATACTGGCATACCATGCAGTCTTACAATCTCGTTTATGTATATACGAGCAAGACGTTCAAGTGTATAAGTTTCTCGTATCGGTAAGAAATGAGCAGACTTAGTCAATCTATCAACAATGACCCAAATCGTATCAATACCTTGAGAAACCCTAGGAAGACCGGTAACGAAATCCATGGTAGTATGCTCCCACTTCCATTTTGGAATATCAAGTGGTTGCAATGGACCTTTTGGTACTTGATGCTCCGCTTTGACTCGTTGACAAGTTAGACACCTTGAGATAAACAACGTTATCTCTCTCTTCATATTGCTCCACCAAAATGTATGACGAAGATCATGATACATTTGGGTACTTCCAGGATGGATTGCAAACGGTGTGTTGTGTGCCTCCATCATGATTTCATATTTTAAATCAGGGTTGTTAGGAACACAAAGTCTGGAGTTGACTCGAAGTATTCCTTCTTCATCGATTCTTGCTTCCGGCATAGCACCTTCTTGCACTTTCTTCCTCATACGCATCAGCTCCAGGTCTGTAGCTTGAGCAGCTTTAACTTTATCGATTAAAGTTGGTTCTACTCGTATATTCGTCATCATCACATGGGTCCCTGGAGTCTTTAACTCTATCTCCATCCTTTGCAAGTCACACAAAATGGGCCTTTGTGTTGACAATATCGCACTCGTACTTCCATATGATCTTCTACTCAATGCGTCAGCTACCACGTTCACTTTTCCAGGATGGTATTGAATGGTATGATCATAATCTTTCAACAGTTCAAGACAACGTCGTTGTCGCATGTTGAGTTCCTTTTTAGTGAAGAAATATTTGAGGCTTTTATGATCCATAAAGATCTCCACCTTCTCCCCATACAAGTAATGCCTCCAAATTTTAAGTGCAAAGACAACAGCTGCCAACTCTAGATCATGAGTAGGATAATTCCTCTCATATTCCTTGAGTTGTCTTGATGCATAGGCTATGACTTTTCCATGTTGCATGAGAACGCATCCCAACCCTTTGCTCGAAGCATCACTGTAGATGACAAATCCCTCCGAGCCAGATGGTATTGTTAGAACAGGTGCTGAAATGAGTCTCCTCTTAAGTTCTTGAAAACTCTGCTCACATTCTTCGCTCCAACCGAACTTTGTATCTTTCCGAGTCAGCTGAGTTAATGGAGTAGCGATTCGAGAAAATCCTTCCACGAATCTCCGATAATAACCAGCTAAACCAAGAAAGCTACGTACTTCGGTCACTGATTTAGGTTGCTCCCAGCTTTGAATAGCTTCAATCTTTGCCGGGTCAACCGATATTCCACGACTTGATACTACGTGCCCAAGGAATGCTACCTCCTCTAGCCAGAACTCGCATTTCTTTAACTTGGCATAAAGCTTGTATTCACGAAGCTTTTGGAGTACCAGCCTCAAGTGTTGCTCATGATCTTCACGACTATTGGAATAAATAAGGATGTCATCAATAAAAACGACCACAAAGTGATCCAAATATTCCTTGAATACCCGGTTCATCATATCCATGAAGGCAGCAAGAGCATTAGTCAATCCAAAGGACATGACTAGGAATTCATAATGCCCGTACCGAGTTCTAAAAGTCGTCTTTGGAATATCCTCAGTTCTAACCTTCAGCTGATGATATTCAGAACGAAGATCAATCTTTGAAAAGAATTGTGCTCCTTGCAACTGGTCAAACATGTCATCAATACGTGGCAATGGGTACCTGTTTTTGATGGTGACATGATTCAACTCCCGATAATCAATACAAAGTCGCATACTTCCATCTTTCTTCTTCACGAATAGAACAGGAGCACCCCAAGGAGAAGTACTAGGACGAATAAAGCCAATGTCTAACAATTCCTGCAGTTAGATCTTTAACTCCTGAAGTTCAATAGGAGCCATTCGATATGGGGCTTTGGAAATGGGTTTTATACCGGGTTCAAGGTCGATACAAAATTTAATTTCACGCTCTGGGGGTAGGCCAGGAAGTTCTTCAGGGAATACGTCAGGGAATTTATTAACAAAAGAAATATCATTCAAAACTGACGTATTTTTTTTTAGATCCGTGACATGAGCTAAGAAAGCTTGACATCTATTTTTCAATAAACGAATAGCTTTATGGCTTGAGATGACATCGATTGATTTTAATGGTTTGGTTACTTGAATTCGCATAATAGGTCGATTAGGAATATGAAAGCTAACAACCTTACGAAAACAATCAATTTTTGCATGATGAGTAGTTAACCAATCAATCCCTAGAATCACGTCAAATGCAAGTATTTTTAATGAAATAAGATCGACAGGTAATGTGTGGGTACCAACTTGAACCAAACAAGACTTATAAACCGTGGATGTAATGAAGGTTTCTCCCAATGGAGTTTCAACAGATAAGTCAAAGTCTAATTTCTCCGGAATCAAATTTAATCGACGAGCGCAAGTAGGAGAAATAAAAGAATGGGTAGAACCGATATCAAATAAAGTATAGACTTCGTTAGAGTTTATGATAAGCTTACCCGTGATGACCTCATTCGGGTTCCTTGCTTTCTGGGAGGTCACAACAAACGCTCTCCCTTGCACTACCGGTTTTGACTTTTCTGGGACGGCCTTTGGTGTCTCCATCTTGGTTGAACTTGTTTTTGGTAAACGACAAAATCGAGGTAAATGACCTTCTCTTCCACAATTATAACATGCTTTAGACAGCATCGCGCAGTTTGGACTGATGTGCCCCTCCCCTCCATTTGAAACATATGATAGGTGGTCGTTCTCCTTCCTTAACAACGGGTGCTGGTGCTGACGTTTTTCCATTATTGTTGAATCTCCTCTTCTTGGAATGACCATTCTTATTGTTTTGGCCTTGATTACCACCGAAGTGGTTACCATTTCTGGCCTGTTGATTCCCTCCACGCTTGTTGTCACCGCTTCGATGACTGCTCTCACTAGTATTATCATTTTACCGACTACTCTCTTTTGGTTGCGTTGACTCGTTATCGCGTTCCACTAACTGAGCCCTATTCATAACATCTGAATACAAACACAGTTTATGAGAAATAAGATGTTGACGTATCTCAGGTTTCAAACCTCGCAAAAACATTCGTGTCATTCGCTCTTCATTATCCACCAAGTGGGAAGCAAACTGGGACAACTCAGCAAATTTAGCGTCATACTGCGACACGGTTATATTATTCTGCTTCAATTTGATGAACTCCACCTCCTTCATGTGACGAACACTTTCGAGAAAGTATTTGTCATTGAACAACTCTTGAAACTTCTCCCAAGACATCTTCAGTACGGCAGGTTGAGTACGCTTAATCGATTCCCACCAGTAATCTGCCTCTCCTCGCAACATAAAGGCGGCAAAGGGAACCTTTTGCTCCTCGGAGCATCCCAAGACATCAAATATCTTGGTAATCTGCTTTATCCATGTTTCCGCTATAAGTGGTTTTGGCTCTCCCTTAAACTTTGGTGGTCCCAGCTCCTTGAACTGTTTAGCGGTGATCGTCCGAGAGTTTTCAGTGTTTCCACCTATATTTTGGACAGGAGCCGCTCTCGCCTGCTGTTGCATGAACTGCATAAAGTTTCTGAACATTTCATCATTCATCATCTGGTCAGTGTTGTTGTTTGCATGAGGATTGTCACCTTCCTGATGCATATTATCCTCATTATTGATATGTGGTGAATCAACAGTCGCCTGTGCTCCATTGCTATTCTCAACATTCTCAGATGCCATTTTCAGATACTGCCACAAAATAAAAGTTAATTGATATGTCATATATTATCCTTATATTATGACCGACCAATTAAATACCATGCAAATAAACTTAGGTAGGTCATACTAGCGAAGGAATTCTCCGTCTCTCCCCTCCTAGTTCTATTCTCACATCTTAGCCAGGGATCATATGTAAGACCCCAACTTTTATAAATAAAGACGAATTTTCTATAAATATCATTTTTGAATATTATGGAGTTAATTTGATATAATGTTATAGTTGTGGGTAATATTTATAAATTTTGCAAAGTACGCAAGTTGTTATATAATATTCAATTGGTCGGGGAATATTCGTTTTAACAGGGAATATTCGTACAACGACACAATCATTGGTGGACCCCACAACGGAATTATTGTCGGATTGAGAAAACGACAAAAATATGTTATTAAAAATAACGGCGGAAGTTTTACCATTGTTACTGTTGAACTACTCGGTAGTAAAAGTACAGTAATACGTGTGGTTGCATAGTAGCACACGGTATTGATTATTAATGCTTATGTGAGAAGTCACTCAGTTTGATTTCATTATTGTCAGTTAATAATATGAATTATTTAGCGATAATGACGTTTTGTTTTATTCGTATTATTAACGTAATAAAATAGAAACATCTTTTTATATAAAACAGAATACTTTATTAAAGTTATTCTATAAATAGAATATATTATATTTTATTTAAAAGATTTTTCTTTAAATATGGACCGTCAGATTAAAGTAATCAATCTGGACCGTTCATGGATTAGTTACTATGCATTCTATTTTTCTATAAATAGCAGCTCATTCCTTCATTATTTCTTACGAATTCACTGAACTCTAGAGATAGAAACTATAGAGAGAAACTATAGAGAGAGAGAAGAAGAGTATTCTACTACTTAGCTACTTCCTTATTTCAGCTCTTCTTTAAAACGGTAAGGGGTGTTATTCTTTCTTATTCATGAAGAGAACTGTTGTTATTCCATTTCTTATTATTCTGTTGGAATAACCTGTATACGCGATCTACCCTATACTTGGTGACATTCTTCTATTATTCTGTTGGAACATCCTGTCTGTGTGTTTTACACCGGACTTGGTTCCGTTTTTATTATTATTCTGTTGGAACATCCTGTCTGTGTGTTTTACACCGGACCTGGTTCCGTTTTTATTATTATTCTGTTGGAACATCCTGTCTGTGTGTTTTACACCGGACTTGGTTCCGTTTTTATTATTATTCTGTTGGAACATCCTGTCTGTGCGTTTTACACTGGACCTGGTTCCATTATTTATTATTCTGTGGGAATATCCTGTCTGTGCGTTTACGCCGGACCTGGTTCCATTATTTATTATTCTGTTGGAATAACCTGTCTGTGCGGTCTATCGCATGCATGGTGATTTCTTTTGTTATTCCATTCTTTATTGTACTCAGTTGGTTAAGTTTTGACTTCTATACTCCATGAAATTTGTGGAATATCCTTGATAATTGCGTTTCATCCAGTATCTTTTCATGGAAATATTCTTCTAAGCATTCTTGAATTTTACTCCACAAAGTAGTATCATGTTGACAATTTGGACGTTGTTAATTCTTGGATAAATTAATTCTTGAACTTGTTTTATTGAATTCTTATATCATTGTCATCATCCTCGTGTTTATAAAATGTTGAAAGTCATCTGTGGCCTGTAGTGCATAGATGGACTTGGTATGATTATGACCAGGAATTTTTCGGTATAATCATGATCGTAATGTTACAAATGATGTGGTAAAAGTCCTCATTGGCCCGTAGTGCATTGATGGACCGTTGTTGGCATGATCATGACCATTAATGAATACACGAACATCCTTGGCCGTAGTGCAGGGGTGATTCGATGATGTGGATTATTTTATTAAGCTGAGTCCCAGCGAACACAGTGTTGAAAAACCTTTTAAATCATAAAAGATAGTAGAGTTTATTTTTTACTTGACTCTTTTAATGGATTGCTTGTTCCGCTGCAGTTAAACTTGATGTCTATTATATTTTATCAGTTTAACATTGTTGAAGGCTAATGATAATTTATTCTGTATTATCTTAGTCATAATATTTCTTACTGGGCTAGTTGAGCTCACCCTTTCTTTCACTGTTCTCTTCAGGAAATGAGAACGTAGCTGGGACAAGTCGGGGAACGGAGTGATGGTTCAAATGATAGTATTAGTTAGTAGTCCTCACTATTCTATGTAATAGTGTGTTAATAAATGTAATGAGGACTCCTTTTGAGTATGAATACTCTCTAGAAGATAATATTTGTATTCAAACTCGCAGTTTATGTTTTGTCGTATTGTACACCATAGCTGTATTAGTAAGTTGTATTTGTATTCTGTACGTTGTATCTGACGACCCAAGATGGGTGATGTATACCTAATTTTGGGGGTGTCACAGTTGGTATCAGAGCTTAGGGATATGATCCTTGGCTAAGATGTGAGAATAGAACTAGGAAGGGAGAAACGTGGAATTCCTTCGCTAGTATGACCTACCTAAGTTTATTTGCATGGTATTTAATTGGTCGGTCATAATATAAGAATAATATATGACATATCAATTAACTTTTATTTTGTGGCAGTATCTGAAAATGACATCTGAGAATATTGAGAATAGCAATGGAGCACAGGTGACTGTTGATTCACCACATATCAATAATCAGGATAATGTGCATCAGGAAGGTGACAATCCTCATGCAAACAACAACACTGACCAGATGATGAATGATGGAATGTTCAGAAACTTTATGCAGTTCATGCAACAGCAGGCGAGAGCGGCTCCTGTCCAAAATATAGGTGGAAACACTGAAAACTCTCTGACGGTCACCGCTAAACAGTTCAAGGAGCTGGGACCACCAGAGTTTAAGGGAGAGCCAAAACCACTTATCGCGAAAACATGGATAAAGCAGATTACCAAGATATTTGATGTCTTGGGATGCTCTGAGGAGCAAAAGGTTCCTTTTGCCGCCTTTATGTTGCGAGGAGAGGCAGATTACTGGTGGGAATCGATTAAACGTACTCAACCTGCCGCACTGAATATGTCTTGGGAGAAGTTTCAAGAGTTGTTCAATGACAAATACTTTTCCGAAAGTGTTCGTCACATGAAGGAGGTGGAGTTTATCAAATTGGAGCTGAATAATGTGACCGTGTCGCAGTATGAGGCTAAATTTGCTGAGTTGTTCTGGTTTGCGTCCCACTTAGTGGATAATGAAGAGCGAATGACGTGAATGTTTTTGCGAGGTTTGAAACCTGAGATACGTCAACATCTTATTTCTCATAAACTGTGTTTGTATTCAGATGTTGTGAATAGGGCTCAGTTAGTGGAGCGCGATAACGAGTCAACGCAACGAAAAGAGAGCAGTCGACAAAATGATAATACCAGTGAGAGCAGTCATCGAAGCGGTGACAACAAGCGTGGAGGGAATCAACAGGCCAGAAATGGTAACCACTTCGGTGGCAATCAAGGCCAAAACAATAAGAATGGTCATTTCAAGAAGAGGAGATTCAACAATGATGGAAAGACGTCAGCACCAGCACCCGTTGTTAAGGAAGGAGAATGACAACCTATCATATGTTTCAAATGCGGAGGGGAGGGGCACATCAGTCCAAACTGCGCGATGCCGTCTAAAGCATGTTATAATTGTGGAAGAGAAGGTCATTTAGCTCGATTTTGTCGTTTACCAAAAATAAGTTCAGCCAAGATGGAGACACCAAAGGCCGTCCCAAAAAAGTTAAAACCGGTAGTGCAAGGGAGAGCGTTTGTTGTGATCTCCCAGAAAGCAAGGAACCCGAATGAGGTCATCACGGGTAAGCTTATCATAAACTCTAACGAAGTCTATACTTTATTTGATACCGGTTTTACCCATTCTTTTATTTCTCCTACTTGCGCTCGTCGATTAAATTTGATTCCGGAGAAATTAGACTTTGACTTATCTGTTGAAACTCCATTGGGAGAAACCTTCATTACATCCACGGTTTATAAGTCTTGTTTGGTTCAAGTTGGTACCCACACATTACCTGTCGATCTTATTTCATTAAAAATACTTGCATTTGACGTGATTCTAGGGATTGATTGGTTAACTACTCATCATGCAAAAATTGATTGTTTTCGTAAGGTTGTTAGCTTTCATATTCCTAATCGACCTATTATGCGAATTCAAGCAACCAAACCATTAAAATCAATCGCTGTCATCTCAAGCCATAAAGCTATTCGTTTATTGAAAAACGGATGTCAAGCTTTCTTAGCTCATGTCACGGATCTAAACAAAAATACGTCAGTTTTGAATGATATTTCTTTTGTTAATAAATTCCCTGACGTATTCCCTGAAGAACTTCCTGGCCTACCCCCAGAGCGTGAAATTGAATTTTGTATCGACCTTGAACCCGGTACAAAACCCATTTCCAAAGCCCCATATCGAATGGCTCCTATTGAACTTCAGGAGTTAAAGATCCAACTGCAGGAATTGTTAGACATTGGCTTTATTCGTCCTAGTACTTCTCCTTGGGGTGCTCCTGTTCTATTCGTGAAGAAGAAAGATGGAAGTATGCGACTTTGTATTGATTATCGGGAGTTGAATCATGTCACCATCAAAAACAGGTACCCATTGCCACGTATTGATGACCTGTTTGACCAGTTGCAAGGAGCACAATTCTTTTCAAAGATCGATCTTCGTTCTGGATATCATCAGCTGAAGGTTAGAACTGAGGATATTCCAAAGACGGCTTTTAGAACTCGGTACGGGCATTATGAATTCCTAGTCATGTCCTTTGGATTGACTAATGCTCCTGCTGCCTTCATGGATATGATGAACTGGGTATTCAAGGAATATTTGGATCACTTTGTGGTCGTCTTTATTGATGACATCCTTATTTATTCCAAAAGCCGTGAAGATCATGAGCAACACTTGAGGCTGGTACTCCAAAAGCTTCGTGAATACAAGCTTTATGCCAAGTTGAAGAAATGCGAGTTCTGGCTGGAGGAGGTAGCATTCCTTGGGCACGTAGTATCAAGTCGTGGAATATCGGTTGACCCGGCAAAGATTGAAGCTATTCAAAGCTGGGAGCAACCTAAATCAGTGACCGAAGTACGTAGCTTTCTTGGTTTAGCTGGTTATTATCGGAGATTCGTGGAAGGATTTTCTCGAATCGCTACTCCATTAACTCAGCTGACTCGGAAAGATACAAAGTTCGGTTGGAGCGAAGAATGTGAGCAGAGTTTTCAAGAACTCAAGAGGAGACTCATTTCAGCACCTGTTCTAACAATACCATCTGGCTCGGAGGGATTTGTCATCTACAGTGATGCTTCGAGCAAAGGGTTGGGATGCGTTCTCATGCAACATGGAAAAGTCATAGCCTATGCATCAAGACAACTCAAGGAATATGAGAGGAATTATCCTACTCATGATCTAGAGTTGGCAGCTGTTGTCTTTGCACTTAAAATTTGGAGGCATTACTTGTATGGGGAAAAGGTGGAGATCTTTACGGATCATAAAAGCCTCAAATATTTCTTCACTCAAAAGGAACTCAACATGCGACAACGACGTTGGCTTGAACTGTTGAAAGATTATGATCATACCATTCAATACCATCCTGGAAAAGCGAACGTGGTAGCTGACGCATTGAGTAGAAGATCATATGCAAGTACGAGTGCGATATTGTCAACACAAAGGCCCATTTTGTGTGATTTGCAAAGGATGGAGATAGAGTTAAAGACTCCAGGGACCCATGTGATGATGGCGAATATACGAGTAGAACCGACTTTAATCGATAAAGTTAAAGCTGCTCAAGCTACAGACCTGGAGCTGATGCGTATGAGGAAGAAAGTGCAAGAAGGTGCTATGCCGGAAGCAAGAATCGATGAAGAAGGAATACTTCGAGTCAACTCCAGACTTTGTGTTCCTAACAACCCTGATTTAAAGTATGAAATCATGATGGAGGCGCACAACACACCGTTTGCAATCCATCCTGGAAGTACCAAAATGTATCATGATCTTCGTCATACATTTTGGTGGAGCAATATGAAGAGAGAGATAGCGTTGTTTATCTCAAGGTGTCTAACTTGTCAACGAGTCAAAGCGGAGCATCAAGTACCAAAAGGTCCATTGCAACCACTTGAAATTTCAGAATGGAAGTGGGAGCACATTACCATGGATTTCGTTACCGGTCTTCCTAGGGTTTCTCAAGGTATTGATGCGATTTGGGTCATTGTTGATAGATTGACCAAGTCTGCTCATTTCTTACCGATACGAGAAACTTATACACTTGAACGTCTTGCTCGTATGTACATAAACGAGATTGTAAGACTGCATGGTATGCCAGTATCCATAGTTTCTGACCGAGACCCAAGATTCACTTCACGATTTTGGGTTAGTTTACAAAAAGCTATGGGCACGGATTTACGATTTAGTTCAGCATATCATCCTCAGACGGACGGACAATCAGAGAGGACTATTCAAACTCTGGAAGATCTATTAAGACTATGTGTCTTTGACTTCAAGGGAAGTTGGGACAAGTTCTTACCATTGGTGGAGTTTTCCTACAACAACAGTTATCAAGCAAGTATTGGCATGGCTCCATTCGAAGCATTGTATGGAAGAAAATGTCGTTCTCCAGTATGCTGGGATGAGGTGGGTGAAGCAACGTTGTTGGGACCGGAGTTGGTACGTATGACTACAGAAAAGATTCAAACGATCCGACAACGTATAAAAACCTCACAAGATCGACAAAAGAGTTATGCTGATCTTCATCGAAAGGACGTGGAATTTGATGTAGGAGATCATGTGTTCTTACGTGTTGCTTCATGAAAAGGAGTTACGAGATTTGGAAAGAGAGGAAAGCTCAATCCTCGATTCATCGGTCCATTTTTAATCCTCGATCGAGTAGGAACTGTGGCTTATAGACTCGCTTTACCGCCAAGTATGTCTCGTGTTCATAACGTTTTTCACATAGCCATGTTACGCAAATATGTGGAAGACCCGAACCACATTATTGAGTTAGAACCGGACGAAATAGCGGAGGATTTAACGTATGAAGAAGTTCCTGTTCAAATCTTGGATAAGAAGGAACATATTCTACGCTCCAAGGTTATATCTCAAGTCAAAGTTTTGTGGAGAAACCACGATGTTGAGGAAATGACTTGGGAGTTAGAATCTGAAATGAAATCAAGGTATCCTTACCTCTTCGACATACCAGGTACGTATCCTAATTTCGAGGGCGAAATTTCATAAGAAGGGGAGGTTGTAAGACCCCAACTTTTATAAATAAAGATGAATTTTCTATAAATATCATTTTTGAATATTATGGAGTTAATTTGATATAATGTTATAGTTGTGGGTAATATTTATAAATTTTGCAAAGTACGCAAGTTGTTATATAATATTCGATTGGTCGGGGAATATTCGTTTTAACAGGGAATATTCGTACAACGACACAATCATTGGTGGACCCCACAACGGAATTATTGTCGGATTGAGAAAACGACAAAAATATTTTATTAAAAATAACGGCGAAAGTTTTACCATTGTTACTGTTGAACTACTCGGTAGTAAAAGTACAGTAATACGTGTGGTTGTATAGTAGCACACGGTATTGATTATTAATGCTTATGTGAGAAGTCACTCAGTATGATTCCATTATTGTCAGTTAATAATATGAATTATTTAGCGATAATGACGTTTTGTTTTATTCGTATTATTAACGTAATAAAACAGAAACATCTTTTTATATAAAACAGAATACTTTATTAAAGTTATTCTATAAATAGAATATATTATATTTTATTTAAAAGATTTTTCTTTAAATATGGACCGTCAGATTAAAGTAATCAATCTGGACCGTTCATGAATTAGTTACTATGCATTCTATTTTTCTATAAATAGCAGCTCATTTCTTCATTATTTCTTACGAATTCACTGAACTCTAGAGATAGAAACTATAGAGAGAAACTATAGAGAGAGAGAAGAAGTGTATTCTACTACTTAACTACTTTCTTATTTCAGCTCTTTTTTAAAACGGTAAGGGGTGTTATTCTTTCTTATTCATGAAGAGAACTGTTGTTATTCCATTTCTTATTATTCTGTTGGAATAACCTGTATACGCGGTCTACCCTATACTTGGTGACATTCTTATATTATTCTGTTGGAACATCCTGTCTGTGTGTTTTACACCGGACCTGGTTCTGTTTTTATTATTATTCTGTTGGAACATCCTGTCTGTGTGTTTTACACCGGACCTGGTTCCGTTTTTATTATTATTTTGTTGGAACATCCTGTCTGTGTGTTTTACACCGGACCTGGTTCTGTTTTTATTATTATTCTGTTGGAACATCCTGTCTGTGTGTTTTACACCGGACCTGGTTCCATTATTTATTATTCTGTCGGAATATCCTGTCTGTGCGTTTACGCCGGACCTGGTTCCATTATTTATTATTCTATTGGAATAACCTGTCTGTGCGGTCTATCGCATGCATGGTGATTTCTTTTGTTATTCCATTCTTTATTGTACTTAGTTGGTTAAGTTTTGACTTCTATACTCCATGAAATTTGTGGAATATACTTGATAATTGCGTTTCATCCAGTATCTTTTCATGGAAAATTCTTCTAAGCATTCTTGAATTTTACTCCACAAAACAGTATCATGTTGACAATTTGGACGTTGTTAATTCTTGGATAAATTAATTCTTGAACTTGTTTTATTGAATTCTTATATCATTGTCATCATCCTCATGTTTATAAAATGTTGAAAGTCATCTGTGGCCTGTAGTGCATAGATGGACTTGGTATGATTATGACCAGGGATTATTCGGTATAATCATGACCGTAATGTTACAAATGATGTGGTAAAAGTCCTCATTGGCCCGTAGTGCATTGATGGACCGTTGTTGGCATGATCATGACCATTAATGAATACACGAACATCCTTGGCTGTAGTGCAGGGGTGATTCGATGATGTGGATTATTTTATTAAGCTGAGTCCCAGCGAACACAGTGTTGAAAAACCTTTTAAATCATAAAAGATAGTAGAGTTTATTTTCTACTTGACTCTTTTAATGGATTGCTTGTTCCGCTGCAGTTAAACTTGATGTCTATTATATTTTATCAGTTTAACATTGTTGAAGGCTAATGATAATTTATTCTGCATTATCTTAGTCATAATATTTCTTACTGGGCTAGTTGAGCTCACCCTTTCTTTCACTGTTCTCTTCAGGAAATGAGAACGTAGCTGGGGCAAGTCGGGGAACGGAGTGATGGTTCAAATGATAGTATTAGTTAGTAGTCCTCACTATTCTATGTAATAGTGTGTTAATAAATGTAATGAGGACTCCTTTTGAGTATGAATACTCTCTAGAAGATAATATTTGTATTCAAACTCGTAGTTTATGTTTTGTCGTATTGTACACCATAGCTGTATTAGTAAGTTGTATTTGTATTCTGTACGTTGTATCTGACGACCCAAGATGGGTGATGTATACCTAATTTTGGGGGTGTCACATCATATCCCTAAGCTTTGATACCAACTGTGACGCCCCCAAAAATAGGTATACATCACCCATCTTGGGTCGTCAGATACAAAGTACAGAATACAAATACAACTTACTAATACATCTGTCGTGTACAATACGACAAAACATAAACTGCGAGTTTGAATACAAATATTGTCTACTAGAGAGTATCCATACTCAAAAGGAGTCCTCATTACATTTATTAACACACTATTACATAGAATAGTGAGGACTACTAACTAATACTATCATTCGGACCATCACTCCGTTCTCCGACTTGCCCCAGCTACGTTCTCATTTCCTGAAGAGAACAGTGAAAGAAAGGGTGAGCTCAATTAGCCCAGTAAGAAATATTATGACTAAGATAATGCAGAATAAATTATCATTAGCCTTCAACAATGTTAAACTAATAAAATATAATAGACATCAAGTTTAACTGCAGCGGAACAAGCAATCCATTAAAAGAGTCAAGTAGAAAATAAACTCTACTATCTTTTATGATTTAAAAGGTTTTTCAACACTGTTATCGCTGGGACTCAGCTTAATAAAATAATCCACATCTCGAATCACCCCTGCACTACGGCCAAGGATATTCGTGTATTCATTAATGGTCATGATCATGCCAACAACTGTCCATCAATGCACTACGGGCCAATGAGGACTTTTACCACATCATTTATAATATTACGGTCATGATTGTACCGAATAATCCCTGGTCATATTCATGCCAAGTCCATCTATGCACTACAGGCCACAGATGACTTTTAACATTTTATAAACATGAGGATGATGACAATGATATAAGAATTCAATAAAACAAGTTCAAGAATTAATTTATCCAAGAATTAACAACGTCCAAATTGTCAACATGATACTACTTTGTGGAGTAAAATTCAAGAATGCTTAGAAGAATATTTTCATGAAAAGATACTGGATGAAACGCAATTATCAAGGATATTCCATAAATTTCATGGAGTATAGAAGTCAAAACTTAACCAACTGAGTATAATAAAGAATGGAATAACAAAAGAAATCACCATGCATGCGATAGACCGCACAGACAGGTTATTCCAACAAAATAATAAATAATGGAACCAGGTCCGGCGTAAATACACAGACAGGATATTCCGACAGAATAATAAATAATGGAACCAAGTCCGGTGTAAAACACACAGACAGGATGTTCTAACAGAATAATAATAAAAACGGAACCAGGTCTGGTGTAAAACACACAGACATGATGTTCCAACAGAATAATAGAAGAATGTCACCAAGTATAGGGTAGACCGCGTATACAGGTTATTCTAACAGAATAATAAGAAATGGAATAACAACAGTTCTCTTCATGAATAAGAAAGAATAACACCCCTTACCGTTTTAAAGAAGAGCTGAAATAAGAAAGTAGTTAAGTAGTAGAATACTCTTCTTCTCTCTCTCTATAGTTTCTCTCTATAGTTTCTATCTCTAGAGTTCAGTGAATTCGTCAGAAATAATGAAGAAATGAGCTGCTATTTATAGAAAAATAGAATGCATAGTAACTAATTCATGAACGGTCCAGATTGATTACTTTAATCTGATGGTCCATATTTAAAGAAAAATCTTTTAAATAAAATATAATATATTCTATTTATAGAATAACTTTAATAAAGTATTCTGTTTTATATAAAAAGATGTTTCTGTTTTATTACGTTAATAATACGAATAAAACAAAACGTCATTATCGCTAAATAATTCATATTATTAACTGACAATAATTGAATCAAACTGAGTAACTTCTCACATAAGCATTAATAATCAATACCGTGTGCTACTATGCAACTACACGTATTACTATACTTTTACTACCGAGTAGTTCAACAGTAACAATGGTAAAACTTTTGCCGTTATTTTTAATAAAATATTTTTGTCGTTTTCTCAATCCGACAATAATTCCGTTGTGGGGTCCATCAATGATTGTGCTGTTGTATGAATATTCCCTGTTAAAACGAATATTCCCTGACCAATCGAATATTATATAACAACTTGCGTACTTTGCAAAATTTATAAATATTACCCACAACTATAACATTATATCAAATTAACTTCATAATATTCAAAAATGATATTTATAGAAAATTCATCTTTATTTATAAAAGTTGGGGTCTTACATCGACTATGTAAGCTAAATAGCCCACACAACCTTGACTCAACAATTTCTTAGCCTGCATAGTCGTCAGACATTTCATTTGTCTAGGCGACTTGTTACCATAAAATACTACTTTTGACGGAGTCATAAGGTTTTACACACTTCTTTTGGCAGTCAATTACCGCTCCGTATTTGAACAACCAATCCATTCCCAAAATTACATCAAATTCCCCGAGTCTAATCGAAATCAAATCTACCAACAAGATATTCTCCTTAATGTTCACCATATAGTTCTTGTATACAAATCTAACAGGGATTACTTCATTATTCGCAATTTCTAAGTTCAAAGGAAAATTCAGTTCTTCTCTAGGCAATTCTAACCTTTTGGCAAATTCATCAGATATAAACGAGCAAGTAGCACCCGAATCAAATAATACATATGCATTAATATCATTGATTGGGATAATACCTGACACCACATCTTTTGATTGCACAGCATCTTGCACAGTCATGTTGAAGGTTCTGGTTGTGGGTTTGTTTGATGCTGCAGGTCCTGTAATGGCCCATGTACTTCCATTGTTACCTCCATTGCTTCTGGTTGTCCCTCCCTCCTTCTTCTTAGGGCATTCACGAGCAAAATGAACCTTGGATCCACACGTGAAGCACGCCTTCTTCTTCGGTTGAGTGCAATTTGGGGCGATTCCTGGCCACAATTGTAGCAAACTCGTTTCCCCATCAAGCACGCACCCTTGTGAAATTTCCCGCATGTCGCACATGCTTCAAACTTTTTGTTTTGGCTGTTACCCTGATGGTTTCCAGCACCCATGTTCCCATTCCACTTTCTCTTCAAGCTGTTGTTGCTGTTGTTGTTTCCACTGCTACCACCTCCATTCTTAATCTCATTCTCATTCTTTTTCTTCTTCTGTTCCTGATTGAACTTTGTCACTGCGTCACCTCCACCTTTAGCGAGTACTGCTTTCTCCATCACCGCTGCAAATGTCTTCAACTGGAACAGGGAAACCCTACTGTACAGCCAGGGCTTCAGTCCCTGTTCAAATCTCTTCGCCTTACGTTTGTCTGTGCTGACTTGATATGGCACAAATCTTGCCAATTCGTTGAATTTTGCGGCATACTCAGATACTGTCATCGTTCCTTGTTTTAGTTCCAGAAACTGAACCTCTAACTGACTCTTAGAACTCTCTGGAAAGTAGGTCTCGAAGAATAACTCCTTAAACCTATCCCAAGTCATCACTCCTGGTCCTTCCCGGGTTTTATTGGCCTGCCACCAATAACTAGCTTCTACTTTCAACATGAATGTTGCAAAAGCAGTCTTCTGTTCATCCCCTACCCTAGCGACTTCAAATATCTTCTCAATCTCCATAATCCAGGTCTGTGCCTCGACCGGATTCATTGACCCACGAAATTTAGGTGGTCCGATCGCCTTAAACTCCTTAAACGTCATGCCTTGGTTTTGAGGTTGATTCTGCAACGCTCCTGTTAGTAATGTCACTAGTTGTTGAACGGGATTATCCTCAACATCGTTATTGTTAGTTCTCGCATTAGTTCTCTGACGGGCTGGTTCACGTCTGGGAGGCATTTTCTATTAAAAAAAAACATCTATTAGACTATTACCCAACTTCTTTGAGTATTTTCTAATTAACTTGCCTCCAAAAAAAAAATAACCACATAACACTTTTGAATAAAATAATAGCTTTTTATTTATTCATCATAACTTTGAAAAATATAACAATAATAGCATCACTGCCATTTACATTCCTTTCCTGAACTATAAAAGTTACAGGACAACATCATCATTCTCATATCCCATGGTTACTTAACACTAGGGATTTACACATTATTTAACACTTGTTACTTGCAAAACAGATAGATTTCCTACGATGATCTATTAAGATAATCAGTAGTCTTTTGACGCTCTTCTTCCATAACACGGAACATGGTTCGGCGATCTAACACGTATGATGGCAGAGTCTCGAACTGAATTGGATAACCCATGACCCGATCTTGAGCTCGATTGATCACGGTATTGAATACTTTATCCATCTCTTCCATCTTCATCCTCTTTGCTTGTGCGTCCCTTACTGCTCTTCTAGTTCGTTGATAAGCTTCCTCGTATGCGTCTTCAGCTCTCGACCTCTTGGTAGCTTCTTCATTCAGCTTTTTCTTCTGTTCCACGACCATCTCGATCAGTTGTTCCTTCTCTCCTTCAGTCTGCATCAGCTTCTCTTCAGCATTAGTTAGACGTTCATCTCGATCCTGGATGTCGTCGTCCTTCTGTGTCATTACAGTCTTTTGTTCAGCTACTATCTCCTGTAACTCCTCAATTGTGTCCTGAAGTTCCACGTTACGGTCGTAGACCTCATCATACATACGAGCAGCCATCGAAGTTAGTGGAGTCTCCTCTTCCTCGTCCTCGTTATCTTCATCCTCCTGTGGCAACTCCACGGGATCCTCCTCATCCGTCTCCACATCATCATCCTCATCTTCAACCACCGTGACCAACGGGGCTGACTCCCGTGGCAGTAGTTGTTCCCAAACTACCTGAATGTCGCGAGGCTCCTCCTCTATAGGCATTTGAGGTCCCTCCTCCCTAGCCTGACTAGATTCTCCGACATTAGTCATATTGACAACAAAATTTTAAAGTTTTAGTTATTAATCATTCTACTCGACACTCGCGAGCACATAAGTTATAAACACATAAGCACATAAGTGTTTTATTACTTTTTCCTTGAAACTCGATAAGAGTTATCTCCACTATCTTTTCAAAGGTTACTTCCTAAGGCTTTTTCCCCCACCTAAGGTTCATAACCTAAAGCTTTGATACCAACCTGTGACACTCCCAAATCCCGGTACTTCATTACCTCAAGATTTGGTGTTCACGTAATCAAAACATTCATTTCTAACTACCCAATCATAATAGAATTGAATAATAAAAGAAAACATGCCCATATAGGATTAAACTTAAATAAAAAAATCTCCCAGGTTATCCAACCTTTAACAACAATCATTCAAATGCGAAAAATTAAATAACTTCATTACAATCTTAAAATCAAATTCTGAAAGTAAACTATCAAAACTATTACAAGTCTTCAGTATTTATTCATCTTTCCTTTTCCTTTACTAGTGCTAGGTACGTCACCCGTTTCAACTTTAGCTGTAAGAAATTTTACAGGCAAGAGTGAGCAAACAAGGCCCACTTGAAATAACAATAATTAAATCTTTAAACTTTCACATCAATTGCCAATACTAGGCTCAATAGAACTGAACAATATATTCTATTAACTTTCTGAAAATTATAACATTCACTGAGGGTCTAATGACCACGAATCATGTCCACAGTTATAAGTAATCTTTCAACTTTAACTTTAACAGTCATAAGACTATAAGGACTCCACGTACTTAGGGGGATCAACTTTTCGTACAATGTATTGTGCACAATCATTTTAACGCTAAGCGTAAACCTCTATTAAAAGAGTTGTTCATCTCAGTATTTAGAATACAAGTCCGTACCAAAGTAAGTTTGGTTTGGATAAGTTTTCAAGGTAATTTGGAGTTCAACGGACATCAACTAAGGATTAGTTGAATACAAGATAATAACACTATGTTATTGAATGATCATACTGAATAAACATTTCGTTCTAAGTTCATGCTTTAGGAATAATCTAATAGCATAACAATTGAATAACTTATCATACCTTGCTTTGAACAACGTTAAGCTAAGGTTACATCTTAGAATTTAATATCAAGCATGCACAACAAATAATAACTTGAACGATAAACTAAAGATACTTGCATGCTAATATAACAAGTTTAGAGTTAAGAAAACTTGCACAATTATAAAAGTAGAGTTAGAGAACTTGCATAAGTGTAACATAACAGTGAAAAGTAACCTTGCTGGAAAATAAAGTAGCAAAGGTTAGAGAACTTGCCTCGTGTGTAGGTTAAATAATTACTATTCACGTTCATCCCAAGTCCTACACATACCATATGTATTGACAATACACATTAGTTACACTAACATTACCTTTATGAGTTCCTTTATTACTCTCAGTATAGCTACTAACTAAGTTTAAGTTTAAACAACATCACATCTTTCATGAACATTACTTTTTAGCTTTATTACAACTACTTAAATGATCATGCCATTGCACCACATGTACATTAACAACTTGATACAACATCCTAATACATGTCCAACATGTTATCATTAAGTTATACTAATACCCAAAGGGTTGCACTTGCATTCGTGCATCCCGACGCCCTCCGATTGGCTCCAAATACACAACAGTCCTAAAGATGGCCATTTTGACTACTGTTACAGACCTCAAATTAACAAACTTAAAGAATGAAAGTTGTAGGTCTACTCGTCCTCTTTCCGAATCATCTTGAGTTACCTCAATCAGAGTTCGTATGAAAAAGTTATGGCCGTTTTACTACAGGAGGTCAAAACTACCCAACTAGGACACTTTTCCGGCGCTTGGGCGCGGAACAGTGGCACTGGGGCGCGAGCTACGGCGCTGGGGCACGAGCTTCAGCGCTGGGGCGCGAGCTACAGCGCTGGGCGCGAGCTACTGGCCCATTTTTGGCGCTGGGGCGCGAACCTTGGCGCCAGGGTGCAAAATTTGGCGCTGGGGCGTGAATTTTGACGCTGGGGCGCCGCAACTCACAGAACCAACCCAGAAAGACAGAGCAAAGCTACTGTCTAATTTATTTTTAACAATCAATGACAACCAAGAACATGTATAACTTCATGAAAATTACACATAAACGTTATGAAGCATTTGTGTACGAATTTTACACAACTAAACAACAATATCAGAGAACTAATTATTTGAAAACACTGTTTTCCTTTAAAACCAAACCTTTAAAAATCAAAACTCCATTGTTGACATCTAAAGTACAGTGAACGAAATTTTTACTGTTATCAACCAAATTTGATTCCTTTGAAATACAAGTATACCAACATCTAACAAATTAACATGCATAGTTCAATTAACGTATACAAGGTTCAATTCGCGTATTAGTTCACAATTTTTATATAATCACATACCAATTTTGTTATTTCGCAAAACATATGTTCAAACATGTTTTTAACTGTAAAACCAAGTTCCTCTTTCTTTAACACGTAATTAGCATACAGTCATGTATATATATATATATATATATATATATATATATATATATATATATATATATATATATATAACAATAACAACTAAACGTACACATGCTTCCCCAACCAATTTTTACAAACATAGTTTTACAGAGAGTTTTGTAAAACTATTATACACAGTCATATACCAGAAAACAGAGACTACCAAGTTCATAGAAAAATGGCTTAAAACATATCTACGTACATACGTTAAGGTTTTAGGAACCCACCTTTTTTTTTGCTTTAGAAAACTTGTAAATCATTGAAGAAAATCTTGACAATCTCTGAGCTTTCCTCTCTCTCTCTCTCTCTCTCTCTCAACTATCTCAGACAAACTCCAAATTTTGATTAGGCTTTAGCCAAAATAGCATATACGTAATATTAACTAAAAACCAACGCTTACTTTTAAAACGTATAAAACTGACGCCACACTTATTACCCTAATAATATATATCGGTTACCATATATATATATATATATATATATATATATATATATATATATATATATATATATATATATTATTTACTTAATAAACTAAATTCAAAAGAAATCCAAAAGCCATAAGGCTTTGTTTGGCAAACCATTTAAAAATAAAGGGTTAATATACTTATACCTTGTTTGGCAAAACTAAATTAAAATTACTTTAATTTATTTTAATAACTCTTTATAACATAGTTATTTGTTACACTTTATTTAATGACAATTTATTAAATAAATTACTTAATCACATAATTCAATCCACGTAACACATTAATTATTTAACAAATAAATAATTAAAAAATATGGAATGTTACAATAACTATGTTATAAATGGGTTATTAAAATAAATTAAAGGAGTTTAATTTAGTTTTACCAAACAAGGATTTAAGATATTAAGTGTGACGAATGAGAATTTTGTAAATTAATTTTAATTATTTATTGAATTAAATAAATATTTTTCAAGGATTTAATTATTGGATTAAATAATTAACTGAGGCAATTGTGGTAGATTAATTTAATTATATGTGTTACATTTATTGAATTAATGTAGAGAATTTTTAATATTCAAAGTATGTGGTTATGTGAGCTTATTGAATTAAATTAATTATTTAATTAAGCATGATGTTACTTTAATTAATTTAATTATTAATTAGAGATTTAATAAATTGTTATTATTTATTAATGAGAAAAATTAATTATGTGACTATATGAATTTATGAGAAAATATTATATTTTATTTATATAAATTAAATAAAATATTGGAGTTATTTTATAAGGAGTGTGACATTTATTAAACTATATAATAAAAGGTTTATCAAAATAATGAGCTTTGAATTTATTTGCTAAGCCAAACATGGCACTAAGAGAGGTTATGGGCAGTTAACCCATGACTGGGCAACTGACCACATCGCGTCAGTTTATTTCTTCGACGCTTCCTCCTTCTTCTTCATAATTTCCTAAGTCTGGCATTATTTTCAGAGAGAGTTCAGAGAGAAAGTGAGAATTTGTGAGAGATATTATAAGTATTTAATTAACAGGTACTTGTAGAAAACTTTCATTAACCATCTCCTAACCTATACTCTGGGTAATTCTCCAAAACTCAACTTCTACATTTACGTCTCATAAATTGGCTTTTATATTGTTCTGTAAATCTCTGTATTTGGGAGATATGAGATGATTGTAATTTTATGTATGTGTTAATATGTATCAATTCGTGTTTAATTACATACATTACATGATTTCATATCATCAAGTTCATGAAAGTATGTCGTACGTATGTTTTTCAAAATAAACAGAGTACGTGATATGGCCATATGGCCTTATACGTGATAATTGATGTATTGATCTTATATTATCCCAAAATTTTACACCCTTATATTATCGAGCATGTTAATACGAAGAGATCAAGCCTTAAACGAACGGATTCGGTGTTATAACGAATCTGTAGTGTTAAATTATAAGTTTTTGTTCAAAATCCTCAAGAACATCAAGAACAATCCATTTTTTATGATTTAAATATGTGATTATATGTTTTAATGGGTTAAATTCACTTTATATATGTTGGGTTATGATTATACATGAATTATAACATGTGGGTATATGTGATTTGGTGAAATTAGTGTTAAAAATGTGTTGATTTCGCTGTACTCTGTGTTCTTCGCGAACTGGGAATCAGTTTCTAGGGTCTCGCGCCGTGGCGCCAGCTCTAGAACTGATGTCTCGCGCCGCAGCGCCAAGACTCGAGCCACGACGCCACAGCGCCGCAGCGCGGCTCCTTAGCACATTAGTGGCGCCGCAGCGCCACTCTCCAGAAAATGTCAGAAATGTATTTTTAAAATGGTTAAGTCTAACAATGTGTTAGTGAATTATTGTAATGAACATGTAATCATGTTAGAGGTATTATGAGATGATAAAATAGTTGTTTACCATGTATTAATATATTATATGTGAATTGAATTATTAAATACATAATTAGTTTGATAATTCATGAAGTATAAATTATGTGACAACGTGATAATTTGACTAAGTTTAGTCAATAATTAAAGTAGACAACGAGAATGAGTTTATATTGATTAGTTAATTTATAATTAACTGGTATTATGTATATGAATGGTATGTAGGATTTAATTCAAAGAACGTGCTTAGTTAAAGTGTAATCTACGCACGAGGCAAGTATCCTGTCCCTAACTCCATTCTATTGAGCAAGTTTCCTAAACTTAAACTCTTAAATTTGAGCAAGTTTCCTAACCCTACTTGTCATTATTATTCAAGTTTATTATTTACCTCGAGTAAATTATCATTGCCATTATTCAAGTTCAAATGTTATATTAAAAAATTGATTATCTTTTCAAAGTATGATTTAGTTATACAATAATTGTTCTATTGTATACTTCTAGAGATTATTATTCAAATTGAATATCATTGTTGTTGAACCTTATTAGACTAGTGAACCCTTAATGATTCAACTAGTCCATAGTTGATGAACGTTCTAAATTTCAGAACCCTTATTGAATTATCCAAACCAAACTTCCTTTGGTGCGGACTCGAATGTCAAACTGAGATGAACAACCCTGAAAAGGGATTCACTTATGCGTTAGCGTTAAGATATTGTGCACAGTATGGTACTAAGGGCTAATCCCCCTAAGTACGAGAAGAAGGTCCATAGTCTTATGACTGTTAAAGGTTTCAAGTATAACCCTTGGTAACCTAGGACATAGTTCAAGGTCTTATGACCCTCAGTATTCTTTTGATTCATGTTATTTATTCTTGATTCAAAAGTTGAGCTTTATTCAGATGTCCTTGATTATTCGCATGTTATTATACCATTGTTTCATTTTTTATACTTGTGGGCATTTGTGCTCACTCTTGCTTAATAATAACATTGCAATTAAGAATGAAAGAAGCGATGGACCCTCCACTAGTAAGGGCAAGGGCAAAGTTAGCAAATGATGAAGACCTGTTATTTATTAACTGTTGTATTTGTTTAAGACTTGAGTTATGTTGATGTTAAGACTTATTTATTTAGAATTCCGCACAGATATTTTAAGGTTAGAGTAACCTGGAATTTATTTATGATTCAGTTGATGTAACCCTTAAGGGAAGAGATTTTTTTTTATGATTTCTATCTATTGTATGATTTGATATTATTTATGGGTAGATAGATAGATGATGCTTGTACAGTGAACACCAAATCCCGTGGAATCGAAGTACCCGGATTTGGGGGTGTCACAAGTTGGTATCAGAGCTGTAGGTTATGAACCTTAGGTGGGGAAAACAACCTTAGGTAGTAACCTTATAGAAAGAAGATAGTAAAGGAAAACTCTTATCGAGTTTTAAGATATGAATTTTTGGTAATTCATTGAAGATAATAAAATACATTATGTGTTTATGTGTTAATTTATGTGCTCGTTAGTACAACTTAGTAACTAAAACTTAAAATTTTATTGTCAGGATGACGAATGTTGGAGAAGCTAATCAAGCTGGGGAGGAAGAACCCCGATTATCTATAGTACCTACAGAGGAGGAGACCCGAGTCATACATGTTGTTAGGGAACAGTTAGTTCAGAGGGTTTCATCTCCATTGATCACCGTTGTTGGTCAGGAGCATGAACCTGAGATTGATTCTGAGGAGGAGTTTGATGAGGAGGAAGAAGAAGAGGAGCTACCACGGTACACTGTTGATGCTAAGATGTATGACACACTATATGATCGTAACGTGGAGTTACAAGATGAGGTTCAGGAATTGACTGAGCGAGCGACTGTTCAGCAGTCTACTTTAGAGGAGAAGGATAGAGAGATTGTGACCCTTCATACACGTTTAGGAAACGTGGAGTGGGATCTGGTTCATGAGAAGGGTCAAACCGAAGATAAGACCGAGGAGATAGAGAAGCTGAAGAAGGAACTGAAGGAAACCTCTAGAAGACTGAAAATAGCAGAGGAAGGATGGGTAAGAGAATCACATCGAGCTGATCGTGCAGAAAATGATAGTCGTGCAAAGAAGGAAAAGCATGAAGACACGTACGCCACACTTAATCATGCGATGGATGAGGTTCAAGAGCGAGTGTTAAGGTACCCCATCCAGTTTGAAGGACTTCCATCGTATATGTTGGATCGCATGACGATGTCTCGTATCATGAATGAGGAGCGTGGCAAGGCTATTGAGCACCTTGGAAGACAGGAATAGAATCTGTTTATCTATGTGAAAGACTTATATAGTTTTATGTAAATTCCGATGTGTTTATGAACTAAGGAATATGTTAATATTTGAATGTTTTAAATCCTGTGGATTCTTTATTTCAGGATAGATGATGTAAATAGCAGTATGCTATAGTTTAATGTTAAAACTTTTTATTTGAATGAAAAGATATCAAGTTGTTTGAGATGATGTGTTAAGTGATATGTTAAATTGTTGAGTAATGTCTTAACTATGTAGAGAAATAAATAAAGTTCTAATAAACGTTTATTTAACAGAAAAATGTCGCCAAGGAGAAGACAACAACATCAACCGACTCAGGAAGAGTCAACCAATAATAACAATAATGCCAACGTTAATCCAGTTCAACAGCTAGTTAATTTTCTAACTGGAGTCATGAATAACCAACCGCAAGCTCCACCTAGCACAACGTTTAAAGATTTTAAGGCGGTGGGACCGCCAGAGTTCAAAGGTTCCAGAAACCTGATCGAGGCTCAAACGTGGGTGATGGAAATGGAGAAGGTTTTCGACGTTGCTAGGGTTCGAGAAGATCAGAAGACCGTTTTTGCGACATTTATGCTGAAGTCTGAGGCTAGCTACTGGTGGCAGGCAAACAAGATGCGAGGAGGAGAAGGTGTAATTACGTGGGAGAGATTCAAAGAGATGTTTTTCGAAATGTATTTCCCAGTTAGTTCGCAGAATCAGATGGAGGTGCAATTTCTGGAACTGAAATAGGGAAACATGAGCGTGCCTGAATACGCGGCTAAATTCGATGAGTTGGCAAGGTTTGCCCCGTATCAAGTACACACTGACGAGAGGAAAGGCAGACGATTCGAACAAGGACTGAAGCCTTGGGTATACAGCAAGGTATCAATGTTTCAACTTAACACGTTTGCGGGAGTTTTGGAAAAGGCCATTCTCGCGGAAGGAGGAAGTGATGCAGTGACTAAGTACAACCAAGAACAGAAAAAGAAAAAGAGTGAGAATGAAGGTAATAACAAGACTGGTGGAAGTAATATTGGGAATAATAATAATCAGAAGAGGAAGTGGAAGGATAACTCGACAACTGGAAGTCAACACGGAGGGCAGAAAAAGAAGATAGAAGCATGTCCGACTTGCGGAAAGGCACATCTAGGAGTTTGTTTGAAGGGAAAGAGAGTGTGCTACAATTGTGGTCAGGAAGGCCACATAGCACCAAATTGTCCAAACCCAAAGAAGGGTGCTTGTTTCAACTGTGGTTCGAAAGATCATTTAGCAAGAGACTGTTCCAAGAAGGGATCGGGAGGATCAGGACAAGGAGGAAACCGGGGAAATAGCAGTGGAAATACCTTAACCATCACCGGACCACCTGCAACAAACCGACCAACCGCCAGAACTTTCAATATGACGGTGCAGGATGCAATCCAGTCTTGTGATGTGGTGTCAGGTATCATTCCGATCAATGAAATTAATGCTTACGTTTTATTTGATTCGGGTGCTACTTGTTCCTTTATATTCGATGACTTTGCTAATAGTTTAGATTTGCTTATGGATGAATTGGATTACCCCATGAACATAGAAATTGCGAATAGAGAAATAATCCCTGTTAAGCATGTGTATAAGAATTGTAGAGTGGATATTAAGGGTAATATCATGAATGTAGATCTTATCCCTATTCGATTGGGGGAATTCGACGTTATATTGGGTATGGATTGGCTATCCAATTATGGGGCTGTAATTGACTGCCAAAAGAAGCGTATTAACCTTATGACTCCGTCAAAGGTTGTGTTTTACGGTAGAAAGTCGCCTAGACAAGCGAGTTGTCTGACGATGTTGCAGGCCAGGAAGTTATTAAGACAAGGCTGTGTAGGATATTTAGCTTACATAGTCAACAGTCGAAAAGAGAACCCGAAGGTAGAGGAGATACCGATTGTGAGGGACTTCGTCGATGTATTTCCAGACGATTTGCCAGGACTTCCACCAGATAGAGAAGTAGACTTTGTGATTGATTTAGCGCCGAAAACTGCTCCAATATCGAAGGCACCATACCGAATGGTGCCAGTAGAGATGAAGAAATTAATGGTACAACTACAAGAATTGTTGGACAAAAAGTACATTCAACCGAGCGTATCGCCGTGGGGAGCGCTAGTGTTGTTCGTGAAAAAGAAGGACGGATCGATGAGGCTCTGCATTGACTACAGAGAATTAAATAAGGTCACGATTAAGAACAGATATCCATTACCAAGGATCGATGATCTGTTTGATCAATTGAAGGGAGCAAAATACTTTTCCAAGATTGACTTGAGGAGTGGTTATCACCAACTGAAGGTGAGGCCAGAGGATGTACCGAAGACAGCGTTCCGAACGCGATATGGTCATTATGAGTTTTTAGTAATGTCGTTTGGTCTTACAAATGCTCCTGCAGTATTTATGGGACTAATGAATGGTGTATTCAAGCCGTTTTTGGACAAATTCGTGGTGGTATTTATAGACGACATTTTGGTATATTCCAAAACTAAAGAGGAACATGAAGAACACTTGAGGTTAACGTTGGAAGTATTGAGAAGGGAGAAGTTGTATGCTAAATTTTCGAAATGCGAATTCTGGATCGAGAAAGTACAATTTCTTGGTCACGTAATCGATAAAGATGGAATTTCGGTAGATCCATCCAAAGTAGAAGCTGTGATTAACTGGGATCAGCCGAGAACGCCGTCAGAAGTAAGAAGTTTTCTTGGATTAGCAGGATATTATAGAAGATTCATACAAGATTTTTCTAAGATCGCAACTCCGTTAACGAATTTAACTCGTAAAGCTGTGAAATTTATTTGGACGGAGAAGTGTAAGGAGAGTTTTCAAGAATTAAAGAAGAGGTTGAGTTCAGCGCCTGTGTTATCCCTTCCGGATGATACAGGAAATTTTGTTATTTTTAGCGATGCGTCGCATAAAGGACTTGGCTGTGTGCTGATGAAAAACGGCAAAGTCATTGCGTATGCATCACGACAGTTGAAGGATTACGAGAAGGGTTACCCAACCCATGATTTGGAGTTAGCTGCAGTTGTTTTTACTTTGAAAATTTGGAGGCACTATCTATACGGGGAGAAGTGTGAAATATATACGGACCACAAGAGTCTGAAATATATTTTTACACAGAAAGATTTGAATATGCGTCAAAGAAGATGGTTGGAATTAATCAAGGATTATGACTGTGAGATTTAATACCATCCGGGTAAGGCTAATGTGGTCGCCGACGCCTTAAGTAGAAAGGGTCGTGAGAAATTGATGATGTTGACTGCTCAGCAGGAGCTAATTGCAGATATGGAGAAACTGGAGTTAGAAGTGAAGTATCCTATGGAGATTGATGAGAAGCTATTTCAGATGCAATCTGGTACAACTCTACTAGATAGAGTGAAGGAGGCTCAGCTTCAGGATGATGAATGCAAAAAGGTAACATCGAAGATATCTGAAGGAACCGAACCAAGATTTAAGATGGATAAGGAAGGAATATTGAGATTTGAAAGCAGAATTTGGGTTCCGCCAGTACAAGAAATTAAGGAAGAAATTTTGAGTGAGGCTCATAGTTCAAGATATTCGATTCACCCTGGTAGTACAAAAATGTACCAAAATCTTCGACAACATTTCTGGTGGCCAAATTTGAAACGTGATGTTGCAGAATGTGTTGCCAAATGCCTGACATGTCAGAAAGTTAAAGCAGAACATCAGAGACCGAGTGGATTGCTACAACCGTTGGAGATCCCAGAATGGAAATGGGAACATATTACGATGGACTTCGTGGTTGGCCTTCCGACGACTCAGAAAGGCTACGACGCAGTATGGGTTATCGTTGACCGACTAACAAAATCCGCGCACTTCCTTCCTATCAAAATCAGATTTAACTTAGATCAGTTGGCAAGATTATATGTGAAAGAGATTGTTTCGAGGCACGGAGTGCCGGTGTCTATTGTTTCCGATAGGGATCCGCGCTTCACATCAAATTTCTGGAAACGTCTTCAGGAATGCATGGGTACACAACTGCGAATGAGTACAGCTTACCACCCTCAAACAGACGGACAGAGCGAACGAACGATTCAAACACTGGAAGATATGTTACGAGCCTGTGTAATGGACTTCAAAGGAAATTGGGATGATCACCTACCGTTGGTAGAGTTCGGCTACAACAACAGTTACCACGCTAGTATTGGTATGCCACCTTACGAAGCGTTATACGGTAGAAAGTACAGAACTCCGCTTTATTGGGATGAAGTTGGTGAAAGATAATTGTTAGGGCCAGAATTGGTACAGCAGACGGCAGAAATAGTCAAAGTGATCCAAGCACGACTGGTAGCAGCTCAAGATCGACAGAAGAAATACGTTGATCCACATCGTAAAAATATCGAGTTTGAACCAGGTAGTTATGTTTTCTTGAAGGTCTCTCCCTGAAAGGGAAAGATCAGGTTCGGAAAGAAAAGAAAATTGAGCCCAAGATTTATTGGACCCTTTGAGGTACTGCGAAGAATTGGAGAAGTTGCGTACGAGGTAACCTTACCTCCAGCACTCGAGAATGTCCACAACGTCTTCCATGTTTCTGTGTTGCGACCTTACAAACCTGATTACAAGCATGTAATTGAATACGAACCCCTGCATTTTGAGAAAGACTTATCTTATGAAGAAATTCCTGTCCAAATTATCGACCGAAAAGAACAAGTTCTGAGAAATAAAGTTATACCTTCTGTTAAGATAATTGGAGGAACCACAACGCTGATGAAGCTACGTGGGAACTCGAAGAGAATATGATGAAGAATTACCCTCATTTATTTACTTAATTATTTGTAAGCAATTCTGGGGACAGAATCTTTGTAAGGGGGTGAGAATGTAACGGGTCGAATTTATTGAGTCGTGATTCTGGGGACAGAATCCTTTTAAGGGGGAAAGTTGTGACGAACGAGAATTTTTTAAATTAATTTTAATTATTTATTGAATTAAATAAATATTTTTTAAGGATTTAATTATTGGATTAAATAATTAATTGAGGCAATTGTGGTAGATTAATTTAATTATATATGTTACATTTATTGAATTAATGTAGAGAATTTTTAATATTCAAAGTATGTGGTTATGTGAGCTTATTGAATTAAATGAATTATTTAATTAAGCATGATGTTACTTTAATTAATTTAATTATTAATTAGAGATTTAATAAATTGTTATTATTTATTAATGAGAAAAATTAATTATGTGACTATATGAATTTATGAGAAAATATTATATTTTATTTATATAAATTAAATAAAATATTGGAGTTATTTTATAAGGAGTGTGACATTTATTAAACTATATAATAAAAGGTTTATTAAAATAATGAGCTTTGAATTTATTTGCTAAGCCAAACATAGCACTAAGAGAGGTTATGGGCAGTTAACCCATGACTGGGCAACTGACCACATCGCGTCAGTTTTATTTCTTCGACGCTTCCTCCTTCTTCTTCATAATTTCCTAAGTCTGGCATTATTTTCAGAGAGAGTTCAGAGAGAAAGTGAGAATTTGTGAGAGATATTATAAGTATTTAATTAACAGGTACTTGTAGAAAACTTTCATTAACCATCTCCTAACCTATACTCTGGGTAATTCTCCAAAACTCAACTTCTACATTTACGTCTCATAAATTGGCTTTTATATTGTTCTGTAAATCTCTGTATTTGGGAGATATGAGATGATTGTAATTTTATGTATGTGTTAATATGTATCAATTCGTGTTTAATTACATACATTACATGATTTCATATCATCAAGTTCATGAAAGTATGTCGTACGTATGTTTTTCAAAATAAACAGAGTACGTGATATGGCCATATGGCCTTATACGTGATAATTGATGTATTGATCTTATATTATCCCAAAATTTTACACCCTTATATTATCGAGCATGTTAATACGAAGAGATCAAGCCTTAAACGAACGGATTCGGTGTTATAACGAATCTGTAGTGTTAAATTATAAGTTTTTGTTCAAAATCCTCAAGAACATCAAGAACAATCCATTTTTTATGATTTAAATATGTGATTATATGTTTTAATGGGTTAAATTCACTTTATATATGTTGGGTTATGATTATACATGAATTATAACATGTGGATATATGTGATTTGGTGAAATTAGTGTTAAAAATGTGTTGATTTCGCTGTACTCTGTGTTCTTCGCGAACTGGGAATCAGTTTCTAGGGTCTTGCGCCGTGGCGCCAGCTCTAGAACTGATGTCTCGCGCCGCAGCGCCAAGACTCGAGCCACGGCGCCACAGCGCCGCAGCGCGGCTCCTTAGCACATTAGTGGCGCCGCAGCGCCACTCTCCAGAAAATGTCAGAAATGTATTTTTAAAATGGTTAAGTCTAACAATGTGTTAGTGGATTATTGTAATGAACATGTAATCATGTTAGAGGTATTATGAGATGATAAAATAGTTGTTTACCATGTATTAATATATTATATGTGAATTGAATTATTAAATACATAATTAGTTTGATAATTCATGAAGTATAAATTATGTGACAACGTGATAATTTGACTAAGTTTAGTCAATAATTAAAGTAGACAACGAGAATGAGTTTATATTGATTAGTTAATTTATAATTAACTGGTATTATGTATATGAATGGTATGTAGGATTTAATTCAAAGAACGTGCTTAGTTAAAGTGTAATCTACGCACGAGGCAAGTATCCTGTCCCTAACTCCATTCTATTGAGCAAGTTTCCTAAACTTAAACTCTTAAATTTGAGCAAGTTTCCTAACCCTACTTGTCATTATTATTCAAGTTTATTATTTACCTCGAGTAAATTATCATTGCCATTATTCAAGTTCAAATGTTATATTAAAAAATTGATTATCTTTTCAAAGTATGATTTAGTTATACAATAATTGTTCTATTGTATACTTCTAGAGATTATTATTCAAATTGAATATCATTGTTGTTGAACCTTATTAGACTAGTGAACCCTTAATGATTCAACTAGTCCATAGTTGATGAACGTTCTAAATTTCAGAACCCTTATTGAATTATCCAAACCAAACTTCCTTTGGTGCGGACTCGAATGTCAAACTTAGATGAACAACCCTGAAAAGGGATTCACTTATGCGTTAGCGTTAAGATATTGTGCACAGTATGGTACTAAGGGCTGATCCCCCTAAGTACGAGAAGAAGGTCCATAGTCTTATGACTGTTAAAGGTTTCAAGTATAACCCTTGTTAACCTAGGACATAGTTCAAGGTCTTATGACCCTCAGTATTCTTTTGATTCATGTTATTTATTCTTGATTCAAAAGTTGAGCTTTATTCAGATGTCCTTGATTATTCACATGTTATTATACTGTTGTTTCATTTTTTATACTTGTGGGCATTTGTGCTCACTCTTGCTTAATAATAACATTGCAGTTAAGAATGAAAGAAGCGATGAACCCTCCACTAGTAAGGGCAAGGGCAAAGTTAGCAAATGATGAAGACCTATTATTTATTAACTGTTGTATTTGTTTAAGACTTGAGTTATGTTGATGTTAAGACTTATTTATTTAGAATTTCACACAGATGTTTTAAGGTTAGAGTAACCTGGGGTTTATTTATGATTCAGTTGATGTAACCCTTAAGGGAAGAGATTTTTTTTTATGATTTCTATCTATTGTATGGTTTGATATTATTTATGGGTAGATAGATAGATGATGCTTGTACAGTGAACACCAAATCCCGTGGAATCGAAGTACCCGAATTTGGGGGTGTCACATTAAGTCTTTAGTTTTTAAAAAATTTTGCTAAACAGAGCCTTATGACTTTTGGATTTTTTGAATTTTAGACTTTTAATAATATAAATGAAATAAATAAAATATAAATAATATATATATATATATATATATATATTAATTTTGGTAACTGATAACTTATTAGTATATTTATTATAACGTAGGTTTTAGACGTTTGGGTGTGTGCGTTGAGTTTATTTTACGTATAGTGTATTTGGCCTAAAGCCTGAGCGTAAGAAGAAAAGGGAAATTATCAGAGAAAAATAGAGAGAGTTTGAGAGAGCCTGAGAGAGAATCAAGAGAGAATTCCTGAGACTTTCAAACAATTATCTGTGGTTAACAAGGATTAAGCAAGAGAAGGTATGTTACATAACCTTAACATATATGTTTTACGCAATAATTCCTAAGTCTCTGTGTTCTTGACTGTAGTATAAAGTTTGTACAAATTTTTTGTAATTCAAATGTTTATAATTGGTAATGAAAAGTATGTGCATATGTAATTGTAATGTTATAACTAGCATATATATATGTGATTGTATGTTGAATTATGCCTTAAAGAAAGGAAATGGTTTTATAGTGAATAGATGTATGAACATGACTTGTAGGAGTAATAAAATTAGTATTTGATTGTGAGATAATTGTGAAATTGAACCATGAATATGTTAATTGGGTAAGAAATAAAGAGAACGTAGTTCAAATGAATCAATTTGGTGTATAATTGTGGTTATAGTGTTAACTTTGTTAAACAATGTCAACAATGGAGTTTTGGTTTAAAACATGCATTCAAGGATTTAATCTTTCAAAATTTGTTGTTGAGTTGTTTTAAATTAGTATATGTATGATGGGTAATGTTTATGTGTAAATTATGTAAGTTATACATGATAAATTGGTGTTAGAAATTAAGATATAGACAAAAATTAGCCTTGTTCTGTTCTTCGTGCTCGGTTTTGTAAAGTTCGGCGCCTCAGTGCCAAAATTAGCGTCTCAGCCCCGACCCATGTCCTGGGATTCGCGCCGCAGCGCTAACACCGCACCGCAACTCCGGTTAACAGAATGGCCAGAAATGATTTTTCTTTTACACAGAGCCTGTAAATGTTGATATGATGCAATATTATGACAGTTAAAAATGTAATTTTGTTATTGTGGTATTATAGTGCTAAGAATGAGCATATTATTAATAATTAACAAGTTTTTTTACTAATGTAACTTGACTATGTGATTAAAAATCAAAACATACATGAAATAGATACTTATTTATATGTAGAGTATTTGTAATGACTAATTATGTCATGATGATATGTGTATAGGATATTATGAATCGAATTATTACGGTTTAGCTTACATGCAAGGCAAGTTTTCTAACTCTAAACTTTTGTTGAGCAAGTTTCTTAACTTTAATTATATTGTGCAAGCTCCTAAACCTTACCTCTTGATATTGAACAAGTTTCTCTAATATTTAACTTGTTATTTAGCATGCAAGTTCTACATTATGATATATTAATATTGAACAAGTTTTATCATTCAATTTTCTATTTGTTATGCATGCTCAGTACTCAATTCTAAATAACCTTAGCTTAATATTGTTCAAGCAAGGTATGTTATGTTATTCAATGCTTATGCTCTTAGATTATTCCTAAAGCATGACCTTTGTATACAACATTGATTCACTTATGATTTATTTTATAGCATAATGTTATTACCTTTTTTTATTCAACTAATCCTTAGTTGATGTTCGTTAAACCTAAATTATCTTGAAACTTATCCAAACCAAACTTATTTTGGTGCAGACTCGTATTCTAAATGCTGAGATGAACAACCCTATTATAGGGGATAATTTACGCATAGCGTTGAAATATTTGTGCACAATACATTGTACGAAGGTCTGATCCCCTAAGTACGAGGAGTCCCTATAGTCTTATGACTGTTAAAGTTTATGTTGAAAGATTACTTATAACTATGGACATAGTTCGTGGTCTTATGACCCTCAAATACATATTTCAGATTTTGATTATCATTGATAGAACCTATTGTTCAGCTCCATTGAGCCTATTATTTGGCATTTGTTATGAAGTTTTATTCATTGTCATTTCAAGTGAGTATTGTTTGCTCACTCTTGCTTATATAACTATTACAGCTAAAGTTGAGAAGGTCGATGTACCTAGCACTAGTAAAGGGAAAGGAAAGATGAACAAGTATTGAAGACTTGTAAACATGTTGATTTTTAATATTGTCAGACTTTATTTTAAATCTTGTGATGTAATTATTTAATTTCCGCATATGATGTTTGTATTTAAAGGTTAGATAACCTGGGAGAGTTTATTAAACTTATTGATGTAATCCTTTAATGGGAAGGTTTATTATTAAATTTTTTATGATTGGGTAGTTAGACATGAATATTTTTATCAAGTGAACACTAAATCTTGTGGGAATGAAGTACTCAGATTTGGGGGTGTCACAAGTATGACATTAAGCTGAATCAAGGTAGTATTTAAAAAGCATAAGGTCGGGCTTACGTTAGTCTTGAATTAGATTAAATTGGTCCTGATTTTGGGGGCGTTACAAGTGGTATCAAAGCTAAGGGTTATAAACCTTAGGTAGGTCTACCTTATGCTATAACTGTAAAGAACGAATATGAAATACGAATGAAAGAAAATTCGTATTGATCAAAGAGTAAGATAAGATTTGATAGGGTTGGGTAGGATTTCAATTGAAGACTTATGTGATAGTTGAGTTATACAAACTTTTGTATGGGCAGGAGTTTTATACTTGGTCTAATGACTACTTAGTCAATCATAGTGATAATAATTGAAATGTCGGTGTCACGCTATCGGTATGTGTATGATCAGAAGATGATTCTTTTCTCATATGTATATTCGATAGTAAGAGAATATAAGACTAGGTGTGACTTCCTAAAACTCATACTTATGGTGAGTTTGTGGCTCATAATCATATGGTATATTTTTGAATCCCTAAGCGTATGGATAGTCCCTGATTGGTTCTTGGACTACGTATTGCTAGGGCAAGTTCCTAAACTCATATATTAAAAGTTCCTAAACACATAAAGTGTGGTAAGTTTGATGAACTATACCAGGATATAGGAATGTTATAAATTATGAGCTAATTGTTTTGGTATATTAAACATTGATGCTATTAGAGATGAATTGGTGTATTCATCATAAAAGAATAGTAATGCGCATATTACTATTTAGAGGTATTAATTAAGATAATACGATTGATTTTAGAATGCCAGAAAAATGCAAGGATAGCAAACTCTGAAGTGAGTTAAAGATGACCAACCCTAAATAGAAGGGTATGGTTAATCCGATATTATCAAAAAGACATAGAAGATGACAAAATAAGAAGTTAGACACTAGTGTTGTGTCATAATCTATCAGACACTGGTGATGTGTTATAACCAACCAGACACTGGTGATGTGTCATAATCAAATAGACACTGGTGATGTGTTATAAAAAGATAGACATTGGTGATATGTCATAAAGAAACAGACATTGGTGCTGTGTCATAAACATCGGTGATATGTCATAAAGAAGCTTGACATTGGTGATGCGTCATAATGGAAAGACAGACACTGATGATGTGTCATAGCAGAGCAGCCACTGATGATGCGTCATAATAAGATAAATACTGATGATATGTCATAAAAAGCTAGTCATGGGTGGGGCTAGATAAAAAGTAGACAATGATAATGTCAGGATAAGATAATCATAAGTGATGATAAAACAAACATAGGTGGTGTTATGATAATAAGAACATGCATAAGGGATGTCGAAATTAAGATATAGGTGATGTCCAAGATGCATAGACTCATGTAGTGATAAAAGAAAGTAGACTGCGAATAGGGTCAAAGGTGTAAGATTAATTCTGAAAATGTTATAACCTTCAACAATAATAGTAAAAGATTTCGTATGAAATAGCAAAAGGCTATTAAGTATTTGGAGATGCGTGAATATGTATATATTGATATGTGCTATGTGGTAGTTAAGATTTAGGATAAATAGTAAAATGCTTTAAAGTGGAAAGATGAGAAAATAACATATTTTTATTATAAAGAACAATGCCACCAAGAAGGGATCAGCGTAATCAAGAAGAAATAGAGGGCGAAACTAGGGATCAAGTGGATCCTATGCAGCACTTTGTTAATCTTCTTGCAGGGGCGATAAATAAAAATTTTGTGCCAGAAAATGCAAATCCTCAAACATTATATGCGACGAACGAGAATTTTTTAATTAATTTTAATATTTATTGAATTAAATAAATATTTTCGATGATTTAATTATTAGATTTAATAATTAATTGATGCAATTATGGTAGATTAATTTAATTATATGCGTTGCAATTATTAAATTAATGTAGAAAAATTTTATTATTCAAGTATGTGATTATGTGAGCTTATTAAATTAAATGAAATATTTAATCAAGCATGATGTTATCTAATTAATGTAATTATTAATTAGAGATTTAATAAATTGTTATTATTTATTAAAGAGAAATTTAATTATGTGACTATGTGCATTATTGAGAAATTATTATATTTTATTTAAAGTAAATTAAATAAAATATTGATTTATTTTATATGGATGTGACATTATTTAAACTATATAATAAAGCTTTATTAAATTAAATGATTTTTTTTAAAACCTATTTTTTTAGCTAGCCAAACATGGCCTTAGTGGAAGTTACCACCAGTTAACCATGACTGGGTTAACTGGCATTGGCGCACGTCAGTTCTCTGTTATTCTTAACAAATACGCTTTCTTTTTCTTTTGCTGCCATTATTGCCTAAGTCTAGAATAGCATATCAGAGAGAAAACTTGAGAGTTCAGAGATTTTGAGAGTTAAGAAGAAATTGGGGAAGGTTTCAACACTACTAATCTACTTTGGCTAATCTCTTCAACCCAATTTTTATTATTTCGCTCTTTAAAAGTTTCACGAATATAAGTTTCAAAGTTTTGGTTTAACCTCTGTAATTGAGTTAGGAGTATTGATTATGAGTTGTATATGTGTTATGTTATATCACACCGTACTTAATTATATATTGTTGCAAACCATAACATCAGTATTGTGAAAACATGTCGTACATATGTTATTTCAAAATAAACAGAGTACGTGATATGGCCATATGGCCATATATGTGATAATTGATGTATTGATTATATATTATCCCTAAATTTTATACCCTTATATTATTGAGCATGTTAATGCGAAGAGATCAAGCCTTAAACGAACGGATTCGGTGTTATAACGAATCCGTACGGCTAAATTATGTGTTTTGTTCAAAAACTTCAAGAACATCAAGAACAGTCCAGTTTTACATGATTTAAATCTGTGATTATATGTTTTAATGGGTTAAAATCACTTTATAGATGTTGTATTATGAATATACATGAACTATAACTTGTGGGTATGTCTAATTTTGAGTAGAAAATAAGAAATTGGGAGAAATTGGCATATTCTGCGATTTTTCGCGAACAGCCATTTCTGTGTCTGGTAAGTCGCGCCGCAGCGCCGGCTCCCAGTTCATTTCCCGCGCCGCAGCGCCACCGTGCCGTAGCGCCATGACTCGAGGCACGGCGCCACAGCGCCGCAGCGCCAAGGGCCCGGCCACAGCGCCACGGCACCGCAGCGCGAATCCTTAGTTCATTAGTGGCGCCGCAGCGCCACTCCCCAGAAAATTCAGAAATGTATTTTTAAAAATATTTAAGTCTAATAATGTGTTAGTGGATTAATGTAATGAACATGTAAACATGTTATAGGTACAAATGATGTGACAAAGTGAAAATTTGACTAAGTTTAGTCGAATAATTAAAGTAGTCAAAGAGAAAGAGTTTATAATGATTAGTTAAGTTATAATTAACTGGTATTGTGTATATGAATGGTATGTAGGATTTTTAATTCAAAGAACGTGCTTAGTTAAAGTGTAATCTACGCACGAGGTAAGTATCCTATCCCTAACTCCATTCTATCGAGCAAGTTTCCCTAACCCCACTTGTCATTATTGTTCAAGTTTATTATTTACCTTGAATAAATTATCCTTGTTATTATTCAAGTTCAAGCATGATATTAAAGATTAATTATCTTTCCAAAGCATGATTCAGTTATACAATAATTGTCCTATTGTATACTTTTGAGATTATTATTCTAATCAAATATCAATTATTGTTGAACCTTATTAGACTAGTGAACCTTATTGATTCAACTAGTCCATAGTTGATGAGCGTTCTAAATTTCAGAACCCTTGATGAAAGTATCCAAACCAAACTTCCTTTGGTACGGACTCGAATGTCAAACTGAGATGAACAACCCTGTATAGGGGATTAATTACGCTTTAGCGTTAAGATATTGTGCACAGTGTGGTACTAAGGGCTGATCCCCCTAAGTACGAGAAGGAGGTTCATAGTCTTATGACTGTTAAAGGTTTCAAGTATAAACCTTGTTAACCTAGGACATAGTTCAAGGTCTAATGACCCTCAGTATTCTTTTTATTCATGTTATTTATTCTTGATTCAAAAGTTGAGCTTTATTCAAATGTCTTTGATTATTCGCACGTTATTATACTGTTATTTCATTTTTATACTTGTGGGCATTTGTGCTCACTCTTGCTTAATAATAACATTACAGTTAAGAACGAAAGAAGTGATGAACCCTCCACTAGTAAGGGCAAGGGCAAAGTTAGCAAGTGATGAAGACTTGTTATTTTAATTGATGATGTATTTATGTTTAAGACTTATGATGATGTTTAAGACTTATTTGTTTAGAATTCCGCACAGATGTTTTAAGGTTAGAGTAACCTGGGATTTATTTATGATTCAGTTGATCTAACCCTTAAGGGAAGAGATTTTATTATGATTTCTATCTATTGTATGGTTTGATATTATTTATGGGTAGATAGATAGATGATGCTTGTACAGTGAACACCAAATCCCGTGGAATCGAAGTACCCGGATTTGGGGGTGTCACAAGTTGGTATCAAAGCTGTAGGTTATGAACCTTAGGTGGGGGAACAACCTTAGGTAGTAACCTTATAGAAAGAAGATAGTAAAGGAAAACTCTTATCGAGTTCTAAGAAATAAATTTTTGTAATTTATTGAAGATAATAAAATACATTATGTGTTTATGTGTTAAGTATGCGTTAGATAGTATGACTTAGTAACTAAAACTTAAAATTTTGTTGTCAGGATGACGAATGTTGGAGAAGCTAGTCAAGCTGGGGAGGAAGAACCCCGATTACCTATAGTACCTACAAAGGAGGAGACCCGAGACATACATGTTGTTAGGGAACAGTTAGTTCGGAGGGAGTCATCTCCATTGATCACCGTTGTTGGTCAGGAGCATGAACCTGAGATTGATCCTGAGGAGGATCTTGAGGAGGAGTTTGATGAGGAGGAAGAAGAAGAGGAGCTACCACGGTACACTGTTAATGCTGAGATGTATGACACACTATATGATCGTAATGTGGAGTTACAAGATGAGGTTCAGGAATTGACTGAGCGAGCGACTGTTCAGCAGTCTACTTTAGAGGAGAAGGATAGAGAGATTGTGACCCTTCATACACGTTTAGGAAACGTGGAGTGGGATCTGGTTCATGAGAAGGGTCAAACCGAAGATAAGACCGAGGAGATAGAGAAGCTGAAGAAGGAACTGAAGGAAACCTCCGGAAGACTGAAAATAGCAGAGGAAGGATGGGTAAGAGAATCACATCGAGCAGATCATGCAGAAAATGATAGTCGTGCAAAGAAGGCAAAGCTTGAAGACACGTACGCCACACTTAATCATGCGATGGATGAGGTTCAAGAGCGAGTGTTAAGGTACCCCATCCAGTTTGAAGGACTTCCATCGTATATGTTGGATCGCAGGACGATGTCTCGTATCATGAATGAGGAGCATGGCAAGGCTATTGAGCACCTTGGAAGACAGGAATATAATCTGTTTATTCATGTGAAAGACTTATATAGTTTTATGTAAATTCTGATGTGTTTATGAACTAAGGTATATGTTAATATTTGAATGTTTTAAATCCTGTGGATTCTTTATTCCAAGATAGATGATGTAAATAGCAGTATGCTATAGTTTAATGTTAAAACTTTTTATTTGAATGAAAAGATATCAAGTTGTTTGAGATGATGTGTTAAGTGATATTTTAAATTGTTGAGTAATGTCTTAACTATGTAGAGAAATAAATAAAGTTCTAATAAACGTTTATTTAACAGAAAAATGCCGCCAAGGAGAAGACAACAATGTCAACCGGCTCAGGAAGAGTCAACCAATAATAACATTAACGCCAACGCTAATCCTGTTCAGCAGTTGGTGAATCTACTGGCTGGAGCAATGAATAACCAACCGCATGCTCCACCTAACGCAACATTTAAGGACTTCAAGGCGGTGGGACCGCCAGAGTTCAAAGGTTCCAGAAACCCGATCGAGGCTCAAACGTGGGTGATGGAAATGGAGAAGGTTTTCGACGTTGCTAGGGTTCGAGAAGATCAGAAGACCGCTTTTGCGACATTTATGCTGAAGTCTGAGGCTAGCTACTGGTGGCAGGCAAACAAGATGCGAGGAGGTGAAGGTGTAATTACGTGGGAGAGATTAAAAGAGATGTTTTTCGAAATGTATTTCCCAGCTAGTTCGCAGAATCAGATGGAGGTGCAATTTCTGGAACTGAAACAGGGAAACATGAGCGTGCCTGAATATACGGCTAAATTCGATGAGTTGGCAAGGTTTGCCCCGTATCAAGTACATACTGACGAGAGGAAAGCCAGACGATTCGAACAAGGACTGAAGCCTTGGGTATACAGCAAGGTATCAATGTTTCAACTTAACACGTTTACGGGAATTTTGGAAAAGGCCATTCTCGCGGAAGGAGGAAGTGATGCAGTGACTAAGTACAACCAAGAACAGAAAAAGAAAAAGAGTGAGAATGAAGGTAATAACAAGACTAGTGGAAGTAATACTGGGAATAATAATAATCAGAAGAGGAAGTGGACGGATAACTCGACAACTGGAAGTCAACACAGAGGGCAGAAAAAGAAGATAGAAGCATGTCCGACTTGCGACAAGGCACATCAAGGAGTTTGTTTGAAGGAAAAGAGAGTGTGCTACAATTGTGGTCAGGAAGGCCACATAGCACCAAATTGTCCAAACCCAAAGAAGGGTGCTTGTTTTAACTGTGGTTCGAAAGATCATTTAGCAAGAGACTGTCCCAAGAAGGGATCGGGAGGATCAAGACAAGGAGGAAACCGGGGAAATAGCAGTGGAAATACCTTAACCATCACCGGACCACCTGCAACAAACTGACCAACCGCCAGAACTTTCAATATGACGGTGCAGGATGCAATCCAGTCTCGTGAGGTGGTGTCAGGTATCATTCCGATCAATGAAATTAATGCTTATGTTTTGTTTGATTCGGGTGCTACTTGTTCCTTTATATCCGAAGACTTTGCTAATAGTTTAGATTTGCTTATGGATGAATTGGATTACCCCATGAACATAGAAATTGCGAATAGAGAAATAATCCCTGTTAAGTACGTGTTTAAGAACTGTAGGGTGGATATTAAGGGTAATATCATGAATGTAGATCTTATCCCTATTCGATTGGGGAAATTCGACGTTATATTGGGTATGGATTGGCTATCCAATTATGGGGCTGTAATTGACTGCCAAAAGAAGCGTATTAACCTTATGACTCCGTCAAAGGTTGTGTTTTATGGTAGCAAGTCGCCTAGACAAGCGAGTTGTCTGATGATGTTGCAGGCCAGGAAGTTATTAAGACAAGGCTGTGTAGGATATTTAGCTTACATAGTCGACAGTCGAAAAGAGAACCCGAAGGTAGAGGAGTTACCGATTGTGAGGGACTTCGTCGATGTATTTCCAGACGATTTGCCAAGACTTGCACCAGATAGAGAAGTAGACTTTGTGATTGATTTGGCGCCCGAAACTGCTCCAATATCGAAGACACCATACCGAATGGCGCCAGTAGAGATGAAGGAATTAATGGTACAACTACAAGAATTGTTGGACAAAAAGTATATTCAACCAAGCGTATCGCCGTGGGGAGCGCCGATGTTGTTCGTGAAAAAGAAGGACAGATCGATGAGACTCTGCATTGACTACAGAGAATTAAATAAGGTCACGATTAAGAACAGATATCCATTACCAAGGATCGATGATCTGTTTGATCAATTGAAGGGAGCAAAATACTTTTCCAAGATTGACTTGAGGAGTGGTTATCACCAACTGAAGTTGAGGCCAGAGGATGTACCGAAGACAGCGTTCCGAACGCGATATGGTCATTATGAGTTTTTAGTAATGTCGTTTGGTCTTACGAATGCTCCTGCAGCATTTATGGGACTAATGAATGGTGTATTCAAGCCGTTTTTGGACAAATTCGTGGTGGTATTTATAGACGACATTTTGGTATATTCCAAAACTAAAGAGGAATATGAAGAACACTTGAGGTTAGCATTGGAAGTATTGAGAAGGGAGAAGTTGTATGCTAAGTTTTCGAAATGTGAATTCTGGATCGAGAGAGTACAATTTCTTGGTCACGTAATCGATAAAGATGGAATTTCGGTAGATCCATCCAAAGTAGAAGCTGTGATTAACTGGGATCAACCAAGAATGCCGTCAGAAGTAAGAAGTTTTCTTGGATTAGCAGGATATTATAGAAGATTCATACAAGATTTTTCTAAGATCGCAACTCCGTTAACGAATTTAACTCGAAAAGCTGTGAAATTTTTTTGGAGGGAGAAGTGTGAGGAGAGTTTTCAAGAATTAAAGAAGAGGTTGAGTACAACGCCTGTGTTATCTCTTCTGGATGATACAGGAAATTTTGTTGTTTTTAGCGATGCGTCACATAAAAGACTTGGCTGTGTACTGATGCAAAATGACAAAGTCATTGCGTATGCATCACGGTAGTTGAACGATTACGAGAAGGGTTACCCAACCCATGATTTGGAGTTAGCTGCAGTTGTTTTTGCTTTGAAAATTTGGAGGCACTATTTATACGGGGAGAAGTGTGAAATATATACGGACCACAAGAGTCTGAAATATATTTTTACACAGAAAGATTTGAGTATGCGTCAAAGAAGATGGTTAGAATTAATCAAGGATTTTGACTGTGAGATTTTATACCATCCGGGTAAGGCTAATGTGGTTGCCGATGCCTTAAGTAGAAAGGGTCGTGAGAAATTGATGATGTTGACTGCTCAGCAGGAGCTAATTGCAGATATGGAGAAACTGGAGTTAGAAGTGAAGTATCCTATGGAGATTGATGAGAAGCTATTTCAGATGCAATCTGGTACAACTCTACTAGATAGAGTGAAGGAGGCTCAGATTCAGGATGATGAATGCAAAAAGGTAACATCGAAGATATCTGAAGGAACCGAACCAAGATTTAAGATGGATAAGGAAGGAATATTGAAATTTGAAAGCAGAATTTGGGTTCCGCCAGTACAAGAAATTAAGGAAGAAATTTTGAGTGAGGCTCATAGTTCACGATATTCAATTCACCCTGGTAGTACCAAGATGTACCAAGATCTTAGACAACATTTCTGGTGGCCAAATTTGAAGCGTGATGTTGCAGAATGTGTTGCCAAATGCCTGACATGTCAGAAAGTTAAAGCAGAACATCAGAGACCGAGTGGATTGCTACAACCGTTGGAGATCCCAAAATGGAAATGGGAACATATTACGATGGACTTCGTGGTTGGCCTTCCGACGACTCAGAAAGGCTACGACGCAGTATGGGTTATCGTTGACCGACTGACAAAATCCGCGCACTTCCTTCCTATCAAAATCAGATTTAACTTAGATCAGTTGGCAAGATTATATGTGAAAGAGATTGTTTCGAGGCATGGAGTGCCGGTGTCTATTGTCTCCGATAGGGATCCGCGCTTCACATCAAATTTCTGGAAACGTCTTCAGGAATGCATGGGTACACAACTGCGAATGAGTACAGCTTACCACCCTCAAACAGACGGACAGAGCGAACGAACGATTCAAACACTAGAAGATATGTTACGAGCCTGTGTAATGGACTTCAAAGGAAATTGGGATGATCACCTACCGTTGGTAGAGTTCGGCTACAACAACAGTTACCACGCTAGTATTGGTATGCCGCCTTACGAAGCGTTATACGGCAGAAAGTGCAGAACTCCGCTTTATTGGGATGAAGTTGGTGAAAGATAATTGCTAGGGCCAGAATTGGTACAGCAGACGGCAGAAATAGTCAAAGTGATCCAAGCACGACTGGTAGCAGCTCAAGATCGACAGAAGAAATACGCTGACCCACATCGTAAAAATATAGAGTTTGAACCAGGTAGTTATGTTTTCTTGAAGGTCTCTCCCTGGAAGGGAAAGATCAGGTTCGGAAAGAAAGGAAAATTGAGCCCAAGATTTATTGGACCATTTGAGGTACTGCGAAGAATTGGAGAAGTTGCGTACGAGGTAGCCTTACCTCCAGCACTCGAGAATATCCACAACGTCTTCCATGTTTCTGTGTTGCGACCTTACAAACCTGATTACAAGCATGTAAATGAATACGAACCCCTGTATTTTGAGAAAGACTTATCTTACGAAGAAATTACTGTCCACATTGTCGACCGAAAAGAACAAGTTCTGAGAAATAAAGTTATACCTTCTGTTAAGGTAATTTGGAGGAACCACAACGCTGAAGAAGCTACGTGGAAACTCGAAGAGAATATGATGAAGAATTACCCTCATTTATTTACTTAATTATTTATAAGCGATTCTGGGGACAGAATCTTTGTAAGGGGGGGAGAATGTAACGGGTCGAAATTATTGAGTCATGATTCTGGGGGCAGAATCCTTTTAAGGGGGGAAAGATGTGACGAACGAGAATTTTGTAATTAATTTTAATATTTATTGAATTAAATAAATATTTTCGATGATTTAATTATTAGATTTAATAATTAATTGATGCAATTGTGGTAGATTAATTTAATTATATGCGTTGCAATTATTAAATTAATGTAGAGAAATTTTATTATTCAAGTATGTGATTATGTGAGCTTATTGAATTAAATGAAATATTTAATCAAGCATGATGTTATCTAATTAATGTAATTATTAATTAGAGATTTAATAAATTGTTATTATTTATTAAAGAGAAATTTAATTATGTGACTATGTGCATTATTGAGAAATTATTATATTTTATTTAAAGTAAATTAAATAAAATATTGATTTATTTTATATGGATGTGACATTATTTAAACTATATAATAAAGCTTTATTAAATTAAATGATTTTTTTTAAAACCTATTTTTTTAGCTAGCCAAACATGGCCTTAGTGGAAGTTACCACCAGTTAACCATGACTGGGTTAACTGGCATTGGCGCACGTCAGTTCTCTGTTATTCTTAACAAATACGCTTTCTTTTTCTTTTGCTGTCATTATTTCCTAAGTCTAGAATAGCATATCAGAGAGAAAACTTGAGAGTTCAGAGATTTTGAGAGTTAAGAAGAAATTGGGGAAGGTTTCAACACTACTAATCTACTTTGGGTAATCTCTTCAACCCAATTTTTATTATTTCGCTCTTTAAAAGTTTCACGAATATAAGTTTCAAAGTTTTGGTTTAACCTCTGTAATTGAGTTAGGAGTATTGATTATGAGTTGTATATGTGTTATGTTATATCACACCGTATTTAATTATATATTGTTGCAAACCATAACATCAGTATTGTGAAAACATGTCGTACATATGTTATTTCAAAATAAACAGAGTACGTGATATGGCCATATGGCCATATATGTGATAATTGATGTATTGATTATATATTATCCCTAAATTTTACACCCTTATATTATTGAGCATGTTAATGCGAAGAGATCAAGCCTTAAACGAACGGATTCGGTGTTATAACGAATCCGTACGGCTAAATTATGTGTTTTGTTCAAAAACTTCAAGAACATCAAGAACAGTCCAATTTTACATGATTTAAATCTGTGATTATATGTTTTAATGGGTTAAAATCACTTTATAGATGTTGTATTATGAATATACATGAACTATAACTTGTGGGTATGTCTAATTTTGAGTAGAAAATAAGAAATTGGGAGAAATTGGCATGTTCTGCGATTTTTCGCGAACAGCCATTTCTGTGTCTGGTAAGCCGCGCCGCAGCGCCGGCTACCAGTTCATTTCCCGTGCCGCAGCGCCACCGTGCCGTAGCGCCATGACTCGAGCCACGGCGCCGCAGCGCCAAGGGCCCGGCCACAGCGCCACGGCACCGCAGCGCGAATCCTTAGTTCATTAGTGGCGCCGCAGCGCCACTCCCCAGAAAATTCAGAAATGTATTTTTAAAAATATTTAAGTCTAACAATGTGTTAGTGGATTAATGTAATGAACATGTAAACATGTTATAGGTACAAATGATGTGACAAAGTGAAAATTTGACTAAGTTTAGTCGAATAATTAAAGTAGTCAAAGAGAAAGAGTTTATAATGATTAGTTAAGTTATAATTAACTGGTATTGTGTATATGAATGGTATGTAGGATTTTTAATTCAAAGAACGTGCTTAGTTAAAGTGTAATCTCCGCACGAGTCAAGTATCCTATCCCTAACTCCATTCTATCGAGCAAGTTTCCCTAACCCCACTTGTCATTATTGTTCAAGTTTATTATTTACCTTGAATAAATTATCCTTGTTATTATTCAAGTTCAAGCATGATATTAAAGATTAATTATCTTTCCAAAGCATGATTCAGTTATACAATAATTGTCCTATTGTATACTTTTGAGATTATTATTCTAATTAAATATCAATTATTGTTGAACCTTATTAGACTAGTGAACCTTATTGATTCAACTAGTCCATAGTTGATGAGCGTTCTAAATTTCAGAACCCTTGATGAAAGTATCCAAACCAAACTTCCTTTGGTGCGGACTCGAATGTCAAACTGAGATGAACAACCCTGTATAGGGGATTAATTACGCTTTAGCGTTAAGATATTGTGCACAGTATGGTACTAAGGGCTGATCCCCCTAAGTACGAGAAGGAGGTCCATAGTCTTATGACTGTTAAAGGTTTCAAGTATAAACCTTGTTAACCTAGGACATAGTTCAAGGTCTGATGACCCTCAGTATTCTTTTGATTCATGTTATTTATTATTGATTCAAAAGTTGAGCTTTATTCAAATGTCTTTGATTATTCGCATGTTATTATACTGTTATTTCATTTTTATACTTGTGGGCATTTGTGCTCACTCTTGCTTAATAACAACATTGCAGTTAAGAACGAAAGAAGTGATGAACCCTCCACTAGTAAGGGCAAGGGCAAAGTTAGCAAGTGATGAAGACTTGTTATTTTAATTGATGATGTATTTATGTTTAAGACTTATGATGATGTTTAAGACTTATTTGTTTAGAATTCCGCACAGATGTTTTAAGGTTAGAGTAACCTGGGATTTATTTATGATTCAGTTGATGTAACCCTTAAGGGAAGAGATTTTATTATGATTTCTATCTATTGTATGGTTTGATATTATTTATGGGTAGATAGATAGATGATGCTTGTACAGTGAACACCAAATCCCGTGGAATCGAAGTACCCGGATTTGGGGGTGTCACATTATAGGTGGCAAGTTTTAAGGATTTTAAGAATGTGGGACCGCCATAATTTAAAGGAACCACTGAACCTATTAAAGCTCAAGCATAGATTAAGGAAATAGAAAAGGCATCTGATATTGCCAGGATAGGTGAGGAGCAGAAAACTTCTTTTACTTCTTATATGCTTAAAGGTAAAGCAAATTTTTGGTTGGAAGTAAATAAGAATAGAGTCGGTGAAGGAATGACTGGATGGGAAAGGTTTAAAGAAATTTTTTTTGAAAACTATTTTCCACCCAGTTCATAAAGTCATATGGAGATAAAATTTCTAGAGTTGAAACAAGAGAATATGTTAGTGTCCTAGTATACAGCTAAGTTCAATGAACTAGAAAGGTTTGCTCCACATCATGTGGACATGGAAGAAAAGAAAACGCATAGGTTTAAGCAAGGTTTGAAACCTTCGGTCTATGATAAGCTATCAGTGTTACAAATTAACTCCTTTGGAGCACTTTTAGAAAATGCTATAATAGCAGAGGAAGGAGATAAGACATCATGCCAATACAATCTGGAGGATTATAACAAGAAAAATAAAGGAAAAAAAATAAAATTGAAGGTAACAAGAAACGAACAAGGAATGACCATTCTGAAGAAAAGCAAGGTGACCCAAAGAAAAATGATGGGGGTTGCAAGAACTACGGGAAAAATCATACCGAGGTATGCAGAAAAGCTAAGAGGATATGTTTAATGTAATATCTGCAATTTTATGAGTAATATTAACAATTAAATTAGTAAAGGTTTGAATATTTATTTGAATATAAATATATATCTTTGTGGCATGAGAAGTGATGATTCAATTAAATTGAGTTAAGTGCGAGATAATCAAGAAATATGGTGGAAATGATGATAAGCTTAATTAAGCTTATCTGATATGCCTAGTGTGGCATAACTGTGGACTAAGTAATTTATTAATTAAATTAATGAGGAAATGGTTAAATAATGCGATGGACTAATTAGTGTTATTATCTTAATTAGTTATTTGTTAATGTGCAATTATACATGTTATGTGAGCATATAAATAAAATAACATCATGTATAATATATACGATAAGTTATTAAGGGTAATATTATAATGTGAATATTATTCCGTGAGACTATATAATAATAATCATAATTTATGTAATTCTACTGAACTGGAATAAAAGAGCCTTTGAATATTATAATGTGTATTTTAAATGTATGGGAGAAGATAAATTTAAGTAAATAAATATTTGCTATTAAATGTTTATTTCCATATTTATGTGTAATTGGGATAATAAGTTTATGGGAATAATGAGTTGTTAATATTCTCCTAATTTATATTTTAGCTCAATATTATTTGGACTAATCCAATGTACATGGATTATTATGTTTATGTGTATATGTGTCCATAACTTAAGCCTAGGAAATAGCATTAAGTCATCAAATGTAAACTAGTAAGCCAAAAAGGAAATAAACCTAAGTGTATTAACAACCATTTTGCTACTGCAGACCAAAATAAACTCCTTGTCCCATATTAAGTGTCTCAGCAATACTATATTAGTATCCTACCCCCTTCATTAGGTGAACTCAATGATGCAAATGATGGCTAGAGAATTGCTGGGAAGGAGTTGGTAGTGGCTTTTCACTAAATTCCTTATATCCAATGACTTCTTCTTCTTCCCTTTGGTTTCATTCTTAGGGCAAGATCCAAATATTGCGTAATAGCTTGGCTATAAATTGGAAGCTTCCCCTTCTCTAATTGAGTTGCTAGAATCTCTATTAAGTTTAAATTAAAGTGCAAGTGTTGTTGAATTGGAGACCAATCTGAAAGTTGAAGCAAGTGTGACGCCCCCAAATCCGGGTATCTTCCAACCCGACAGATGGTGCTACAGTTCACACATACATTCAATTGAAATACTTCAAAAGAGTGAATATGTCTTCTATATATTCCAAAACAATATTACCATTCCCAGGTTCTTTGTAACCATTACATATGATCTTTGTCATAATATCAAATAATTACAACATTCGTACTATACTATTACAAAGGCAACTATTTTTCTGCCTTAGACTTTCTTTTATTTTTTTCGGATCCTTGAGTTCGTTCAGTCTTAGCTGCATTCATATGGTTCAAGCAAGAGTGAGCATAACTAGCTCAGCAAGTATAACAATTTCATTAAGCAATAGGGTTTGAATCATATGAATCGTATATCTTCAATAACTGAATCAATAGTTATGAAGTACTATATATAATTCAAAATAGCACTTCTCTTTTCTTTAAAACGTTTAACAATAAACAACATAAGTTAAACATCAATTTTTGTCCAAGACCTTGAGCATTTCATTCTTTCTTTAAAAAGGGCAACCCGACACCAAGTCCGTAAGTCCGATATATCTTACGAGCACATCTAGGTGATCAGCCTATAGTACTCTATGTTGTACAATACTACTTCTTTAAACGTATTTACGTTTAAGTTTTGCAACCTCACGTGCCTGTCGTTTCACGACAAAACGTTTGTTTATTCATACTCAGTCTTTCTTTGAAATCAATACCAAAACAGTTTGGCAAAAGATAACAACATTGATAATAGTTTGGTAGATTATAAGGAAATCCACAAAACACATTAAGTCTAGCTGAAGGAATTGGCTTCAACTTTAATATACAATAATTCATGCGTAGGATACATGAATCACAAAATTTGTCCAGAAGAACATAGACAAGGGTTTAGAACACTTGCCTTTAGCGTCTTCTGCAGTTAATATACTTTTCCTTTGAGTCTTTAAGGATTCTTCAATACATGATCACATGACATACCACATTAGGTCATAAACAATCATGCATGGTCACTAATTTATCTTACCCTTCTTCTCAGTCTAACGATTCCTTAGATTGGTTAATATACGTTACGGTTTATCGTATTACTTTGTATTTACGTTCAAGTACTTTTCGTTAACCTTTAGTTGTTAACTTAAGGTTATAAGTATCCTTTAATGAGTTTACTTTAAGTTAATTAAAGTTACAATTTATCTTTAATCAACTTCCCCCTTCTTGCCTTCATTTTTAATTTCTTACGATCACCTTTCTAGTATTGGCGCTGCGGCGCCGGCTTTCTATACAGATCTCGCGCTGCGGCGCGAGTTAACAGTTTCTACATCTTAGTCTCGGCACTGCGGTGCCAAGGTACTATACTATGGCCACGCTGCGGCGCCACTTTACAGTGGGTTTGGGTCTCGGTCTGGCGCTGCGGCGCCAAGGTTAGTGCTTTGGGCAGCGCTGCGACACCGACCCTGAGCCTTAGACAATATTCACAGTTTGATTTCTTTGCAATATTTTCGGGCTTATAACTTATTCATTATAAGTCGAAATTGGCTAGTTCAAAAGTCGTTAACTCACATATTACGTGTACTACGATTTCATTAGAAAATATTACATTTTTGAATCCATTAACTTGGAATTCACCTATTAAGTTCTTTATTGAGCGTTCGTTAAACGTTCGTGAACGTTCAAAGCTCGTTTCTTCGTTCTAAGTCAAAATTTGACCATTTTTGAGTCCGCAACTGTAATAACCCAAAATTTTCGATATAATTAAATAATAAATTTTGCATTTAAATTTTTTTTATATAAAGGTGGGATTATGTGCAAAGAAAAGTATATGTATTTATGTGATAAATAAAACTTATTTATTATATGAATAATTATAAATAGATTCTTTTAAGAATTATTGATCGTTATAGGTTATATTCTTATTATAAATTAATTTTGTAATAAAAATATTTATTACTTATTTTCCATGAAAATATGATTATTATATATATGATATGATTATAAAGATTATTATGATATGTATTTTAATATATTAGTTAAGTTAATTATTTTAACTTAATTAATAATGGTTTATATGAAGGTTATGTCGGATATGGATTCAAAACCCTAATTCTGAATTTTGAATAAGGGATGAGAATATTAATATAATATTATTTATATTTCAGTTATATAAACATGCCTGATATGTGTGTAATGTTAATGTGTGAACAGTTATAGTAAAACAGTGCAAAACCCTAGCATTATGATAAACTATACTGCATAAGTCAATTACGACTGTAAAAATTGTTAAGTTGTGTTATAAAATTAATGACAATTATTATAGATTTAATGTTAATTAGGTAAACCATAATCAATATTTAGTAACACTAATTACTAAATTAGAACCCTAATTGTTAAGTTGTAAACCCTAATTATTAATTTAGCAAGATTAATGACAATTAGTAGAGTATGAAGCCTAATTTACAAATCCTAAGTGATTAGTGAACCTAATTTAATTCGGAAACCCTAATTCACATTTTTAGAAACTAAAATTTCCATTTTTGCCCTAATTGCATAATCCTAGAATTTGGACTTTTGGAACCTTAGGGTTTAACCCTAAGGATCAAACCCTAAGGATTGAACTGAATTGCCAAGATTGCCACTAAAAGTAAAAGCCAAATGACCAAAATACCCTTTTTATTATTTTAATAAGGTGGAGTGTAGATCTAGCCCTAGTAAGGAGTTGATGACCAACTCTAGCTAGCCATGTGGTCTAGTGATAAGCTTTAATCATTCAAATCTGGTAAACATGATCAGCCATTAGCATTACACCATATTATATATAGATTGAGAGAGAGAAAGGTTACTAACTTGCTCATTTTTACACCAATACTCAACCAAGACTCTCTCAACTCAAAACCTCCAAAAATATCTTGCTGGACCAGTCCATAATCAAGCCCCACTATCACTTACAGCAGATCAGAAACATTAGATCAAGAATTGGTTCATAGAAAGGTAAAACCCTAAACCTAAAATTCGATCTTTGATTCCATGTTATATGTTAGTTTTTGTGTGTTAAACATGTTGTTTGTAGTCCATATAGATGATCTGGGTTGGTAGATGATAGATCAATAACATCTAAGTGCTCAAATTTAAAGATTTATGAAATCTGGAAATTTTTCTTATGTGGTCTGACAACCGAATGTCAGACCTTCTAGATCTCAACATGTTTACTGTTTTGGCTGTTTAAATGTTTAAACTTGTAGTATGTTATGATATCTTTAATCTAGAACTGGAATCAGGGTGAGGGGATATGTAAATTTCATGTTATTCTTGGTCAAAACCCGCTGACCGGGCATGACCAGATGAATTCTGGAAAACCCAGAATTTGTTTTTCAGCGTCTGACAAGAAGTTCGTGGTCCTAGATCTAGCATGTGTTTGATGTTTTGCTCGTGTTACTGTATTTAGATTATACTCTTGTATGTGTACTACTTATTCATGCTCTTAGAACACCAAAACAATAAACAGGCTTCTTCTAGTAGACGGTCAAACTAAGAAAGAAGTTCACGAAATAAGTTTTCTAGGTAACCCATAAAACTTAAACCGTGACTTCTGACATGGTTTGACCGGGTTAGGTCTAGCATTTGTATTGTTGTTATGATGATGTTATATAATAGATCTGTACACCTACATGTTGTCTACACACTGGAAGCTAAATATCACAAAAACATTACAAGCATAGCATGTAGTGGAAGCCCAAAGTAAGACCATCGAGTTGTTCTTCATTCTGGGTAAACCAGAAATGAAGAACAGTCTCTGACAGCCACTTTGATGGCTTAGATCTCCTTATTGTGATGTGTTATGACTTAGATGATAATTGGATCTTGTAGTGTTGCAACAATACTTCAATGTCAGTGTCTTAGTTAGCTCAGATCATGATTAAACAGGGAACTAATTGTGGTTAAACATGACCCCTTGAACACTGCCTTGTCAGTGTTCTCGAACTCAAGAACACCAACAGCGACAGAAAGTGTCGCTATAGCCTATAGCGACGATTTTTATTATTTTTATTTTTCTAATTTCTGGAACATGATTAAAAATAGAAATAAATTCTAAAAATCATTTAAAAATAGTAAATAAATTCCGAAAATTATAAAATCTGTTTTAAAAATTATTTTAAGTCATAAAAATTAACTTTTAATAATTTGGCATATTTTCCATAAATATTAGTAATTATTTGAATATTATTTATTTAATAAATGCACTAAATAAATTAACTAAAAATGATTTTATTATATTAAAAATCATTTTAAATGATAATAAGATATTTAATAATATTTTAAGTTATAAAATATAACTTTTAATATTTTAAAGTAAATTTCATTAATTATTTAATATTAATGATATTAGATTTATTTAATAATTATATTAAATAAATAGATTAAAAATGATTTTATTGATTTAAAAATCTTTTAAAAAGGATATAAATGGTTTTAAAATATTTTAAGTAATTATAAATGACTTTTAATATTTTTGTGAAAAATACTTTAATATTTTAATATTAAGGATAATTGTTTAAAAATGATTTTTAATGTTTTAAAAATTATTTAAGGGTAATATTAATACTTTAAAAATATTTTGAGTTATTATAAATAACTTTGATATTTTGGCAATGGTTGCATTAATATTTTAATTTTATTTAAATACTAATGATAATAGAATTAACTAATATTTAAATCATTTAATAATGATTCTAGAGTTTGAAAAATCAAGATAAATTATAATAATTATTTAAAAATTATTATAAGTCATTTAAAAATAATATGACTGGTATTTAAAATATCTAGGATAATATTGAACTGCATGATAGAGTTTTAAACTCGATAATTACCCGATAAAGCCTTCGGTACACCGAACATATATAGTTTGACTGTATAAGTATTTGTTTGTGTCTTAATAACTGGTATAACTATATGACAATGTGATCAAGTTATGTGTTGACTGTAAATAACATTACTATGAGTTATAATATGTTATTCTAATGGATAGAACAATCTTATGAATGATAGGTTGTTGAATTAAAGATAGAACTAAGTTGTGTAACAATAAGCAGCAGACCAGGCAAGTATCCTACCCTTTGCATTTACTTTATGCAATGGACATGTATAAGTCAGTTTCAAAAATATATTGTTATTGTTATCGTTCATGTATCTATACCTTTGTAGATATACCAGTTCATGAATTATATCCAATCATTGTTTATCATTGTCGTATTATTGTATAATCCATATATATATATATATATATATATATATATTATATATATATATATATATATATATTGAATAACATGTGATTAAATAAAATGTTATTCATAGTATATACTATATATATATATATATATATATATATATATATATATATATATATATATATATATATATATCTATTGATTGCCAGTATGTATATATTAAGTAAAAGTCGTCTAAGCTATTTGATTAGCTAGACACAGATTTAAAAATATCGTTGAATATGATAAAACTTTTTTGTTTCCAATCAAATTGTTTTGGTTCGAATTCCCGACTAAGTATGAACATCCCGAACATGGGAAAACTTTTGTGCGCCAGAGGTGGATATGATGAACGAGAATATCGTTCTGATATGTAGTATTGATCAATACAGGGCATAACGGGCTGATCACCCCTCGTGCCTGTAAGTTATGACGGTTTACAGATGAAGTTCTGTTAAACCTTTTCAAAAATTTGAAAACAAAGTTCATGGTCTATCGACTGCTCACCAATTATATTCAGTACGTAGTTTCAAAAATTTGAAATAGAAACGTTATATTGTTTAGTATTGCTTCAGTTTACTTCACAACTATTGCTTCGTTATTGAAGTGTCGTTCAAAGAAAATATTTAATCCTTTCAGTTAATGTTTATTGTTTGTTATTACTTGCTGGGCACTCAAATGCTCATTCTTGCTTAATTTAAATGTTTTCAGCTATGTATGATCGACCCGAAGGTTCAGGCAAGAACAGAGGGAAAGGAAAGCTAGCCGATTAAGTTTGTGTTATCTTATGTAATAGCTAGACTTAAATAAGATTATGATATTTATTATCTATCATGTAATGAAATATTTTAAAGGTCGCGTACCTGGGATTTAGATAACTCTGATATGTAAATTAAGTTTGATATTTATGACATTATTATTATTATTCCGCTCAAAGAAATGGTATCATGATGAACTAAATTCGGGTTTTAAGCACCTTAATTTGGGGGCGTCACAGGTTGGTATCAGAGCTTTAAGGTTAGAAACCATAGGTGGGATAAACCTTAGGCTATAACCTTAGGGCAGAGGAAAACGTTGAAAATACAAATAACTTGTATAGAGTTTTAAGGGAGATAAATTGAATAAATTCATCGTCAAACCAAATAAAAGATAACTTATATAAAAGTATTATTTGTTGTGTGTATATATTATATACTAATCTAGATAATTTTGTGTAGATGTCAGGAGGAAGAGGATTAGGATACCCTCAGATCGTAAAGAAGGAGTCAATCTCCATAACCGAGCCAATATCAAAGTCAATAGCTGAAGTAGAGGCTCACGTTGAAGATAACCTTGATGAGGTGATCATTTTGGAAAATATAGTACCGGACCCATAAATAGTGGAGCTAATAGATAGTGATTCAGACACCGAAGTTGGAGCTGATCCAGCATCAATTAAAGTGCAGAATCTGAGGAACAATATTTCTTCTCTGAAAAAGTTGTGGGAAATAGAAAAGTTACTAAATAGTCAATTGTGAAAGGCATTAATTGAAACGATGGAAGAACAAGATAAGCTTAAGATCTAAATTGATCAGATGGGAGCCAAGAGCAACATATCGTGTGCAGTTCTGAGCAAGAAGGGGAAAAAAAGATAGAAGATCACGACGTAGGAAAACCAGATAAGAAGAAAGGGAAAAAATATGTTACATTTGCGACTATGAGGAACATACCTCTCTTTATTGTCCGGACTATAAGCAAGGCGAATGTTTTATTTGTGGGTTGGAAGGACATCAGGTGAAAGGTTGTCCAGAGTCAGGGAGGAGGTGTAGGAAATAAGTAGAATTAGTATTTTATTATATGACAAGTATGTCTATGTAATGTAATATTTCCAACTTTTGTATAAGTTGTAGAAGCGATTCCCAACTTTTGTGGTCACAAAGGGATATCGGATGTTTAAAGCAGTATGTGCTATGTTATGTACTATGAAATAGTCGAATGAATATGAATCTATATTTGATTAATGAAACAAGTTTAAAATATTAAACTTATACGATAAAGTTTAGAATGTAAGTTAATAAAATATAGATTATGTTTCATTTAACCAGATAATGCCGTCAAGATGTTAAACTCGAAACCAAAGGGCAGAAGAATTTGTCAACAATGCTGGAGGACAACAACCAGATCTGATGCAGAATTTCGCAAACATGGTAGCTCAAGCCATGCAGAATTGAATGCCGGCCGCGATTCGCGAACTTCAAATATTTTAAGGCTGTAGGACCGCCAGAATTTAGAGGTACCACTGACCCGATAGAAGCCCAAACTTGGGTTAAGGAAATAGAAAAAGAGTTTGTAGTCGCTAGGGTAGCTGAGGGGCAAAAGGCAGCTTTTGCCACCTATATGATGAAAGGAAAGGCAAATTTCTGGTGGGAGGTAAATCAAGTTAGGGCAGGAGAAGGAGTGATAGCATGGACTAGGTTTAAGACGTTGTTCTTTGAGAACTATTTCTCATCTAGTGTGAATGCTAGGATAGAGGTGAAGTTTTTGGAATTGAAGCAGGAGAACATGAAAGTTGTGGAGTATGCCGCAAAGTTCAATGAATTGGCTAAGTTTGCTTTACATCAAGTTGATACGGAGGCAAGGAAGGCAAGGAGGTTTGAGCTGGGCTTAAAACCCTGGCTCTACAATAAGGTGGCGGTATTGCAAATAAATACTTTTGCAGCACTTTTGGAGAAGGCTATCATAGCCGAAGGGGGAAGTGAGGCCATGAGCCTCTACAATAAGGATAAAAAGATCAAGGGTAAGGTTGAGGGAGCTGGGAAGGTAGAAACAGGTAGTGGTAGTGGGAATGGAAAAAGGAAGTGGAACAATTTTGAAAATGTCCAAGTTAAATAGGAAGGTGTGAGGAAGCAGGTTGTGCAGTGTAAGAATTGTGGGAAGAATCATTTAGGTGAGTGTCTTAGTGGTAAGTTAGTGTGCTATAAGTGTGGGTAGGAGGGACATATCTCTCCTAACTGTCCCAATCCTAGGATGAACAATGGATGTTTTCTATGTGGATCACCGCAACATAAGGTAAAGGACTGTCCGAAAAGGAGAATGGATGCAGGAAGCATGAATGCAGGGAAGGGTAGCGGAACACTGGTGATAACGGGACCAACTTCAACAAAATCAATCGCAAGAGTCTTCAACATGACGGTTCAGGATACCGTAGCAGCCGTGGATGGAACTTCAGGTATTATTCGAATAAATTTTATTTTTCTTAAATATGATTTTATTTTATTTTGTTATAAAGAAATTTTGGAGGAGAAATTTGAGTTCTGTTAGAAATCAAATTTTCGTATGATCAGATAGACAAGTTTTATGTTAAATGGTTAAGGATCAGTTCGATCGACTCTAATCGAGATCTACTTGAAATGACTGTGTATGCTATTTTTCCTAGTATCTATAAGTTTTGAAGCGGTGATTCGGAATTCTTATAAGGGAGGGTGGATGTAATAACCCAATATTTTCGATAAAATTAAATAATAAATTTTGCATTAAATTTTTTTTATATAAAGGTGGGATTATGTGCAAAGAAAAGTATATATATTTATGTGATAAATAAAACTTATTTATTATATGAATAATTATAAATGAATTCTTTTAAGAATTATTGATCATTATAGGTTATATTCTTATTATAAATTAATTTTGTAATAAAAATATTTATTATTTATTTTTCATAAAAATATGATTATTATATATATGATATGATTATAAAGATTATTATGATATGTATTTTAATATATTAGTTAAGTTAATTATTTTAACTTAATTAATAATTGTTTATATGAAGGTTATGTCGGATATGGATTCAAAACCCTAATTCTGGATTTTGAATAAGGAATGAGAATATTAATATGATATTATTTATATTTCAGTTATATAAACATGCTTGATATGTGTGTAATGTTAATGTGTGAACAGTTATGGTAAAGCAGTGCAAAACCCTAGCATTACTGATAAACTATAGTGCATAAGTCAATTACGACTTTAAAATTGTTAAGTTGTTGTGTTATAAAATTAATGACAATTATTATAGATTTAATGTTAATTAGGTAAACCCTAATCAATATTTAGAAACCTTAATTACTAAATTAAAACCCTAATTGCTAAGTTATAAGCCCTAATTATTAATTTAGCAAGGTTAATGACAATTAGTAGAGTGTGAAGCCTAATTTACAAATCCTAGTGATTAGTGAACCTAATTTAATTAGGAAACCCTAATTCACATTTTTAGAAACTAAGATTTCTATTTTTGCCCTAATTGCATAATCCTAGAATTTGGTCTTTTGGAACCTTAGGGTTAAACCCTTAGGGTCAAACCTTAAGGGTTGAATTGAATTGCCAAGTTGCCAATAAAAGTAAAAGCCAAATGACCAAAATACCCTTTTTATTATTTTAATAAGGTGGAGTGTAGATCTAGCCCTAGTAAGGAGTTGATGACCAACTCTAGCTAGCCATGTGGTCTAGTAATAAGCTTTAATCATTCAAATCTGGTAAACATGATCAGCCATGAGCATTACACCATATTATATATAGATTGAGAGAGAGAAAGGTTACTAACTTGCTCATTTTTACACCAATACTCAATCAAGACTCTCTCAACTAAAAACCTCCAAAAATATCTTGCTAGACCAGTCCATAATCAAGCCCCACTATCACTTGTAGCAGACCAGAAACATTAGATCAAGAATTGGTTCATAGAAAGGTAAAACCCTAAACCTAAAATTCGATCTTTGATTCCATGTTAGATGTTAGTTTTTGTGTGTTAAACATGTTGTTTGTAGTCCATATAGATGATATGGGTTGGTAGATGATAGATCAATAACATCTAAGTGCTCTAATTTAAAGATTTACAAAGTTTGGAAAATTTTATTATGTTGTCTGACAACAGAATGTCAGACCTTTTAGATCTCAACATGTTTACTGTTTTGGCTGTTTAAATGTTTAAACTTGTAGCATGTTATGATATCTTTAATCTAGAACTGGAATCAGGGTGAGGGGATATGTAAATTTCATGTTATTCTTGTTCAAAACCCGTTGACCGGGCATGACCAGATGAATTCTAGAAAACCCAGAATTTGTTTTTCAACGTCTGACAAGAAGTTCGTGGTCCTAGATCTAGCATGTGTTTGATGTTTTGCTTGTGTTACTGTATTTAGATTATACTCTTGTATGTGTACTACTTATTCATGATCTTAGAACACCAAAACAATAAACAGGCTTCTTGCAGTAGACGGTCAAACTAAGAAAGAAGTTCACGAAATGAGTTTTCTGGGTAACCCAAAAAACTTAAACCGTGACTTCTGACATGGTTTGACCGGGTTAGATCTAGCGTTTGTATTGTTGTTATGATGATGTTATGTAATAGATCTGTACACCTACATGTTGTCTACACACTGGAAGCTTAATATCACAAAAACATTACAAGCATAGCATGTAGTGGAAGCCCAAAGTAAGACCATCGAGCTGTTCTTCATTCTGGGTAACCCAGAAATGAAGAACAGTCTCTGACAGCCACTTTGATGGCTTAGATCTCCTTGTTGTGATGTGTTATGACTTAGATGATAATTGGATCTTGTAATGTTGCAACAATACTACAATGTCAGTGTCTTAGTTAGCTCAGATCATGATTAAACAGGGAACTAATTGTGGTCAAACATGACCCCTTGAACACTGCCTTGTCAGTGTTCTTGAGCTCAAGAACACCAACAGCGATAGAAAGTATCGCTATAGCCTATAGTGACGGTTTCTATTATTTTTATTTTTCTAATTTCTGAAAAATGATTAAAAATAGAAATAAATTTTAAAAATCATTTAAAAATAGTAAATAAATTCCGAAAATTATAAAATCAGTTTTAAAAATTATTTAAGTCATAAAAATTAACTTTTAATAATTTGACATATTTTCCATAAATATTAGTAATTATTTGAATATTATTTATTTAATAAATGCACTAAATACATTAACTAAAAATGATTTTATTATATTACAAATTATTTTAAATGATAATAAGGTATTTAATAATATTTTAAGTTATAAAATGTAACTTTCAATATTTTAAAGTAAATTTTATTAATTATTTAATATTAATGATATTAGATTTATTTAATAATTATATTAAATAAAAAGATTAAAAATGATTTTATTGATTTAAAAATCATTTAAAAAGGATATAAATAGTTTAAAAATATTTTAAGTAATTATAAATGACTTTTTATATTTTAGTGGATAATACTTTAATGTTTTAATATTAAGGATAATTGTTTAAAAATGATTTTTAATGTTTTAAAAATCATTTAAGGGTAATATTAATACTTTAAAAATATTTTGAGTTATTAGAAATAACTTTGATATTTTGGCAATGGTTGTATTAATATTTTAATATTATTTAAATACTAATGATAATAGAATTATCTAATATTTAAATCATTTAATAATGATTCTAGAGTTTGAAAAATCAAGATAAATTATAATAATTATTTAAAAATTATTATAAGTCATTTAAAAATAATATGACTGGTATTTAAAATATCCAAGATAATATTGAACTGCATGATAGAGTTTTAAACTCGATAATTACCAGATAAAGCTGTCGATACACCGAAATGCTATCGAAATTGATCCGAACATATATAGTTTGACTGTATAAATATTTGTTTGTGTCTTAATAACTGGTATAACTATATGATAATGTGATCAAGTTATGTGTTGACTGTAAATAATAGTACTATGAGTTATGATATGTTATTCTAATGGATAGAACAATCTTATGGATGATAGGTTGTTGAATTAAAGATAGAACTAAGTTGCGTAACTATAAGCAGCAGACCAGGCAAGTATCCTACCCTTTGCATTTACTTTATGCAATGGACATGTGTAAGCCAGTTTCAGAAATATATTGTTATTATTATCGTTCATGTATCTATAGCTTTGTAGATATGCCAGTTCATGAATTATATCCAATCATTGTTTATCATTGTCGTATTATTGTATAATCCATATATATATATATATATATATATATATATATATATATATATATATATATATATATATATATATATATATATACCTATTGATTGCCAGTATGTATACATTAAGTAAAAGTCGTCTAAGCTATTTGATCAGCTAGACACAGATTTAGAAATATCGTTGAATATGATAAAACCTTTTTGTATCCAATCAAATTGTTTTGGTTCGAATTCCCGACTAAGTATGAACATCCCGAACATGAGAAAACTTTTGTGCGCCTGAGGCAAATATGATGAACGAGAATATCGTTCTGGTATGTAGTATTAATCAATACAGGGCATAACGGGCTGATCACCCCCCTTGTCTGTAAGTTATGACGGTTTACAGATGAAGTTCTGTTAAACCTTTTCGAAAATTTGAAAACAAAGTTCATGGTCTGTCGACTTCTCACCAATTATAGTCAGTACGTAGTTTCAAAAATTTGAAATAGAAACGTTATGTCGTTTAGTATTGCATCAGTTTACTTCACAACTATTGCTTCGTTGTTGAAGTGTCGTTCAAAGAAAATATTTAATCCTTTCAGTTAATATTTATTGTTTGTTATTACTTGTTGGGCACTCAAATGCTCATTATTGCTTAATTTAAATGTTTTCAGCTATGCATGATCGACCCGAAGGTTCAGGCAAGAACAAAGGGAAAGGAAAGCTAGCCGATTAAGTTTGTGTTATCTTATGTAATAGCTAGACTTAAATAACATTATGATATTTATTATCTAGCATGTAATGAAATGTTTTAAAGGTCGCGTACCTGGGATTTAGACAACTCTGATATGTAAATTAAGTTTGATATTTATTACATTATTATTGTTATTTCGCTCAAAGAAATGGTATCGTGAAGCACTGAATTCGGGTTTCAAGCACCTGAATTTGGGGGCGTCACAGCAACTCTAAAATGCAAACTTAGACTATACTCCATCGAAAACTAATATTTCTGAGTTAAATGGTGATTTTTAACTTTCATTTCGAGAATTTCACGATTTCGACGATTATCGTCTAATCTCGTAAATTTCGCCATAACTTCGTTACTTGAGATTTTTACGCCGCTCAAAATGTATTCATTCCATCACTCTATCATCCTAACCAAACATATTTCATCTAATCCTATAAACGATTATTTTAAACTTGTCCATCAACAACAATTATGACAATTCTTCAATGTTCTTCATTAGTTCATAACTTCTATGATTATGATTCACTTGAAACATGGCCATCCTTGTTCCTCCTTATGAAACATGCACCACCAATATTCACTTCTCTATCAAACTATAATTGAAGAGATGAAGAATAATGGTCTAGGATTCTTCACCTTTGATGTTCTTAACTTGGTTCTTCTTCTTTTCTTCTTGATATAGCAAGTCTAGCTCTTACTTTTCTCTATCTCAATATATCTAAGATGTTGGTGAAATAAACAAGGCACAAAATGGCTAACAACCTCTCTTATTTATAGGATTTCCAAGGTGAGGGCATAAGATTCTTTAGGCCATCCCACCTCCTTACTATTCATTGCTTGCACCCCACAACTCTTATCCTTTGCTTGGCCAATAAATGGCCAGAATGACTCACTCATGGGGCCCACATGGGTTGCCCATGGGTTTTGCTAACCCGGTGACCCATCGGTTCGATCCACGGGTCCGGTTCTTGGTTCGGGTTTAAGTTTAATTACTTTGGGGCCTAACGTTGGGCTTGCATTATAAATCTTTGGTCTTTAACATAATTCCAATACAAATCCTACAAGTCCATTTCCATAGGATTAAAGCGTTTAACGTATAATTCTCGTATTCTTTGCGTATACAAGTTCATATAATCATTCGTCATATATGTTATACTATCTTTCGTATATACTTATACAATACTTCGTATCATACTCATATTCATTGCTTCGTATAATACGTGCTTTTTATATGATCATCATTAATTAAATCTTTACTTTCCTTAACCTTCTTGAACTTAGTACGCAGGCGAAAAACTGCGTTTGTCATAACTGAATTATTATTACATTATCCATCCTCTCTTATGATTCTATTGTTACGTATTTCTCGGAAGTTCAAAAATAATTTTCAAGTAGAAATTGATGAATAGTATTTTTCAAAAAATTTCTCGGAAAGCTTTTATTTTCGTCTTAGAAATTAAAACACCTTAATTCTACAAAGTAACCAGTATACTACGACGTTACGCCCTATTTAGGTTATAGAACAACCTTCATCTTGCTTACTCGATATAATAACATGTATAATAATTTTATTCATTATTTAGTCAAATAAAATTATTTTACAATTAATCTGATTTTCTCGGTCGTTACATTCTCCCCCCCCCTTATAAGGATTCTGTCCCCAGAATTTTGCTATAAATTAAACAAATAACTGAGGGTAATTCTTCTTCATCTTTTCTTCAAGTTGTCACGTTACTTCTTCGGCATCGTGGTTCTTCCATAACACTTTTATCGAAGGTATAACTTTGTTTATCAGAACTTGCTCTTTTCTATCAATAATTTGAATTGACATTTCTTCATACGTCAAGTCCTTCTCAATATGAATAGGCTCATACTCTATTATGTGCTTATAATCTGGCTTATAAGGACGTAACACAGATACATGAAATACATTGTGTATGCGTTCTAAGTCTGGAGGTAATGCTACCACGTAAGCTACCTTTCCTACTCTTTTTAAGATTTCAAAAGGTCCAATAAACCTCGGACTTAACTTTTCTTTCTTTTCAAAGCGTATCTTTCCTTTCTAGGGAGATACCTTTAGAAATACGTACGAGCCTACTTCAAACTCTCAGTTTATTCGATGCGAATCTGCATACTTCTCTGTCTGTCTTGAGCTGCTACCAGACGCATTCGTATCAGGTTAACTATATCCGCTGTTTGCTGCACCAATTCAGGTCCTAGCATTCAGCGTTCTCCCACTTCATCCCAACACAATGGTGTTCTGCACTTCCGTCCATACAAAGCTTCATAAGGTGGCATGCCTATGCATGCATGATAACTATTGTTATACGCAAACTCTACTAACGGTAGATGATCATCCCAACTACCTTTGAAATCCATAACGCAAGATGTCAACATATCTTCTAGCATTTGAATTGTCCTTTCGCTCTGCCCATCTGTTTGTGGATGATAAGCCGTACTCAACTTTAACTGTGTTCCCATCTGTTCTTGCAGACTTCTCCAAAAGTTTGATGTGAATCGTGGATCACGATTTGACACTATCGAAACTGGTACTCCATGTCTAGAAATAATTTCCTTAACATAAAGTTTAGCTAACTGATCTAAATTAAACTTAACTCTTATTGGCAAAAAGTGAGCCGACTTCGTCAACCTATTACCCAAATCGCATCGTACCCCTTCTGAGTAATTGGAAGTCCCACCATAAAGTCCATCGTGATATGCTCCCACTTCTATTCTGGAATCTCCAACGACTGTAACAAGACACTGGGTCGTTGATGTTCAGCCTTAACTTTTTGACAAGTTAAGCACCTACTCACATATTCTGCAATCTCCCTCTTCATGTTCGGCCACCAACAACTCTGTCGAAGGTCTTGAAACATCTTAGTACTACTAGGATGAATCGAGTACCTCGAACTATGATCCTCTTATAACACTTCCTCCTTTAATTCCATCTCATTCGGAACCCAAATTCTTACTTCAAATCTTAATAATCCCTCATTATCAAGACTATACTTTAATTGTTTTTCATCAGCTAGCCGCTTCTTCATCTGGTCACAGTCATCATCTCTGAGTTATACCTCCTTGACTCTCTCTACAATGGTAGATCGAATCTTTGTTGTAAATAATTTTTGACCCGACTCACTCGGTAACTTCACCTCTAACTCCATTCTAGCCATCTCTGTTATTAACTCAATTTGAGCTGTTAACATAGATAACTTTTCCCGACCCTTCCTACTTAAGGCGTCGACCACTACATTGGCTTTTCCTGGGTGATATAGGATTTTGCAGTCGTAATCCTTAATCAACTCCAGCCATCTCCTTTGTCTCATATTTAAATCCTTTTGTGTGAAGATATATTTTAGACTCTTATGGTCCGTGTATATCTCATATTTCTCTCCGTATAAGTAATGCCTCTATATCTTTAAGGAAAACACTACCGCTGCCAGTTCCAGATCATGAGTAGGATAAACTTTCTCATAATCCTTTAACTGTCGTGATGCATATGCAATGACCTTACCATGCTGCATGAGCACATATCCAAGTCCTCTATGCGAAGCATCGCTATAAACTACAAAATTACCTGTATCATCGAGTAAGGACAATACAGGTTCTTCATTTAACCTTTTCTTTAGTTCATGGAAACTGTCTTCATACTTCTCAGTCCACATGTAATTCACTGTCTTCCTTGTCAAATTAGTCAACAGAGTAGCTATCTTCGAAAAATCTTGGATAAATCTTCGATAGTATCCTGCTAACCCTAGGAAACTCCGCACCTCAGTCGACGTTTTCGGCTGTTCCCAATTTATCACTGCTTCCACCTTCGCAGGGTCCACTGAAATTCCATCTCGGTCGATAACATGACCAAAAAACTATACCCTTTCTAGCATAAATTCACACTTAGTGAATTTCGCATATAGCTTCTCCTTCCTTAGTGTCTCCAATACAAACCTTAGGTGTTCAGCGTGATCTTCTGGCGTCTTAGAATAGACTAGAATATCATCGATAAACACTACGACGAACTTGTTCAAATATTATTTGAACACTCTGTTCATCATATCCATAAATGCAGCTGGTGCATGTGTCAACCCAAACGACATCACCAGAAACTCGTAATGGCCGTAACGAGTCCTGAATGACATCTTAGGTACATCCTCCTTCATAACCTTCAACTGATGATACCCCGTTCACAAATGTATCTTAGAAAAATACTTTGCCCCTTTCAACTGATCAAAGAGATCATCGATCCTGGGTAATGGGTATTTATTCTTTATCATTAACTTGTTCAACTCTCGGTAGTCGATACAAAGTCTCAACAATCCATCTTTCTTCTTCACAAACAGTACCGATGCTCCCCACGGCGAAACACTCAGTTGAATATACTTCCTATCCAATAATTCTTGTAATTGAACTATCAACTCCTTCATCTCTACTGGCGCTATATGATACGGTGCTCTTAAAACTGGTGCCGCTCTTGGCACAATATCTATTACGAATTCGATATCCCTATCCGGTGGAAGACCTGGTAATTTGCTTGGAAATACATCCACGAATTCTTTAACTATAGGTATTTGTTCCATCATTGCTCCCACTCTCTGGGTATCAACAACATGACACAAATAACCTACACATCCCTTCCTCAAAAATTTCCTAGTTTGTGTCATAATAAGACAACACGAACGTCTCGACGATTTATTACAGTAAAACACTACATTTGGTTGTCTCAACGTTCATATGTTTACACATTTCTTTTGACAATCTATAATTGCACCATGGTTGAACAACCAATCCATCCTGAGAATTACATCAAATTCTCCCAACTTTATCGGTATCAAATCTACCGATAATTTATAACCCCGTATTTCTACACAATAATGCCTATAAATATTTTCAACAGGAATTATTTCTTGGTTTGCTACCTTAATATTCAAAGGTACAGGAAATCTTTCGGGAAGTAATCCTAATCGTCTAGCAAAATTGCATGCTATAAAAGAACAAGTAGCACCCGAATCAAATAACACATAAGCATTTATATCGTTGATTGGAATAATACCTGCAACTACATCCCCTGATGCAACTGCATCTTAGACCGTCATGTTAAAAGTGCGGGCCATCGGCCTACTCGTCTGAGCTGGACCACCAATAGCTAACTTACTGCTATTAGCGCCCTTATTCCCATCCACTCCCTTCTTTGGGCAATTCTTCGCTATGTGATCAGTTGATCCACATACGAAGCATCCATGGTTCTTCTTTGGACTTGGACAGTTAGGCCAAATGTGCCCCTCCTATCTACAGTTGTAACATACCACCTTTCCCTTAAGACAGACTCCTAAGTGAATCTTCCCACAGTTCTTGCACGCCTCCATCCTCTTCTTAGGATCTCCTTGCTTTACTCCGGTATTCCCAGAGTTAAAACCCTTCCTTTTCTGGCCGTTGCCACTTCCACTGGCTCCCTCAGTTTTCACTCTCTCTTCTACCTTATTCTTGTTCTTCTTCTCTTTATGGTATTAGCTTAGAGCCTCGTTACCACCTTCTGCGATTATCGCTTTCTCTAGAATGGTTCCAAAGGAATTACTCTAAAACACTGATATCTGGCTATAGAGCCAGGGTTTCAAGCCCTGCTCAAATCTCCTAACCTTTCTCACCTCCGTGTCCACCTGATGTGGAGCAAACCTCGCCAGTTCATTGAAATTGGCAGCATATTGGGGAACTGTCATTTCCCCTTGTTTCAACTCTAGAAACCTCATCTCCATCCTCCCTTGCATACTCGTGGGAAATTAGTTCTTGAAGAAAATCTCCTTGAACCGCGTCCACGTCATAACCTCCACTCCAGCCCTAGCCTAGTTTGTCTCCCACCAGAAGTTGGCCTCCCCTTTCATCATGTAGGTAGCAAAAGTAACCTTTTTCCCCTCTTCGAGATTTGCAATAATAAATGCCTTCTCTATTTCTTTTACCCAAGTTTGGGCTTCTATAGGGTCAGTAGTTCCTTTGAACTCCGGCGGACCTACACTCTTAAAATCCTTAAACGTAGTAGCCCGTACCACTTTAAGATTTACGGGTATATACGCCCAATTCCTATTAAAAGCAGCCGTTAATAAGTTAACGAACTCTTGCATTGGATTAACTGGTCCTCCTTCCGGTTGACTCACATTCGTTTCTTGATTTCGTTGTTTTCTTCTTAACGAAATCTTTCTGTTAAAATAAATAATACATCATTATTACTTTCTTCTTGTTAATTAGTTATTATTCATTATTAAACAATAACTTCAAACTCTTTGCACAACATGTTCCATAAAATGCTTATATTGATTTGCTTCTTCCTTGTAGTATAATACTACATCATTCGTCATTACACAGCCATAGCTGATTACATTACTTTCCCGCAATTGCTTTCCAAAAATTGGGATTTACAAAAGACTACCCATTGATATACAAAAGAGGGTTTTACGTCACTACTTAGATAAAACATATTTACATATCTAACTCTACCCTAGTTACTAGCTAGATTACATTTGCCTAATGGCATTCTCATAGTCTGCATTGGCAAGACTGGCTATAATATCTTGACTGATAGTATGCCGAGTCTGCCCTGCCTCTAACGAATACTTAGCCACTTTCGCTGAAAATCCCCATGTGAACTCCTATGTATATAGGACATTCTGCTTATCTTCTGCTTCTTCGTCTTTAGCTCCTGCCTGAGCTTAAAGACCTCATGTTTTATCTCGTGGACTTTGTCCTTTTCCAAAACTCTCTCATCGTGCTCCTCCTCCCACATCGTCTCCATGTTTTTTTTGTCCTCCAAGATATCATGGACTTCCTCCTTCAGCTCTCTTACCTCCTTCCCCAACTGGATATTTCTATCCAATATTGTCACAAACAACGCCTTCATTGTGACGAACGAGATTTTTGTAATTTAATTTTAATATTTATTGAATTAAATAAATATTCTCGATGATTTAATTATTAGATTAAATAATTAATTGATGAAGTTGTGATAGATTAATTTAATTATATGTGTTATATTTATTAAATTAATGTGAGAATTTCTATTATTCAAATTATGTAATTATGTGAGCTTACTGAATTAAATGAAATATTTAATAAGCATAATGTTATTTTAATTAATGTAATAATTAATTAGAGATTTAATAATTTGACATAATTAATAAATAAGAAATTAATTATGTGACTATGTGAATTAATGATAAATTATCATATTTTATTTAAATTAAATTAAATAAGATATTTGAATTATTGTGTAAGGGTGTGACATGATTTAAACTATAGTATAAGAGAATCATTAAATTAAAAGATTTTGGAGTCTATTATTGTCAGCCAAATGAGGCCCTAAGGGAAGTTAGTAGCAGTTAACCCATGATGGGTTAACTGACCACCACTATGCGCTCAGTTTCTTTTATAAAATTAATGCGTCTTCTTTTATTCGTATTGTCTTCTTCTTTATTTTTCTAAGTCTGGAACAAAGCAATCACAGAGAGAAAATTGAGAGTTGTTTGATTTAAGAAGTGTCTGAGAAAGGAGAAAGGATCATTCCTACTAATCTACACTCTTCGCTTTGGGTAATTTCTCCAACCCAATTTTATTTACGTTGTTTAAGTTTTTCAAGAAAATGGCTTTCAAGTTCTGTATAATCTCTGTAATTGGAAAAGGAGTAAAGATTTTGTGTGATTACGTTAAGTATAACATGTTTTACTATATATCGTATATTCCATATCATCAGTTTCATAAAAATATATGTCGTAGATTGTTCCTTCAAATTACAGAGTATGAAAATATGGCCATATGACCTTACATACCAAATTTAACACGATAATCATAAGTTGTATTATAAATTTACACATGTATATGTTAATATGTTAATGCAGTATGTTTTTACTATGTTGTATGAACCATAACATCAGTTTCATAAAAATATATGTAGTAGATTGTTTATTCAAAATTACAAAGTATTAAAATATGGCCATATGGCCTTACGTACCAAATTCAATGCAATAATCATATGTTATATCATAAATTTATGCTTGTAAATGATTATGTATATAAAAACGAAGAGACCAAATTGCAAATGGATAGATTTGGTGTTCTAACGAACCCATATTGTCTATCTTCATGTTTTGTTTTCAAAACTCTCAAGAACATCAAGAACAGTAAAATTTCATGTGTTAATTTTTATGATTATGTGTTTTAACTTGTTAAAATCATACTAAAAGGGTTGAGAAGTTGTTATATGTATATTACAGTGTTTGGGTATGTCTAAATTGGTGTAAGAAAAAGTTAATTGGAGGTTTTGGCCATGTTCTGCAATTTTTTGCCAATTGCAGAACTGGAACTGGCTCGCCGCTCTGCGGCACCAGATCCACGCCTTAAGGCCCGCGCCGTAGCGCCAATGGTTGAGCCGCAGCGCCACCGTGCTGCCGCGCCACAGCCCCGAGAATAAGCACAACAGTGGCACCGTAGCGCCACTCTCCAGAATGTCCAGAAATGAAATGTTTTAATTGTTCAAGTCTAGGGATGTGTTAATAACCTAAACTAATGAACATAAAAATATGTTAGACGTATAATGAGACGTTAAAATATATTGTTAACATGTCAATAACACATATACGTGTGGATTAAATTATTGAATGCATAGTTAGCTTATTGTTCATGAAGTGTATATTATGTGACAATAAGTGAGGTAATTTGACTAAGTATAGTCGTAACCAAGTTTTGACAAAAGAATGAACTTGTGATGACTAGTCACATTATAATTAACTGGTATTGTGAATGAAAATGATATGTGTGATGCCCCCAAAATAGGTCCATTCCACCCAACCCATTTTGAGTCGCCAAATACATGGTACAGAAAATAACTACAACTTTATTATTACAATTGCCGTGCAAAATACGACAACACAAATACTGTGAGTTTAAATACAAATATTATCATCTAGACAGTATTCAAACTCAAATAGAGTCCTCATTATATTTATTGATATACTATTTTACAAAATAGTGAGGACTACTAAAACAACTATCTTGAACCATCATTCCATACCCCGACTAGTACCCGCTACATTCTCGCCTCCTGAGTAGAAAAATGGAACAAAAAGGAAAAATGTGAGCTCAACTAGCCCAGCAAAGAATATTATGACTAAGATAATATAGAACAAATTATCGTTAGTCCTCAACAGGGAAAAATCTGATAGAATACAATAGACAACAAGTTTTGGATCAACAACTGCAGCGAAAACAATAATTCATTAGAAGAGTTAAGTAGAGAATGAAATCTACTATCATCTATGAATTTAAAAGTCCATCATCGATATTTTATCCCTGTAACATCAATCAATAAATATCTTGAATCAAATATTCATCTTTGCACTACAGGCCAAAGATATTCATCAGTTGGTCATGTTCATCTCAACACCTGTTCATCTTTGCACTACAGGCCAAAGATATTCATCATAAAATCATTAATCTTTGCACTACAGGCCAAAGATATACAGTTATATCATCATTTAGGACTGAGGATGATGAAAAATCTTTTAAAGAAAACGAATCCAGTGAAACAAAAGAATAAATATTAAGGATTCGTATTTCAAACAATCCGAGTTCAAAAATACTTCATAAATAATCATAGCGAAGTAAAATTCAAGAATAATCAAAACATGGATACAATCAAAGCTAGTATCCATAATAGATATCTTGGACACAGAAAAGAGAATTTAATTTTTTTGTGAATAGTGTCGTATTTGTGAATAGTGTCGTATACGTGAATAGTGCCGTATACGTGAATAGTAATCTCGACACTAAAAGGTAGAAATTCCACAAGAAAAAAAATCATCATGCTTCGTGAATAGTAACTTGTGAATAGTAACTCATGAATAGTAACTCATAAATAGTAACTCGTGAATAGTAACTCATGAATAGTAACCCCGACATAATAAGATAAGAATTTCACAAGAAAAATCTTATTTCGGTATAATGATATTGAAAGAAACAATATCATTTATAAAAAAATAACATCCCTTACCTCAGAAAGACAGTACTTCTGACTGAAAAACTGGATATAATGCTGAAGGAACTTGCACCGTATAACAACTCTCAAAGTACCAGAATACTCACAAAAATACGCTCAATATATCGAGAGCAAGAGAGAGAAAACTTCAGTTTCTTGTGTGATTTTCAATTCTAACCTAAGCACCCTATTTATAGGAAAATGCTCAGAACACCAAAGCAAAAAATTTAATAAAATATTAATATATTTATAAAATTTTCCTTAGCCCACCTTGACCATCTAAATTCAGCCACCAAATAATGACAAAAACCAAAAAAAACATTTTTATAATTAAAAATAATTAAAACTTTCAAAAACTAATTATTTCGGAACTACGAAACTTCAATAATTCATAATAAATAGTCCTTTTATTAGAAAAATTTGAATCACATGTCTTTTTCCTAGGAAATTTCATTATCTACAACTTTGCAGAAGAAAATTTTTCTAAATTCCAAACAAAAATCGATCGAAATCCACAAACGGGCAATTTTACAAGCTATAATCAAATTTCAGTCAAGAAATGGGTCCACCGACACACAAAACATGCGTTAATCATTTAATGCAACAAAAATACTCTTCCTCGATATACTCATATATCTCACATTCATTGTAAAAATATCACCATTATTATATTATTAAAATATAATAATATATTTAAATGAATTATTTTATCAGAAAAAGATAAAATATTAATTTTCAACAATTGTCACATTAAAAATTTTCTCCATCTATATCCACATAAAATCAATATTTTTCGCATCATATAAATTAATAATTAATCATTCATAAATAATATTACAGAATCACAATACTGGCAACTAGGCCGTTCCTAGGAAAGATGGGGCTTTCCAATAAGGATCTCTCCTTACTAGCGCGCAATTAGGTGACCAAACCTCTCCTTAGACAGAACTTTCTAGACATTGCCAATAATGTTATCTAATAATATTACTAAGATAATATGAATTATTGCTCCGATAATGGAAAATACTGTGCAGTGACAATTATTGAAACAACAATAATATAAAATATCAACGTAGCAATTATTGAATCAATAAAATAAAATATTGAACAGTAATTACTGTAACAATTATTGAGTAGTGCCTTCTTAAGTAAGAATCAATAATTGGTTAAATACCGTGTGCTACTGTGCAACAACGCGTATTACTGTGTTTTAACCACCGGGAATTCCAACAGTATTAACGGTAACAACTACGCCGTTATTTATAAACAACTTATACTTGTTGTTTTCTTCATCCAATCGCTTTCCGTTATGGGGTCCACATAAGGCTGCGCCGTCGTACGAATATTCCCCGACAGTAAGAATATTCCACGACCAAACGAATATTCTCCGATAAAAATGAATATTTTATAACTACTTTCTTATTTAAAATATTTGCGCATTTTATCCATAAGTAACCACATTAATCAAATCAACCCTTACTATTTTAAAATAATAAATAGAGGATATTTAATTTCATTAATAATAAGTTGGGGTCTTACAACCTCCCCTCCTTATGAAATTTCGTCCTCGAAATTGACGTACGTACCTAGTGTTTCGAAAAGGTGAGGATACCTTGCTTTCATTTCTGTTTCTAACTCCCAGGTCATTTCTTCAATAGCATGGTTCCTCCACAAAACCTTAACTTACGGTATGACCTTTGTGCGTAGGACATGCTCCTTCCTATCCAAGATCTTGACAAGTATCTCCTCGTAAGTTAAAACTTTGACTATTTCGTCTGGTTCTAACTCAATAACGTGGTTCGGGTCGTCCTCATAATTTCGTAACTTCGATATGTGAAAAACGTTATGAACACGCGACATACTTTGCGGTAAATCGAGTCTATAGGCCACAGTTCCTATTCGATCGAGGATTTCAAATGGACTAATAAATCGAAGGTTTGAGCTTTCCTCACATCGCCAATTCTCGCTTTTGGAATAACAACTTCTTGCACCTCCTTCTTCATATTCATCAGCTCCGGTGTGTAGCTTGAGCAGCTTTAACTTTATCGATTAAAGTCGATTCTACTCGCATATCATCACGTGGGTCCTTAGAGTTTTTTAACTCTATCTTTTTCATTTGTAAGTTATACGAAATGGGTCTTTGACAATATCACACTCATACTCGTATACGATCTTCTACTCAACACGTCAGCTACCACGTTCGCTTTTCCAGGATGGTATGGCCAGAACAGGTGCCGAAATGAGTCTCCTCTTTAGTTCTTCGAAGCTCTTCCCATATTCCTTGCTAAATTCAATTTTGCATCTCTACGAGTCAGCTAAGTTAATGGAGTAGCGATTCGAGAAAATCCTTCCACGAATCTCCGATAATAACCAACTAAGCCTAGAAAGCTACGTATTTCGATTACTGACTTAGGTTGCTCTCAACTATGACTCATATCCCAATCTTGGATAGCACGTCACAATGGCACCTATTAATTTACTACCGCAAGAATATGGCGTCCCCTACAGAGAGTTTGGCTTCGGTGCATTCCACAAAGGAAGTCACCAAATAGAGGCCAGGGTACCAACTCCTGTAGTTGGGTTTCTAACTCCTAAAGTTCAATAGGAGCCATTCGATATGAGATTTTAGAAATAAATTTTGTACCGGATTCAAAGTCGATACAAAATTCAATATCACGCTCTGGGAGTAGGCCAAGAAATTCTTCAGGAAATACGTCAAAAAATTTACTAACAACAGAAATATCATTCAAATCTGACGTATTTTTATTCAAGTCCATGACATGGGCTAAGAAAGCTTGACATCCGTTTTTCAATAAACGAATGACTTTATGGATTGATATGAAAGTGTTTACTTCAATGGTTTGGTTGCTTGAATTCGAATAATAGGTTGCTTAGGAATATAAAAACTAACAACCTTACGAAAGCAATCAATTTTGGCATGATGAGTAGTTAATCAATCAATCCTTAAAATCACATCAAAAGCAAGTATCTTTAAAGAAATAAGGTCAACAGGTAATGTGATGGTGCCAACTTGGATCAAATAAGATTTATAAACAGTGGATGTAACGAAAGTTTCTCCTAATGAAGTTTTAACAGATAAGTCAAAGTCTAATTTTTTCCGGAGTCAAGTTTAAACGTTGAGTATAAGCAGGATAGATAAATGAATGGGTAGAACCGGTATCTAATAAGGTATAAACTTCGTAAGAATTTATAATTAACTAACCCGTGCTAACTTCGTTCGGGTTCCTCGCATTCTGACCAGTCACGATAAACGCTCTTCCAGGAACCGTTGACTTTGAATTTTCTGGGACAGCCTTTTGAGTCACCATCCCCACTGTACTGGGTTTTGCTGTCGTACAATCTCGAGCGATATGACCTTCTTTTCCACAATTATAACATACCTTGGAAGGCTGTGAACAGTTTGGACTTATATGTCCCTCCTCTCCGCATTTGTAGCATCTAACTGGCGGTCGTTCTCCTCCCCTAGAATTTGTTGCTGGTGCTGGTGCTGCCGCCGACATCTTCCCGTCATCGTTAAATCTTCTCTTCTTGAAATTTCCACTTGAGTTATTTCTTCTATTATCTTGGTCATGATTACCACCGAAGTGGTTACCATTTCAGGCACGATAATTTCCTCCACGATGGTTATCCTTGTTCTGATGATTGTTGCCATTGGTATGATTATCATCGAGTTGTAGGTCATTATTCTTCGATTGAGCTGACTCATTATCGCGCTCTAATAACTGAGCCCTATTCACAACATCTGAATATAGAAAAAATTTATGAGAAATGAGATATTGACGTATGTCGGGTTTCAAACCTCTCAAAAATATCCGCATCATACGTTCCTCATTCTCCACCAAATGAGGTGTAAACCTGGATAACTCCGCGAACTTCGCCTCGTACTGGGACACTGTCATGTTGTTATGTTCTAGTCTAATAAACTCTACCTCTTTCATATGACGAATACTTTCATGAAAGTACTTGTCATTGAACAATTTTTAAAACGTTTCCCAAGACATGCTGAGTGCGGCTGGCTGGGTACGCTTCACAGATTCCCACCAGTAATCTGCCTCGTTACGAAACATAAAAGTGGCGAATGGAACCTTCTGTTCCTCTGTGCGTCCCAAGACATCGAATATCTTGGTAATTTGCTTGACCCACGTCTCCGCCTTATTCGGATCCGACTTTCCCCAGAATTCTGGTGGTCCCAACTCTTGGAACTGCTTGGCCGTGATAAACCGCGTGTTGCTATCATTTCCACCTGTATTTTGTACACGAGTCTCCCTCGTCTTATTTTGCATGAACTGCAAAAAGCTTCTAAACATCCCGTCGTTCATCGTCTGATCAGTGGTGTTGTTTACAGGAGGAATATTGCCTTCCTGTTGCACGTTCCCCTGGTAGGTGATTAAAGGTGTTTCCATGGTCTCATTCACTCCATTGTTAACATTCTCAGCTGCCATTTTCAAATACTGCCATAAAATAAGGGTTAATTAAAGAAATTAACATATCACATAATATCCCTATATTCTAACCAACCAACACATAATATCCCTAAGCTCTGATACCAACTGTGACTCCCCCAAAATAGGTCCATTCCACCCAACCCATTTTGAGTCGCCAAATACATGGTACAAAAAATAACTACAACTTTATTATTACAATTGTCGTGCAAAATACGACAACACATATACTGTGAGTTTAAATACAAATATTGTCATCTAGACAGTATTCAAACTCAAATGGAGTCCTCATTATAATTATTGATATACTATTTTACAAAATAGTGAGGACTACTAAAACAACTATCTTGAACCATCATTCCATACCCCGACTAGTACCCGCTACATTCTCGCCTCCTGAGTAGAAAAATGGAACAAAAAGGAAAAAGGTGAGCTCAACTAGCCCAGCAAAGAATATTATGACTAAGATAATATAGAACAAATTATCGTTAGTCCTCAACAGGGAAAAATCTGATAGAATACAATAGACAACAAGTTTTGGATCAACAACTGCAGCGAAAACAACAATTCATTAGAAGAGTTAAGTAGAGAATGAAATCTACTATCATCTATGAATTTAAAAGTCCATCATCGATATTTTATCCCTGTAACATCAATCAATAAATATCTTAAATCAAATATTCATCTTTGCACTACAGGCCAAAGATATTCATCAGTTGGTCATGTTCATCTCAACACCTGTTCATCTTTGCACTACGGGCCAAAGATATTCATCATAAAATCATTAATCTTTGCACTACAGGCCAAAGATATTCAGTTATATCATCATTTAGGACTGAGGATGATGAAAAATCTTTTAAAGAAAACGAATCCAGTGAAACAAAAGAATAAATATTAAGGATTCGTATTTCAAACAATCCGAGTTTAAAAATACTTCATAAATAATCATAGCGAAATAAAATTCAAGAATGATTAAAACATGGATACAATCAAAGCTAGTATCCATAATAGATATCTTGGACACAGAAAAGAGAATTTATTTTTTTTATGAATAGTGTCGTATTTGTGAATAGTGCCGTATACGTGAATAGTAACCTCAACACTAAAAGGTAGAAATTCTACAAGAAAAAAATCATCATGTTTCGTGAATAGTACTCGTGAATAGTAACTTGTAAATAGTAACTCGTGAATAGTAACTCATGAATAGTAACTCGTGAATAGTAACTCGTGAATAGTAACCCCGACATGAAAAGATAAAAATTTCACAAGAAAAATCTTACCAATATTTCGGTATAATGATATTGAAAGAAACAATATCATTTATAAAAAAATAACATCCCTTACCTCAGAAAGACAGTACTTCTGACTGAAAAACTGGATATAGTGCTGAAGGAACTTGCACCGTATAACAACTCTCAAAGTACCAGAATACTCACAAAAATACGCTCAATATATCGAGAGCAAGAGAGAGAAAACTTTAATTTCTGGTGTGATTTTCAATTGTAACCTAAACACCCTATTTATAGGAAAATGCTTAGAACACCAAAGCAGAAAATTTAATAAAATATTAATATATTTATAAAATTTTCCTTAGCCCACCTTGACCATCTAAATTCAGCCACCAAATAATGACAAAAACCAAAAAAACATTTTTATAATTAAAAATAATTAAAACTTTCAAAAACTAATTATTTCGGAACTACGAAACTTCAATAATTCATAATAAATAGTCCTTTTATTAGAAAAATTTGAATCACATGTCTTTTTCCTAGGAAATTTCATTATCTACAACTTTGCAGAAGAAAATTTTTCTAAATTCCAAACAAAAATCGATCGAAATCCACAAACGGGCAATTTTACAGGCTATAATCAAATTTCAGTCAAGAAATGGGTCCACCGACACACAAAACATGCGTTAATCATTTAATGCAACAAAAATACTCTTCCTCGATATACTCATATATCTCACATTCATTGTAAAAATATCACCATTATTATATTATTAAAATATAATAATATATTTAAATGAATTATTTTATCTGAAAAAGATAAAATATTAATTTTTAACAATTGTCACATTAAAAATTTTCTCCATCTATATCCACATAAAATTAATATTTTTTTCGTCATATAAAATAATAATTTATTATTCACAAATAATATTATAGAATCACAATACTGGCAACCAAGCCGTTCCCAAGAAAGTGAGAGCTTTCCAATAAGGATCTCTCCTTACTGGCGCGAAATTAGGTGACCAAACCTCTCTTTAAACAGAACTTTCTAGAGATTGTCAATAATGTTATCTAATAATATTATTCAGATAATATAAATTATTGCTCCGGTAATGGAAAATATTGTGCAGTGATAATTATTGAAACAACAATAATATAAAATATCAACGTAGCAATTATTGAATCAAAAAAATAAAATATTGAACAGTAATTACTGTAACGATTATTGAGTAGTAACTTCTTAAGTAAGAATCAATAATTAGTGCAATATCGTGTGCTACTGTGCAACAACGCGTATTGTGTTTTAATCACCGAGTATTCCAACAGTATTAACGGTAACAACTACATTGTTATTTATAAACAACTTATACTTGTCGTTTTCTTCATCCAATAGCTTTCCATTATGGGGTCCACACAAGGCTGCGCCGTCGTACGAATATTCCCCGACAGTAAGAATATTCCACGACCAAACGAATATTCTCCGATAAAAATGAATATTTTATAACTACTTGCTTATTTAAAATATTTGCGCATTTTACCCATAACTAACCACATTAATCAAATCAACCATTACTATTTTAAAATAATAAATAGAGAAAATTTAATTTCATTAATAATAAGTTGGGGTCTTACAATATGTAGGATTAAATCGAAGAACGTGTATAATTAACGTGTAATCTACGCACGAGACAAGTTTCTTAACCCTACTTGTTATCAATATTTAAGTCTATATATTACGTCAAGTAAATTCTCGTTATTATTAAATCAAGTTCAATTTGTTATATTAAAGATTATTTATCTTTTCAAAGTATGATTCTGTTATACAATACTTGTTCTATTGTATACCTCTTGAGATTTTTATTCAATTTAATTATCAATTATTGTTGAACCTTGTTAGACTAGCGAACCCTTATTGATTCGACTAGTCCATAGTTGTTGAACGTTCTAAAATTCAGAACCCTTATTGATTTATCCAAACCAAACTTCCTTTGGTGCGGACTCTAATGTCAAACTGAGATGAACAACCTTGTATAGGGATTACTTATGCGTTAGCGTTAAGATATTGTGCACAGTATGGTACTAAGGGCTGGTCCCCCTAAGTACGAGTAAAAGAGTCCATAGTCTTATGACTGTTAAAGGTTTCAAGTATAACCCTTGATAACCGAGGACATAGTTCAAGGTCATATGACCCTCAGAAATATTTTGATTCTTGTTATTCATTCTTGATTTAGAATTTGAGTTTTTATTCCAGAAGTCTTTGATTCACTCGCATATTATTATATTGTTATTTCATTATTATATTTGTGAGCGATCGTGCTCACTCTTGCGTAATAATAACATTGCAATTAAGAACGAAAGATCCGACGAGCCTTCTACTAGCAAAGGCAAGGGAAAGATTAACAAGTGATGAAGACTTGTTATTTTATGTGATGTTGAATTTATGTGTTAAGACTTATGTTGATGTTGCGTAAGACTATAAATTGTTTATGTTTCTGCAGTTAAGATTTAAGGTTAGTATGACCTGGGATTGATGTATTTATTTCTAATGATGTAACTCCTTAAGGAGAGGATTTATTTCTATCTATTTATGTTTTAATTATTATGGGTAGATAGACATATGATATTGAATAGTGAACACCAAATCATGTAGAAATTGAAGTACCGGATTTGGGGGTGTCACATTCATTGACTCCCCTGGTGTCATCTCTTCTGCAGGTGATACCATATTAAACGACACCACCTCCACCTCCTCCTCCAATATGCCGTCAAACAAGGACATGAATTCTAAGTTTTTCGAGTCTTCTGACTCGACCACCACCACTTCTTGTACCTCAGCTATAGGGTTTGCTAAGATCTCTATTTGATTCACCGACTCCTCACTAACGACATGTATATCCTGACACATTACGTTAACTCTTGACATCTACAACAAAATAATTTAGTTTGATTAGTACACATCATTAGAATAATAAAAACACATATCACATTTAATGCATTTTTAGGGTTAACTTCATCTTTTACTTATTTAACTCTTCTTAAGGTTATAGCTTAAGGTTCTTTTCCCCCTTTAAGTTTTATAACCTACAGCTTTGATACCAACATATGACGCCCCCAAATCTGGGTATCTTCCAACCCGACAGATGGTGCTACACGGTGCTACAGTTCACACATACATTCAATTGAAATACTTCAAAAGAGTGAATATGTCTTCTATATATTCCAAAATAATATTACCATTCCCAAGTTCTTTGTAACCAATACATGTAAGACCCCGAATTTTATGAAATAAAAGTATTCAATTTTTCTTATAATTACTATTCAGTAAATGGTTAAATTGATAAATGTTAAAGTTAAGGGTGATAGATGAATTTTTTTTCAAAATACACAAGTGGTTATAAAATATTCATTATTGTCGGGGAATATTCGTTTGGTCGTGGACTATTCTTTCTGTCGGGGAATATTCGTACGACGGCGCAGCCATTTGTGGGCCCCATAACAGAATAACTGTCGGGTGAAAAAAACGATAAATTTGAGTTTTTACAAATAACGACGTAGTTGTTACCGTTAACACTGTTGGAATACCCGGTGGTTAAAATATAGTAATACGCGTTATTGCACAGTAGCACACGGTATTGCATAATATTTTTAAAATTATTGATTCTTACGTAAGAAGACACTACTCAATAATTGTTACAGTAATTACTGTTCATTATTTTATTTTATTGATTCAATAATTGCTACGTTGAAATTTTATATTATTGTTGTTCAATAATTGTCACTGCATAGTATTTTCCATTATCAGATCAATAATTCATATTATTTGAATAATATTATTAGATAACATTATTGGTAATGTCTAGAAAGTTCTGTCTAAGGAGAGGTTTGGTCACCTAATTGCGCGCCAATAAGGATAAATCCTTATTAGAAAGCCCCATCTTTCTTGGGAACGGCCTGGTTGTCATAAATGTAATTCTGTAATATTATCTGTGAATAATTAATTATTGATTCATATGATAAGGAAATATTTATTTTATGTGAATATAAATGAGGGATATATTTTTGTGGTTAAAAATGAAGGAGTTAATGTTGAGGTGTTTTATCTGTATTTTTGTCGGAACGGAGGTATTGAAAATCAAATTAGGGTTTTTGAGATATTTTGCGAGGGTTATAATTTTTAATCCGACCGTTGGATCGTGGTAATATTTGGATATGTTATACATATATAAGTTGAGTATATTCCACAAATTTTGAACCGTTAAAAATGAACGTATAATTTGTTATGAATTTTACGAGATGACTGGTTCAGAAATTATTGAATTTTCGGAGTTAATCATTTTGGTGGAAAATTCTAGAATTGGTGGGCCCCACTCTTGGTTGGTGAATAAATGTGCTGAGATTTTTATTCAAATGTGGTTGGTGGGAATAGTAGCAGGTAAAGCCATCAGGTTGCAGGTTAAGTCTGCTTCGGCGTGCTAACATTTTCCTATAAATAGAGGGCTAAGTTAGAATTGAAAATCACACCAGAAACATAAGCTTTCTCTCTTTCTCTCTCTATATTATGAAGCATATTTTGTGAGTATTTAGATATTTTGAGAGTTGCTATTCAGTGCAAGTTTCCTTCGGCTTTGCATTCCAGTCAAAAATACTGCACTTTTGAGGTAAGGGACTGTAAGGGATAGTAAGGGGTGTTATATTATTCTTAAAATGATATTTTCTTTAATATCATTATATCAAAATGTTGGTATGAACTTTTTATCAAATTTGGAACTTTTTGAGTCGGGATTACTATTCACGTATACGGCACTATTCACGTATACGGCACTATTCATGTATATGGTACTATTTACGTATATGACATTATTTACGTATACAGTACTATGTACGAATACGGAATACTATTCATGAGTTACTATTCATGAGTTACTATTCACGAGTTACTATTCATGAGTTATTATTCACGAGTTACTATTCACGGGTACTATTCACGACAAAATTGGTTTCTTTTTCTGACCAAATTATAGTTGATTTATGAATATTACTCTCGAGATTAAGACTATATGTTGATCATATTATTTTTATTATCATATATACCATTTTTATAACCCTAATGATGATATTTCTCTTTGACTTAAGTGTAAAGATAGGTAGATTTTTGGTATGATCATTACTATGGGTTCTCTTTGGCCAGTAGTGCAAAGTTGAATTATTAACCGGTATGATCATGACCATTGAATTTATAATTGAATATCTTTAGCTTAAGTGCAAAGGTGAAATGATCAACATGGTTATAATTATTGTTTATATAAATTCTGAAATGATTATATATTTCTTTGAGATATTAATATATTTGGCATGTAGTACAAATATGAATTGTTGATGAATATCTTTGGCCCGTAGTGCAAAGATGACCTGTTATTGAATATCTTTGGCCAGTAGTGCAAAGATGAACTGGTGACGAATATCTTTGGCCCGTAGTGCAAATATGAAGTTATTAGTATGATTATGAACAGGAACTGTGATTTGGTATAACCATGATCTTTGATGTTTCAGGTAAAGATAGGTGATGAAAATTTTCTTCGTCCTGGATGAGAAGAGAAATTTAGAACTACAATTATGATTATGAGTTATTCATATGATTGTGGACCAGAATTATTGATTGATGTTACAGGGATAAAATATTGTTGGTGGATTTTTAACATGGAGAAGATAATAGACTTTATAGTCTATTTGACTCTTCTAATGGATTGCTCGTTCCGCTGGAACTATGGTTGAGAAGTTTTATCATCTACCATATGTTCTAAATCTCTGATTTATTACTGATGAAGGCTATTGATAATTTAATTATCTTTATTCATGATATTCTTTACTGGGCTAGTTATGCTCACCCTTTTGCTTCACAATTCCTTTTCAGGTAATAAGAGTGTAGCTGGGTCGAGCGGGGGTAACAAGGGAATAGAACGGTGGTCTCTAGCTGTGGATTTCTCCCTAAGCAGTATAGAAAGGTTCATTTAGTAGTTATATTTGGTGAATCCAATAGGGTGAGGCGAACCCAACGTTGGAAGGGTGTTTTGTCACTATCATACAAGATGTCTAATGACATACAACCTCGTGTCATCATAAGACAGGGTTGTGCTCATCCACTTGCTGAGTATCTTTATAAACACTACCTATATAATCTTGGTGTTTGTTTGAAGTATAATTCTCAATTAGAGACAGTAGAGATAATGATATGTCAAGAGAAGACTCACCATTGGGAAGAATATGATAGTAATCTTCTCGTTTTTTTTTGGGGTCTATTGGGTCAACCAAGGATAATTCTGTGGCCATATGATATCTATCATAACCTAGACGCATGGCCTCCCATGTACGAAGGTTTCCTTGAGCACTTCCCAAAGATTCTAATTTCTAAAATAGTTTTTGACTATACCTTTATGTAAGGTGTCATTGTGAGGTGATGTCCACGGTTGGAATATGAGTCACATTTGGTATATATTTGTATCCAAACTCACAGCATATGTGTTGTTGTATTTTGCACGACAATTGTTGTAATAAAGTTGTAGTTGTTTTTTGTACCATGTATTTGGCGACTCAGAATAGGTTGGATGGAATGGACCTATTTTGGGGTTGTCACAGGTGGTATCAGAGCTTAGGGATATGATCTCTGGCGGAGATCGGGGAATACAACTAGGATAGGAGAGATGTGTAAATCCTTCGCTAGTGTGTCCTACCTAAGCTTATTTGTTGGTCAGTTATAATATTGGGATATTATATGATATGTTAATTTGTTTAATTAACCCTTTTTTTATGGCAGTATTTGAGAATGGCAGCTGAGAATGCTAACAATGGAGTAAATGAGACTGTGGGGATACCTCTAATCACTAACCGTGATAATGTGATGTCAGACGAAGAAAGAATTAGAGATATCCATGTGGTAAGTGAAGAATTGATAGTTGCACCCAAGATAGTCGCAGAGGTAACAGCTGAGACTGAGGAAGAAGAGGAAGAAGAAGTACCTGAGGAGAGTTTATTAGAGGTATTATATGATCAAAATGTAGAATTTCTAAATCGTATTCATGAGTTAGAAGAGCAGGCAGAAGAACGACAGGCGGTCGTAGAACAAAAGGATGCAACAATTCAAGCTTGTGTTACCCGATATCTGATGCTTGAACAGAAGCATTCTTTGGCAGAGTATAAGATGATAAAAATGGAATCTGAGCTGAAAGAAGAAAAAACTGAACGAGTGAGAATAAGTGATGCATGGGCAAAATCCGCACGATACGTGGATATTGTGGAAAGAGATGTTCGATCTAAGAAGGCTAAAATAGATAATATGAATTTCTCTTTTTGGAAAGCAATTGGGAGAACCCAATATCGAGTTTTGAATTATCCTGTACATAGCGGTCAACCTGAATCCGATATGGATCGAAGATTGATGATTCAGATCATGAATGAGGAGTACGAAGAGGCAGTTGAGGGAGGAATATGTCCTATAAAAAGGTATATTCCAACGGTAATGATGACGCCAAATGCTGCTCCAGACAAGTCAAAGCCGAGTAGTTCGAGGGATGGCGGTTGTCATGACTTCCCAACAAATGAGGAACCCAAATGAAGTTATCATGGGAGATGAGCAATTGAGAAATCATGATGATCTGAGAGATATAATCTGAAATGGAAGCAAGGTATTCTCAACTCTTCGAAATACCAGGTACGTAAATTTCGGGGATGAAATTTCATAAGGAGGAGAGATTGTAAGACCCCGAATTTTATAAAATAAAAGTATTCAATTTTTCTTATAATTACTATTCAATAAATGGTTAAATTGATAAATGTTAAAGTTAAGGGTGATATATGAATTTTTTTTCAAAATACACAAGTGGTTATAAAATATTCATTGTTGTCGGGGAATATTCGTTTGGTCGTGGAATATTCTTTCTGTCGGGGAATATTCATACGACGGCACATCCATTTGTGGGCCCCATAACAGAATAACTGTCGGGTGAAGAAAACGACAAATTTGAGTTTTTACAAATAACGACGTAGTTGTTACCGTTAACACCGTTGGAATACCTGGTGGTTAAAATACAGTAATACGCGTTATTGCACAGTAGCACACGGTATTGCATAGTATTTTTAAAATTATTGATTCTTATGTAAGAAGGCACTACTCAATAATTGTTATAGAAATTACTGTTCAATATTTTATTTTATTGATTCAATAATTGCTACGTTGAAATTTTATATTATTGTTGTTCAATAATTGTCACTGCATAGTATTTCCCATTATCAGATCAATAATTCATATTATTTGAATAATATTATTAGATAACATTATTGGCAATGTCTAGAAAGTTCTGTCTAAGGAGAGGTTTGGTCACCTAATTGCATGCCAATAAGGATAAATCCTTATTAGAAAGCCCTCTCTTTCCTGGGAACGGCCTGGTTGTCATAAATGTAATTCTATAATATTATCTGTGAATAATTAATTATTGATTCATATGATAAGAAAATATTTATTTTATGTGGATATAAATGAGGGATATATTTTTGTGGTTAAAAATGAAGGAGTTAATGTTGAGGTGTTTTATCTGTATTTTTGTCGGAACGGAGGTATTAAAAATTAAATTAGGGTTTTTGAGATATTTTGCGAGGGTTATAATTTTTAATCCGACCGTTGGATCGTGGTAATATTTGGATATGTTATACATATATAAGTTGAGTATATGTCCACAAATTTTGAACCGTTAAAAATGAACGTATAATTTGTTATGAATTTTACGAGATGACTGGTTCAGAAATTGTTGAATTTTCGGAGTTAATCATTTTGGTAGAAAATTCTAGAATTGGTGGGCCCCACTCTTGGTTGGTGAAGAAATGTGCTGAGATTTTTATTCAAATGTGGTTGGTGGGAATAGTAGCAGGTAAAGCCATCAGGTTGCAGGTTAAGTCTGCTTCGGCTTGCTAACATTTTCCTATAAATAGAGGGCTAAGTTAGAATTGAAAATCACACCAGAAACATAAGCTTTCTCTCTCTTTCTCTCTCTATATTATGAAGCATATTTTATGAGTATTTAGATATTTTGAGAGTTGCTATTCAGTGCAAGTTTCCTCGGCTTTGCATTCCAGTCAAAAATACTGCACTTTTGAGGTACGGGATTGTAAGGGATAGTAAGGGGTGTTATATTATTCTTAAAATGATATTTTCTTTAATATCATTATACCGAAATGTTGGTATGAACTTTTTATCAAATTTGAAACTTTTTGAGTCGGGGTTACTATTCACGTATACGACACTATTCATGTATATGGCACTATTTACGTATATGACATTATTTACGTATGCGGTACTATGTACGAATACAGAATACTATTCATGAGTTACTATTCATGAGTTATTATTCACGAGTTACTATTCACGGGTACTATTCACAACAAAATTGGTTTCTTTTTCTGACCAAATTATAGTTGATTTATGAATATTACTCTTGAGATTAAGACTATATGTTGATCACATTATTTTTATTAACATATATAACATTTTTATAACCCTAATGATGATATTTCTCTTTGACTTGAGTGTAAAGATGGGTAGATTTTTGGTATGATCATGACTATGGGTTCTCTTTGGCCAGTAGTGCAAAGTTGAATTATTGACTGATATGATCATGACCATTGAATTTATAATTGAATATCTTTAGCTTAAGTGCAAAGGTGAAATGATCAACATGGTTATAATTATTGTTTATATAAATTCTGAAATGATTATATATTTCTTTGAGATATTAATATATTTGGCATGCAGTACAAATATGAATTGTTGATGAATATCTTTGGCCCGTAGTGCAAAGATGACCTGTTATTGAATATCTTTGGCCATTAGTGCAAAGATGAACTGGTGACGAATATCTTTGGCCCGTAGTGCAAAGATGAAGTTATTAGTATGATTATGAACAGGAACTGTGATTTGGTGTAACCATGATCTTTATGTTTCAGGTAAAGATAGGTGATGAAAATTTTCTTCGTCCTGGATGAGAAGAGGAATTTAGAACTACAATTATGATTATGAGTTATTCATATGATTGTGGACCAGAATTATTGATTGATGTTACAGGAATAAAATATTGTTGGTGGATTTTTAACATGGAGAAGATAATAGACTTTATAGTCTATTTGACTCTTCTAATGGATTGCTCGTTCCGCTGGAACTATGGTTGAGAAGTTTTATCATCTACCATATGTTCTAAATCTCTGATTTATTACTGATGAAGGCTATTGATAATTTAATTATCTTTATTCATGATATTCTTTACTGGGCTAGTTATGCTCACCCTTTTGCTTCACAATTCCTTTTCAGGTAATAAGAGTGTAGCTGGGTCGAGCGGGGGTAACAAGGGAATAGAACGGTGGTCTCTAGTTGTGGATTTCTCCCTAAGCAGTATAGAAAGGTTCATTTAGTACTTATATTTGGTGAATCCAATAGGGTGAGGCGAACCCAACGTTGGAAGGGTGTTTTGTCACTATCATACAAGATGTCTAATGACATACAACCTCGTGTCATCATAAGACAGGGTTGTGCTCATCCACTTGCTGAGTATCTTTACAAACACTACCTATATAATCTTGGTGTTTGTTTGAAGTATAATTCTCAATTAGAGACAGTAGAGATAATGATATGTCAAGAGAAGACTCACCATTGGGAAGAATATGATAGTAATCTTCTCGTTTTTCTTTGTGGTCTATTGGGTCAACCAAGGATAATTCTGTGGCCATATGATATCTATCATAACCTAGACGCATGGCCTCCCATGTACGAAGGTTTCCTTGAGCACTTCCCAAAGATTCTAATTTCTAAAATAGTTTTTGACTATATCTTTATGTAAGGTGTCATTGTGAGGTGATGTCCACGGTTGGAACATGAGTCACATTTGGTATATATTTGTATCCAAACTCACAGCATATGTGTTGTTGTATTTTGCACGACAATTATTGTAATAAAGTTGTTGTTGTTTTCTGTACCATGTATTTGGCGACTCAGAATAGGTTGGATGGAATGGACCTATTTTGAGGTTGTCACATTACATATGATCTTTGTCATAATATCAAATAATTACAACGTTCGTACTATACTATTACAAAGGCAACTATTTGTCTGCCTTAACCTTTCCTTTATCTTTTTTGGATCCTTAAGTTCGTTCGGTCTTAGATGCATTCATATGGTTCAAGCAAGAGTGAGCATAACTAGCTCAACAAGTATAACAATTTCATTAAGTAATAGGTTTTGAATCATATGAATCGTATATCTTCAATAACTGAATCAATAGTTATGAAGTACTATAGATAATTCAAAATAGCACTTCTCTTTTCTTTAAAACGTTTAACAATGAACAACATAAGTTAAACATTAATTTCGGTCCAAGACCTTGAGCATTTCATTCTTTCTTTGAAAAGGACAACTCGGCACCAAGTTCGTAAGTCCGATATATCTTATGAGCACGTTTAGGTGATCAGCCTATAGTACTCTATATTGTACAACACTGCTTCATTAAACGTGTCTACGTTTAAGTTTTGACAACCTCACGTGCCTGTCGTTTGACGACAAAATGTTTGTTTTTTCGAAATCCACAAAACACATTAAGTCTAGCCAAAGAAAATGGCTTCAACTTCAATATACATTAATTCATGCATAGGATACATGAATCACAAAACTTGTCCAGAAGAACATAGATAAGGGTTGAGAACACTGGCCTTCAGCGTCTTCTACAATTATTATACTTTTCCTTTGAGTCTTTAAGGATTCTTCAATACATGGTGACATAACATACAACATTAAGTCATAAACAATCATGTATGGTCACTAATTTATTTTACCCTTCTTCTCAACCTAACCATTCCTTAGATTGGTTAATATACGTTACGGTTTATCGTATTACTTTGTATTTACATTCAAGTAATCTCCATTAACCTTTAGTTGTTAACTTAAGGTTATAAGCATCCTTTAATGAGTTTACTTTAAGTTAATTAAAGTTATAATTTATCTTTAATCAACTTCCACCTTCTTGCCTTCCTTTTTAATTTCTTACTATCACATTTCTAGTGCTGGCGCTGCGGCGCCGACTTTCTATACAAATCTCACGTTGCAGCGCGAGTTAACAGTTTCTACATCTTAGTCTCGGCGTTGCGGCGCCAAGGTACTATACTATTTCCGCCCTGCGGTGCCACTTTACAGTGGGTTGGGGTCTCGGTCTGGCGCTGCAGTGCCAAGGTTAGTGCTTTGGGCAGCGCTATGGCGTCGGCCTTGAGCCTCAGACAATTTTCAAAGTTTGATTTCTCTGCAATATTTCCGGGCTCATAACTTATGCATTATAAGTCAGAATTCGCTTGTTCAAAAGCCATTAGCTCACATATTACGTGTACTATGATTTCATTAGAAAATCTTACATTTTTGAATCCGTTAACTTGGAATTCACCTATTAAGTTCTTTATTGAGCGTTCGTTAAATGTTCGTGAATGTTCAAAGCTCGTTTCTTCGTTCTAAGTCGAAATTTGACCATTTTCGAGTCCGCAACTATAAAATGCAAACTTAGACTATACTCCATCAATCTGAGTTAAACGGTGACTTTTGACTTTCATTTCGAGAATTTCACGATTTCAACGATTATCGTCTAATCTCGTAAATTTTGCCATAACTTTGTTACTTGAGTTTTTACACCGCTCAAAATGTATTCATTCCATCACTCTATCATCCTAACCAAACATATTTCATCTAATCCTAAACACGATGGTTTTAAAATTGTCCATCAACAATAATTATGATAATTCTTTAATGTTCTTCATTATTTCATAACTTCTATGATTATGATTCACTTGAAACATGGCTTATTAAGGTTTAAGTCCTCTAATAGCCATCCTTGTTCCTCCTTATGAAACATGCACCACCAATATTCAATTCTCTATCAAACTATAATTGAAGAGATGAAGAATAATGGTCTAGGATTCTTTACCTTTGATATTCTTAGCTTGGTTCTTCTTATTTTCTTCTTGATATAACAAGTCTAGTTCTTACTTTTCTCTATCTCAATATATCTAAGATGTTGGTGAAATAAACAAGGCACAAAATGACTAACAACTTCTCTTATTTATAGGATTTCCAATGTGAGGGCATCAGAGTATTTAGGCCATCCTACCTCGTTACTTCCACCTCCTTACTATTCATTACTTGCACCCCACAACTCTTATCCTTTGCTTGGCCACAAGTGACCAGCCATGACTCACTCATGGGGCCCACATGGGTTGCCCTATGGGTTTTGCTAACCCGGTGACCCATCGGTTCGATCCACGGGTCCGGTTCTTGGTTCGGACTTAAGTTTAATTACTTTGGGCCTAACGTTGGGCTTGCATTATAAATCTTTGGGCTTTAACATAATTCCAATTGGGCTTGCACAATTCCAACACAAATCCTACAAGTCCATTGCCAAAGGATTAAAGCGTTTAATGTATAATTCTTGTATTCTTTACGTATACAAGTTCATATAATCATTCGTCACATGCGTTATACTATCTTTCGTATATACTTATACAATACTTCGTATCATACTCGTATTCATTGCTTCGTATAATACTTGCTTATTATACGATCATCATTTATTAAATCTTTACTTTCCTTAACCTCCTTAAACTTAGTACGCAGGCGAAAAACTACGTTTATCATAACTTAATTATTATTACATAATCCGTCCTCTCTTATGATTCTATCGTTACGTATTTCTCGGAAGTTCAAAAATAATTACCGAGCAAATATTGATGAATAATGTTTTTCAAAAAATTTCTCGGAAAGCTTTTATTTTCGTCTTAGAAATTCAAACACCTTAATTCTACCACGTAGCCAACATACTATGACGTTACGTCATATTTAGCTTATAGAATAACCTTCATCTTGCTTACTCAATATAATAACATATATAATAATTTTATTCATTATTTAATCAAATAGAATTATTTTACAATTAATCCGATTTTCTCGGTCGTTACAGCAAGAGTTAGCATTTCATCTTCAAAGAGGTAATATCCTGTAGCATGTTCTTGATTTAAAAGTTGTTGACGTCAGGATTTTTATTTGTCCCTTTTTGTACTTGTCTTTTGGTGTTCTCTTTTTGGGTGAGTTTTGTTTTAAAAAATAAGTTTGAAAAGGTCCGACATATATATGTCGACGATTTGACTTTTAGATTTATCAGTTGGTAGATTTGAAATGGTTGTACCAACTCAATCGAAAAGGTTTGCACAAAGACCCAATGGTTTGACACTATTTAACTGGTCTTGGAAATTGAGATTCGTAGGGTTCGGGGGCTTGATTAAGCAGACGGAAGGTGTTAGGCAGCCCCCAACTTCTGTGAAAACACGGTTACCACCACTTTTCAATTAACTTTTATCTGCGTATGTGTGTGTAGGGCTATATCTCGTTTGCACCTATATACAAAGGGTTTGCCATTTGTATAAAGTTTAATTTTAACAAGATATAGTAGTGATATTTTGGAAAACAGGTTTTTCAAACCCTTATGCTCAATAGTAATTGAGGCCTTTGATAATTTCATTTTATTATGTGTTCTGTTTGATTGCTTTTATTTTTGAGATGCGAGGCATCTTCGAAAAAATAAGATACATAGCAGTGCCGAACTCGTTGTGGGCATGAGAGCCACCTGTCAACGTCGGAATTTTTAATTGTCCATTTCCGTTAATTGTTCTTTGGTGTTCTCATTTTAGGTGAGATTTGTTTGAAAAAACAAGTGAAAAAGGTCCGATATGTATAATGTCGACGATGGACTGTTAAGAGTCGCCAGTTGATTTTTTAAATGGTTGTACCAACACAACCGAGAAAAGGTTTGCACATTGACCCAGTGATGTGACACTGCTAAGCGGGTCGATGAAATCGAGATTCATTAGGGTCCGAGGACTTGGTTATGCGGAGGGAAGGTGTTAGGCACCCCCCGACATCCGTGTTACCACGGTGACTGCCTATTTTCAAAAAACTGTTATCTGAATGTGTGTGTGTGTGGGTCAATGTGCTGTTATTTGGAAGTAGTGCGAGGCCTCGTTCGTACCTATATACATAGGGTTTGAATTTTATGTAAAAATTTAATTTTAAGCAAGATATGGCAGTGATGTTTTATAAAAGATGTTTTTTCAAACCCTGATGCTCAATAGTAATTGAGACATTTTATACTCCCATTTTATTAAGTGCTCGACTTAATTAATTTTATTTGACAGATGCGAGGCATCCGTATAAAAATAAATGTACAAAAAGGTGTTGAATTCCTCGTGGGTATGAAAACCATATGAGGAAATCCAAACATCACAGATAAATTTACAAGCTGCTTACAGCTGAAAAGGTCCATCACGGGAATCGAATCTAGATTCAGGGGACTGAATCTGTGATCACATGATTCCTAGGCTCACATGATGCCGCAATTGATATAAACGCAGTAAGCAGGTATATATATAAAAGCTGTAAATATATATATACATACATGATCACCAACCACGAAGCACATCCATGGGGGATCAGAAATATAAATAAAGCTGTAAAAGCTATCAAACGCCACGGAGGAAACTCCAGGCGGGACGAAATGTACAGAAAGCTGTAAAAACGGTCAACCACCACGAAGTAAACTCCTGGTGGGACGAAATGTATATATATATATATATATATATATAAAAGCATATAAATGCAACAGATATAAAATCCAGGCTCATCGGACGGAGTCCAACAACAGTTAATATATATAAGTATATATATATTAAAGCAATAAATGCACCGGATGTGAAATCCAGGCTCATCGGACGGAGTCCTGTGACGCCCCCAAAATCGGGTACTTGAAACCCGAACTCGGTACTTCACGATACCATTTCTATGAGCAGAATTCTACGAATAATAATAACAATAATATGAATAACAACTTAATTTACATAATTATCAAAGTTTATCTCCCCAGGTACGAGACCTTAAAGTACATTCCATACAATACATGATATTATTTATATATATATCATTGTCTTAATAATATAAACTGAAAGTAGTATACATACAAGCCAATCATGTATGATGATAAAGTATATACTTTGTAATCAATCTTATTTATTTGTTTATTAATAAAAGAATTATTTATGAAGGCATTAATTATCTACATGGTGCTATTGTAATAATATGTGATAAACCCATAGTTTTAAGCAATGCTTTTAGAATCATGATGAGATCATGCTAATGAGATCTAAATTCTTAGAAAGCTTAAACTAAAATGTTCCCAATCAATGGATTACTAAAAAGGGGATTAGTGAATCCGGATAGATTGGTATGTACGTTGCTTGCTCATTGGATGAGGATGATTGATCTCATGATCATTTGTGTGGAGACACTAAAGCAAGTATGTAGGTGCTTACTAGAGAATAAGTTCACTGAACATGACTCGCTAAGGAATACCTAATGGAGTTTTACTTGCTTGTCAATAGGAATTCCTATAGTGATAGTAGTACAAATGATCCTTAGACTTGAGATCATCATAGTATCTTATATATAATGAATTACACTTTGACTTATTCCTTAAGACTCTTAGAGTATATCAAAGGGTATGCTTGGGTGTAATAAATTATATATGAAGATAATGAATGATCAATAAAGAATCTACCACTTCTAGTAAAAGAAGAGAAATGTCCTATGTGATTCGATAAATGACAACCTAGGAATCCTTGGCCAAGGTGGAATGAAATTAGAAAGTAGTTTCTAATTTGCATTCATTGGGAGTTGTGCATTTAGGAATCGAAATACATATAATTAAATAAAATAAGACTTGACAGTAATTCCATGTCTTATATTTAATTGGGACATTGTATGGTGGAATGATTGAATTGTACGGTAACTATTAACTCAAAGGTTCTTTTATGATTAATGTTGAAATCTATATTATCTGGAAAGTCGTTGATCGCTAGGGAGGCTTATCCCTATTGTAGAATAAATATTATTTATTTAAATAAATTAATCGTTTAATTTATTTATTTAAATAAGATTAGAATTGTTCTAATTGATTTATTCACAATCGGTTTAATATGGAGAACCTAAAGGGTCACACCATAAAAGGAAGAATAATTATTTAAGAAGTTAATGGCATAATCGTAATAATATGTTAAGTATATTTAATTTAATCTATGGTGATAGAATAAATTAAATAGCTTAATATTTATTATTTAATATTTTAGAAATATTAAATATAAATTAATAAGAGGAGTCTTATTAATATTATTACAATTATTATTATTTTAATTTCTAAAAGAGTTTAGGAATTAATTTAATATAAGTACTCTCATTGATTCCTAATAGGATTAGGGAGCCCATTTAATTAAAAGAGTTTAATTAAATGAATAATACCTTATTTTAATTAAAATAGGGTTACCTGATATCTTTATAAGAGGAGTCTTATATCAGATATCAGATATACGTAATTCCAATAGTTGGAGAGTACGCCCCTTTTTCTATAGAGATAGGAAAACCAAGGTTTGAGCCAATACACCCTTCTTCTTGAAAATTCTTCTTCCTTGGTGGATCACCTCTAGAGGCCATACACTTGGGTGGCTTACATTGATCAAAGGAAGGAATCTACCCGGAGATTCAAGGAGATCGCGGAGAAGTAGGAGGTGAACTCGTGCCTGAGGAAGCTCGTTTCTACAAAGGTATGATTTCATAATTTCTTATTCTTCGCTTAATTAATAATATGCATAAAGGATGATCCGGGCAATATGGTTTGTAAAATTTTTAAACTCTGATTTTCCACGTTTCCGCATATTTTGTGCAATTTAATTGCGCTCATGAATATTACAAACCTAACATAAACTATTACAGCAACTACCACAAATCTTATTCAGTTAGCTTTCCTTTTCCTTTGTTTCTGCACGAGCTTTCTGGTTCTTCAAAATTAACTGAAAATATTTAAATTAAGCAAGAATGAGCATTTGAGTGCCCAGCAAGTAATAACAATAATATATATTAGCTGAAAGAATTAAATATTTTCTTTGAAAGACACTTCAACAACGAATCAACAGTTCTGAAGTAAGTTGTACCAAGAATAATAATAACATAACAACTCTCTTTCACATTTTTGAAACTACGTATTGACTATAAGTAGGGTTAAGTGACATATCATGAACATTATTTTCTTTTTCGAAAAGGTTAAACAGAAATTCATCTGCAAACCGTCATAACTTACGGACACGGGGGTGATCAGCCCGTTGTGCCCTGCATTGATCAATACTATATTTTAAGAACTCTCTCCGCCTTGGGCGCATAAAAGTTTTCCCTATGTAAGGGATGTTCATACTTGTCTGGGTTCTAAAGCAAAGGTTTTATCTTGTTCAACAATAATCTATAATTCAACCTATATATATAAGGGTAATTGACAAAGGTATATCAACATGTGATTAAATACAATGATTATCCAAGTGGGGACACTTATATAACTATTTTATAAAAATTGACGAACATAATATATATCTGAATTACTATATACTAACATGTTGATAAACAATGAGCGGATATAGAATATGTCGCAGTAGAGTTAATAATATAGCATAATAATAATTTAATTCTGAAACTCCTTACTCATGTCCATTGCATAAAGGAAATGCAAAGGTAGGATACTTGCCTGAGCTGCTGCTTATAATAACGCAACTTAGATTAATCTTTTATACAGCGACCTATCAGTAATAAGATCATTCGTTCGATTAGAATAATATACTATAACACATAGTACTGCATTTCGTAGTCAGCACATAACCTAATCACATAATCACATATATCCAACAGTTATTGAATCATAATTAATCATTAATACAGTCAAAATATCTAAGTCTAGATGAATTTTTGAAACATATCGGTGTACCGACAGCTTTATTGGATAATTATTGAGTCTAAGACTCTATTCTGTATCTCAATATTCATAAGTATCAGTCATATTATTTTTAAATGACTTAATATAATTTTAAAATATTTATTATAATTTATCATGAATTTTCAAACATCGGAATCATATTTAAATGATTTAAACATCAAATAATTATATTATCATTAACATTTAATCAATATTAAATTATTAATGAAACTGTTGCCAAAATATTAAAGTTATGTATAATAACTCAAAATACTTTTAAAACATTTATATTATTCTTAAATGATTTTTTAAAACATTTAAAATTATTTTTAAATAATTACCATTAATATTAAAATATTAATGCACTATTTATCCAAATATTAAAAGTCATTTATTATAACTTAAAATATTTTTAATTCATTTATATCCTTTTTAAATGATTTTTAAATAAATAAAACCATTTTTAAACTATTTATTCAATATAATTATTAAATAAACTAAATATCATCAATATTAGATTAATATCATTAATATTAAATTAATAATATTTTTCATGACAAAATATCCAAAGTCATATTTTATATCTCAAAATATTTTTATGATACTATAAATGATTTTTAAAATCATTAATTCTATTTTCCATAATTATTTCATACATTTATTAAATAACTTAAACATCATTAATATTAATTAATTAATGAAATTTCATCACAAAATATTAAAATTCATCAAAAATAACTTAAAATATTTTTTAACACAATAATATAATTTTTCATGATTTTTCATGAATTAAAATAATTTATTTAATATTATAATTAAATAAATAAATACCTTTTTGTATTCCAAAAATACTAAATATTTTTGAAATATACTCAAAATAGTTAAAAACTATTTTTCAGACTTTAAAATAATTTTTCAGAATTTATTAAGTATTTTTAATAATTAAAATCTAATTTTTCTAATTTTTAAATCATTTTCGGAATTTTCAGAAATTGAAAATTTTAAAATAAATCAAAACCGTCGCTAAAGGCTTTAGCGACGCTTATCTGTTGCCTTAGGTGTTCTTGAGCCTCAAGAATACTGACAAGGCAATTATCAAGGTGCCTAGTTTGACCGATTATAATTCTCAATCCATTACGTTTCTAGGCAATCTAACACTTGAGTCTTGTAGTGCTCATGTAATACTACAATTACCAACAAACATCATGACTAAAAACCATCAGATTTAAGAGTTATTAGCCATCAAAAAGTCTGACAAGGCTGTTCTTCGACTGAAGAACAGTCGAGGTGCCTACTTTGGATCCTTATAACTTCCAATCTGTGTATTGTTTGTGTGATCTATCAATTGGAGTGTGTAGACAACATGTAGGAATACAACTACAAAACATCATAACACATTAACATGATAACATGAGCAAGATCTAGCTGGTCAAACTTCAACACGGAATCTGCTCAAAAAAATTCTGGGTTTGTGTTCTTCAGCGTTTTCGGTCAACGGGTTTTGACCATGAATAACTCCCGATCTACAAAGGCTATGAACTTTATTCTTTTTGCATATTAAAGACGACATATCCGACTACACATAACAACTTTTAAACAACAAAAATCATGATCGAGCAAAGATTTATAAGTTCTAACATTTGCCAAAAAATGATTTCTGGACACTTAGAATATTTTCTGGGTTTGAAGAACAGCCGGTCAATGCCGGTCAACCAACTTTGACCTTAAATAACTTTTGATCCAAAATAGATATGGACCTGATTCGTTTTGGAGATTAAAGACCACATAACATGCTACACATATCAACTTTTAGAACACAAAACACATTAAAGATCACAGAGATATAAGGCTTGACATTTGCCAAAAAATCACAGAAAATGAAATTTCTAAATTTTGGAAATCTTAAAATCTGAGCTTCTAAATGTTATGGATCCAACATCCAGCAACCCAGATCATCCTTAGACACTATAATCAACATGTTCTAACATTTAAACATAACATCTAACACCAAAATTTAAAAAAAAAATCAAGCTAATGTTTATACCTTTTCTAAGCTTTGATTCTTGATTTTTGGCTTATGATTTGTTATGATTGGTAGTAGGGCTTTGTTTTGGGACTGAAATACTACAATAATTCGTAGGTTTTAGAGAGAGAAGCTCAAGGATGAGAGTTGGGTAATTTTTAGTATACAAAATGCCTTAATTCTCTCTCCAATCTATATATAAACCAAATTAGATGCATTGAATGCTCAAAATGGTTGATTGAATCTGAATATAATTGAGTCTTGGATGCTAAATTGGTAGGGTAGGATGTTTGCCATGCTTTGATAGCAATAATGCACAATAATTCACTAATAATACACTAAAGAGACAAAAAGGGCATTTTAGTAATTTCCCATATAATTTCAAGGGCATTCTTGTACAAGGTGATTAAATCTAGGGTTTATTCACTAGATTGAAAATCTTACAATTTTCCAAATAATTTATAGGGTTTGGACAATTTAAAATTTAAAGTGTAATACAATTTTAATTTAAAACATACTAATTAAATTAGGGTTTTTAAATTAGGGTTCCTAAATATTATTAGGGTTCCCAAATTAATTAGGGTTTCCTAATTATCTTTATAATTCACAAAATAATAATTAGGGTTTCTAAAATTTGCAATTACGATTTTCAAATAAATAATTAGGGTTTTTCCTAATTATCAGCATAAAACAATAATTAGGGTTTCTTCTAATTACAGAAATTCTAATACGCAGAAGAATTCATATAACACAATTACTACTCAGTCTTAACTTATAATTGAGTTTAACAATTAGGGTTTCACAACACAATATTAGGTTATGACCCAATTTACCAAAATTGACCAACATTAATAGTCTACAGATTTACGGTATATATTTAAGCATTAAAAATTAAAATATAATTAATATTACATTATTATTCTCATTCCTGGATAAAAATCCAAGTTTAGGGTTTGGATTCCATATCTGACTTATCCTTCGTACACAACATCAATAATCAAGTTAAAATAATTAACTTAAATATTCTGAACAAATTCATATAATAACATATTTATTATTATAATTCTAATTGTCACTTAATATATTATTTAAATAATATATAAATTATATTTTCTGGGAAAATAAATAATAAAAATATTTCTGCTTACAGAAATTAATTACCATAAGAATATAATTTATAGTAATTAATAATTCTAAAATTATTTCTAAGTTTTCAAGTAATAAATATATTCGCATTTAACATCACAATACTTGACACTTATTCTCATTGTAAAAAAAATAAAATTTGTATGCAAAATTTCTTATCTATTTATATAAAAAATATCGGGTTATTACATTCACCCTCCCTTATAAGGATTCCGTCCCCGGAATCACCGTTTTAAAACTCATATATACAAGGGTACATAGCATATATAATCATTGCAAGTAGACATCGATCATAATTGATCGAACTGATCTTTTACTATTCAGCATAACGCTTGTCTACCTGATTAAACAGAAGTTTGATTTCTAAAAGGACTCAAATTCTTCATTCAAAATTTCTTTATAAATTAATTTACTATATATATAAGAAAATCATATAAGATATATAAGTTATTCGAATAACACCTGGAGTTCCATTTCCAGCTGCCACAGTATCCTGGATCGTCATGTTGAAGACCCTCGGAGTTGCTTTTGTTGGGTTATTGGTTGAGGTAGGTCCTGTGATTGCTAAAGTCCCACTGCCTTTCCCCGTGGTTACATTTCCTGCCTCCATTCTCCTCTTTGGACAATCCTTCACCTTATTTTTAGTCGATCCACATATAAAACACCCACTGTTCATCCTTGGGTTGGGGCAGTTGGGAGAGATATGACCCTCCTGCCCGCACTTGTAACATACAAACTTACCCTTCAGGCACTCACCAGAGTGATTCTTCTCGCAATTCTTGCACTGTACTACCTGCTTCTTCACACCTTCCTGTTTCACCTGAACATTCCCAGAAAAATTCCCCTTTCTTTTCTCACCCCTATTTCGACTATTTCCTTCCACCTTCAAATATCCTTCTGCCTTGCTTCTGTTCTTCTTCTCCTTGTTGTAGAGGCTCATGGCCTCACTCCCCTCCTCAGCTATGATAGCCTTCTCCATGAGTGCTGTAAAAGTAATGATTTGCAATACTGCCACCTTATTGTAGAGCCATGGTTTTAAGCCCAGCTCAAACCTCCTTGCCTTTCTAGCCTCTGTATCAACTTCATGTGGAGCAAACCTAGCCAACTCATTAAACTTTGCGACATACTCCGCAACAGTCATGTTCTCCTGCTTTAAATCTAGAAATTTCACCTCCATCCTAGCTTGCATACTAGCTGAGAGATAGTTTTCGAAAAATAAAGTCTTAAACCTATCCCAAGTAACTACTCCTTCTCCTGCCCTAGTTTTATTTGCCTCCCACCAAAAGTTGGCTTCCCTTTCATCATATAAGTGGAAAAAGCAGTCTTTTGCCCCTCATCTACCCTAGCAATTACGAACGCCTTTTCTATGTCATTAACCCATGTCTGGGCTTCTATAGGGTCAGCTGATCCTCTAAATTTTTGTGGTCCTACTGCTTTGAAGTCTTTAAATTTTGTCAAGCGATTATCTGGCTGGTTTCCTACAGCTGGTATTCCCTGCTGCATAGCCTGAGCTACCATGTTTGCAAAGTTTTGCATCGGGTCTTGTTGTTATTCCTCAGTATTGTTGAGAGATTCTTCTACCCTTTGGTTTCGAGTTTGACGTCTTGGCGGCATTATCTGGTTAAGTAAAACCATAAATTATACTTTATTAACTTACATTCTAAACCTTATTGCATAAGATTAATATATTAAACTTGTTTCATTTCTCAAACTTAGATTCATATTCATTCATCGAATATTTTACATAGCATAGCACATACTACTTTACACACCAACTATCCCTTTGTGACTACAAAAGTCGGGATTTACAACATTGACCAACACAAAAGTTGAAAATATTTTATTACACAAACATACTTATCACACATATTACACAACAGAACCTATACTACCTATTTACTAAGCCTCTCCCTCGGACAATCTTTTGATCGATGACCTTCCATCCCACAAACAAAACGTACGCCTAGATTAAAGTCGGGACAATGATGAGAGGTATGTCCCTCATGTCTGCAATTGTAACATATCTTTTTCCCTTTCTTCTTATTAGGTTTTCCTAAATCATGGTCTTCTATCTTTATTTTTCCCTTATCTCTCGGAGCTGCACACGATGTGTTGCTTGAGGCTCCTATCTGATCAATTTGGATTTTAAGCTTATCCTGCTCTTCCATTATTTCTATTAACGCCTGACGCAGTTGAATATTCAACAGCTTTTCTATTTCCCACAGCTTTTTTTAAAGAAGAAACCTTGTTCCTCAAATCCTGCACCTCCGTTGATGCTTGATCAGCTTCAACTTTAGTGTCCGAATCACTATCTGTCAGTTCCACCATTTCCGGATCTGGTACTACATTTTCCACAATAACTACCTCGTCCGAGTTGGTTTCATTGTGAGCCTTTTTTTCAGCTATTGACTTCGATATTAGCTCGGGTGTATGGATCTGATTCTTCTTCAAGTTATAAGCCCATAATAATCCTTTTCCACCATACATCTATACACATAAATTATCCTGATTAGCATATAGTATATACACACAGCAAACAATAGTTTTATAAGAGTTATCTTTTATTTTGTTCAACGATGAATTTATTCAATTCATCTCCTTTAAAAACTCTATATGAGTTATTTGTATTTTCAATATTTCCCCCTGTCCTAAGGTTATAGCCTAAGGTCGATCCCACCTAAGGTTTCTAACCCTAAAGCTCTGATACCAACCTGTGACGCCCCCAAATTCGGGTACTTGAAACCCGAACTCGGTGCTTCACAATACCATTTCTATGAGTGGAATTCTACGAATAATAATAACAATAATATGAATAACAACTTAATTTACATAATTATCAGAGTTTATCTCCCCAGGTATGAGACCTTAAAGTACATTCCATACAATACATGATATTATTTATATATATATCATTGTCTTAATAATATAAACTATTACAGCAACTACCACAAATCTTATTCAGTTAGCTTTCCTTTTCCTTTGTTTCTATACGAGCTTTCTGGTTCTTCAAACTTAACTGAAAATATTTAAATTAAGCAAGAATGAGCATTTGAGTGCCCAACAAGAAATAACAATAATATATATTAGCTGAAAGAATTAAATATTTTCTTTGAAAGACACTTCAACAACGAAACAACAGTTCTGAAGTAAGCTGTACCAAGAATAATAATAACATAACAACTCTCTTTCACTTTTTTGAAACTACGTATTGACTATAAGTAGGGTTAAGTGACATATCATGAACATTATTTTCTTTTTCGAAAAGGTTAAACAGAAATTCATCTGCAAACCGTCATAACTTACGGACACGGGGGTGATCAGCCCGTTGTGCCCTGCATTGATCAATACTACATTTCAAGAACTCTCTCCGCCTTGGGCGCATAAAAGTTTTCCCTATGTAAGGGATGTTCATACTTGTCTGGGTTCTAAAGCAAAGGTATTATCTTGTTCAACAATAATCTATAATTCAACCTATATATATAAGGGTAATTAACAAAGGTATATCAACATGTGATTAAATACAATGATTATCCAAGTGGGAACACTTATATAACCATTTTATAGAAATTGACGAACATAATATATATCTGAATTACCATATACTAATATGTTGATAAACAATGAGCGGATATAGAATATGTCGCAGTAGAGTTGATAATATAGCATAATAATAATTTAAATCTAAAACTTCTTACTCATGTCCATTGCATAAAGGAAATGCAAAGGTAGGATGCTTGCCTGAGCTGCTGCTTACAATAACGCAACTTAGATTAATCTTTTATACAGCGACCTATCAGTAATAAGATCATTCGTTCGATTAGAATAATATACTATAACACATAGTACTACATTTCGCAGTCAGCACATAACCTAATCACATTATCACACATATCCAACAGTCATTGAATCATAATTAATCATTAATACAGTCAAAATATCTAAGTCTATATGAATTTCTGAAACATGTCGGTGTACTGATAGCTTTATTGGATAATTATTGAGTCTAAGACTCTATTTTGTATCTCAATATTCATAAGTATCAGTCATATTATTTTTAAATGACTTAATATAATTTTAAAACATTTATTATAATTTATCATGAATTTTCAAACATCGGAATCATATTTAAATGATTTAAACATCAAATAATTCTATTATCATTAACATTTAATCAATATTAAATTATTAATGAAACTGTTGCCAAAATATTAAAGTTATGTATAATAACTCAAAATGCTTTTAAAACATTTATATTACTCTTAAATGATTTTTTAAAACATTTAAAATCATTTTTAAATAATTACCATTAATATTAAAATATTAATGCACTATTTATCCAAATATTAAAAGTTATTTATTATAACTTAAAATATTTTTAATTCATTTATATCATTTTTAAATAATTTTTAAATAAAAAACCATTTTTAAACTATTTATTTAATATAATTATTAAATAAACTAAATATCATCAATATTAGATTAATATCATTAATATTAAATTAGTAATATTTTTCATGACAAAATATCCAAAGTCATATTTTATAACTCAAAATATTTTTATGATGCTATAAATGATTTTTAAAATCATTAATTCTATTTTTCATAATTATTTCATACATTTATTAAATAACTTAAACATCATTAATATTAATTAATTAATGAAATTTCATCACAAAATATTAAAATTCATCAAAAATAACTTAAAATATTTTCTAACACAATAATATAATTTTTCATGATTTTTCATGAATTAAAATAATTTATAATATTATAATTAAATAAATAAATACCTTTTTATATTCCAAAAATACTAAATATTTTTGAAATATAATCAAAATAGTTAAAAACTATTTTTCAGACTTTAAAATAATTTTTCAGAATTTATTAAGTATTTTTAATAATTAAAATCTAATTTTTCTAATTTTTAAATCATTTTCGGAATTTTCAGAAATTGAAAATTTTAAAATAAATCAAAACCGTCGCTAAAGGCTTTAGCGACGCTTATCTGTTGCCTTATGTGTTCTTGAGCCTCAAGAACACTGACAAGACAGTTATCAAGGTGCCTAGTTTGACCGATTATAATTCTCAATCCATTACGTTTCTGGGCAATCTAACACTTGGATCTTGTAGTGCTCATGTAATACTACAATTACCAACAAACATCATGACTAAAAACCATCAGATCTAAGAGTTATTAGCCATCAAAAAGTCTGACAAGGCTGTTCTTCGACTGAAGAACAGTCGAGGTGCTTACTTTGGATCCTTATAACTTCCAATCTGTGTATTGTTTGTATGATCTATCAATTGGAGTGTGTATAAAACATGTAGGAGTACAACTACAAAGCATCATAACACATTAACATGATAACATGAGCAAGATCTAGCTGGTCAAACTTCAACACGGAATCTGCTCAAAAAAATTTTGGGTTTGTGTTCTTCAGCGTTTTCGGTCAACGGGTTTTGACCATGAATAACTCCCGATCTACAAAAGCTATGAACTTTATTCTTTTTGCATATTAAAGACGACATATCCGACTACACATAATAACTTTTAAACAACAAAAATCATGATCGAGCAAAGATTTATAAGTTCTGACATTTGCCAAAAAATATTTTCTGGACACTTAGAATATTTTCTGGGTTTGAAGAACAGTCGGTCAATGCCGGTCAACCCACTTTGACCTTAAATAACTTTTGATCCAAAGTAGATATGGACCTGATTCGTTTTGGAGATTAAAGACCACATAACAAGCTACACATATCAACTTTTAGAACACAAAACACATTAAAGATCACAGAGATATAAGGCTTGACATTTGCCAAAAAATCACATAAAATAAAATTTCTAGATTTTAGAAATCTTCAAATTCGAGCTTCTAAATGTTATGGATCCAACATCTAGCAACCCAGATCATCCTTAGACACTATAATCAACATGTTCTAACATTTAAACATAACATCTAACACCAAAATTTAAAAAAAATCAAGCTAATGTTTATACCTTTTCTAAGCTTTGATTCTTGATTTTTGGCTTATGATTTGTTATGATTGGTAGTAGGGCTTTGTTTTGGGACTGAAATACTACAATAATTCGTAGGTTTTAGAGAGAGAAGCTCAAGGATGAGAGTTGAACAATTTTTAGTGTACAAAATGCCTTAATTCTCTCTCCAATCTATATATAAACCAAATTAGATGCATTGAATGCTCAAAATGGTTGATTGAATCTGAATATAATTGAGTCTTGGATGCTAAATTGGTAGGGTAGGATGTTTGCCATGCTTTGATAGCAATAATGCACAATAATTCACTAATAATACACTAAAGAGACAAAAATGGTATTTTGGTAATTTCTCATATAATTTCAAGGGCATTCTTATACAAGGTGATTAAATCTAGGGTTTATTCACTAGATTGAAAATCTTATAATTTCCCAAATAATTTATAGAGTTTGGACAATTTAAAATTTAAAGTGTAATACAATTTTAATTTAAAACATACTAATTAAATTAGGGTTTTTAATAGAAATTAGGGTTTTTAAATTAGGGTTCCTAAATATTATTAGGGTTCTCAAATTAATTAGGGTTTCCTAATTATCTCTATAATTCACAAAATAATAATTAGGGTTTTTAAAATTTGCAATTAGGGTTTTCAAATAAATAATTAGGGTTTTTCCTAATTATCAGCATAAAACAATAATTCGGGTTTCTTCTAATTACAGAAATCCTAATACGCAGAAGAATTCATATAACACAATTACTACTCAGTCTTAACTCATAATTGAGTTTAACAATTAGGGTTTCACGACACAATATTAGGTTATGACCGAATTTACCACAATTGACCAACATTAACAGTCTACAGATATACGGTATATATTTAAGCACTGAAAATTAAAATATAATTAATATTACATTATTATTCTCATTCCTGGATAAAAATCCAAGTTTAGGGTTTGGATTCCATATCTGACTTATCCTTCGTATACAACATCAATAATCAAGTTAAAATAATTAACTTAAATATTCTGAACAAATTCATATAATAACATATTTATTATTATAATTCTAATTGTCATTTAATATATTATTTAAATAATATATAAATTATATTTTCAGGGAAAATAAATAATAAAAATATTTCTGCTTACAGAAATTAATTACCATAAGAATATAATTTGTAGTAATTAATAATTCTAAAATTATTTCTAATTTTTCAAGTAATAAATATATTCGCATTTAACATCACAATACTTGACACTTATTCTCATTGTAAAAAAAAATTTATATGCAAAATTTCTTATCTATTTATATAAAAAATATCGGGTTATTACAAGTCCAACAACAGTTAATATATATAAGTATATATATATATTAAAGTAGTAAACGCACCAAATGTGAAATCCAGGCTCACCGAACAGAGTTCAATAGCAGTTCATATATATAATTATATATATAAGAAAGCCATTAAACGCACCAGACATAAGTTTAGGCTCATCGAACAGAGTTCGACACTCAGTTCATATATATAAATGTATATATATACAAAAGCAATTAAACGCTCCGGACCGAAGTCTAGGCTCAATCGAGGCATAACTCGATAATGGTAGTCAATATATATATATATATATATATATATATATATATATATATATATATATATATATATATATATATATAGACTGGAATGAAACCACGGACCGAAGCCCGAGCAAAAGCAAGCAACACGACTCTCAATGTGTAGAAGGGTGTGTGCAAAGATGAAGAGAAAAACTCTAAAGTGTGTGAGAAGGCTTACAGCTGACTGCTAAAAAAGGCGTATATATCTTTAGAGTGGATAAACAATGGCTTTTGTGGGTACAAAAGAGGCTATATATGAGCTCACAGGTATTTAAAAGGGGAAAGTACATTGCATGAGATGAGTGCAGAGCAAATTGGGCAGGGCTTCCTCGTCGTTTTCTCTTGAAAAATCAGTACCCCAAGCCCTCTATTTATAGGCATATTAGCCGCAAGTGTACCTGCAGTTGAGCCGCAGGTGTACCAGAGGCAACCCGGGTTGGCCTGAGTTTTTTGGGTCGGGTCGTCTCGAAGTACGTGCACTCGGGCATTGTAATGTCCACTCAAATTTTTAGAAGTACAATCTGGGCATCTGTTTTAGGTATACATGACCTATTTCGGACTGCCGTTGTCGAGAGTTGTACGATGGCATGGGATTAGAGTTTGTACGAAGTCATTGAAGATGGGACGGTGCCCTCCGGTCTTCAAGCTTCAACTTTCATCCGTTACCCCATACAATAGTCACTCAAAATTGATTAGTCTTGTAGGACATTGTTGCGTAGAAATGTTGAGGCGACGTGGCGTGGCATCGTGTTGGTCAGATAACGATGTTGCCCCTCACCGGTGTTATCGCCGGATTGGGCTGATAAAGAAGACGTTGCTCAGCTTCGCTGGGATTGGACTGCTGCAATTGGTTGAAGGTCCTCATTGTCATCCTTGAAGTGTGTCTATCTTCCCGATGTTATCACCGGGCTGGTAGAGTAGATCTCGTTGTTAGCGCCGAGATTGAAGCTGGTCGCACTTGCAACAAGCATTTCCGGGGTTATTGCTGAAATTGCATTCCTTGGGGTTATCACCAAGGTTGGTGGCTATTCCCATGGTTGGGACTGAGACTGGATACCTCGGGGTTATCTTCGAGATTAATTGGTCTTCTCCGGTGTGTGTGCCGGTATTGATCTGCATGCCTCGGGGTTATCTTCGAGATTGGAATTGTTACCCCCAGATTGTGATATGGGGTTGATGCTGAACTTTCGGTAGTATCCGGTACGAATATAGATCGTCCTTCAGGGTTCCCTCTTAAAAGACGAATCTACTCTCCTGTAATGTTAGTGACAGTAGTACAAAAAATTTTGAGTGTCTACAGATTCCCCTCTTTATCTTACTCATGCATGGCGATGCATGGGTAGGATAAAGAATCCTAGACACTTGAAAAGTAACAAGACGAACATGGTACTATGGATAGCAACATGATGCAAACGTATGATGCATGTGTACGGGGTTGTAGCCCAACACGCTAGGGATGATTGCTGGCTCCCTGTTGCTTCAACTGGGGGTTGGCAACGATGACCAGATTTGATGTGTAATCCGAATCTGTTAGGATGTTGATGTTAGAGTTATCACCAAAGTCACGTGTCTTCGATTATGACTTGATCTCGAAGATGTACCTCTTATGTGTGAGAGATCTATGGGGATGAAGCTTGATCTGTTTGAGGATGTGTATAACATATTCCATCATCTATCCTCTTTATTGACATTCCCTTCGTCGACGTGTGAATCAATGGCTGAAACTTTGTGGGTAGATTGTCAAGGTTACTTGACATTCGCTGTCGTGTAGATTACCAGAACAGTACGTTGTGACCCCCACTGGGGATCCGCTTGGGAATACGAGCGGTCGGGTGTGAAAACCTCGAATAGCTCCAGAGCTCTGATAGGTTTAAATCGCTATCGACTGTAATAATGTCAAGGCAGCTTGACCTTCATTGATATGTGTGTCAATGGATTGTATGTACGTGGTAATCCCCTGCCGTGACTTCATATTGTAACCCCCGTTGGGGATCCACTAGGGAGTGATGCATATAAACGTACGCAATGATTGAACAACTTTCCATGCTTCGATGGGTTTACTTGCCATCGGCTGAAACAACGTCAAGGCTGCTTGACCTTCGTTGATTTGTGTGTCAACGGATGAGCATGTGTTGTAACCCCCGCCAGGGACCTCACGTTGTAACCCCTGTCGGGGATTTCACGTAGGGTAATGACCCGGAGTTGGTGGCATCAGACCTATATAAGGTATTGTTTTCTGTGATTTATGACAACTGGGATCATTGGAAGGGTATACCTTATACTCAGGTGACTACCAATGAGTGATGTACAGATTCAAAGTCTAATCTGAGAGGACCAGGATTGTATGCAGTTTTGCTCAATCGCATGGCGTTTTTATTTCCGATTTGACTTTGCTAATCTACAAGAACTCCTTTGCAACTCGAACTGGACCGAGCCGGAGGGGTGGGTCCCACATAGGGGTGCCGCAGGTGCATCTACTGCAACCGTAGATGGGCCTGCGGCCAACTGTGGATCATAAATCTTGCAGGTTGGTCTTCACAAGTCACTTTCAACTTGCTTCGCATAGAGAAAACCGCGAGCCATCTTCAGATCTGCTGAGTTCAGGCTGCTTTCTGTAAATTCTGTCACCGTACAAGTGTTCTACACTATCCTGGTAACATATGCCTGTATTTTCTCTCATTTCTGTCCGTTGGATTTTGAGTTATCGCATGAAATGCATCTAAACACATAGTAGTGATTATGTATGCACAAATGACTTGATAAAAAATATTCAACATAGTAAATGTTAGTATTAAACCATGCTGAACATAATGATGTGAAAAAATTTGACTTTTGAGATAGTCAAATTGACACCTTTTTCTGCTATTTTTTTGTCCTATTTGAGGTTCAAATGAGCATAAGGTAGCAAGACAAAGTACTCCTAGTATTGAGGTTGGCCTTATGCATGATGATTTTAATTTTTAATGCATATATTATGTATATGACTTTGGGGCAGGTGTGCTACTGAATGGCCACCTAGACATGCCTATATGCATGTGGATAGTCCTATTTTCAAAGGGGACTATGGCAAATTTTTTCCAAATGTAGGCATTGGGTAGTCATGCATTTTTAACTCTATTATATGTTAAAGTAAATGCATGCATGCATATAGTCATAGAATGCATTTTAGAAAGTTCCAGGTAAGGAAATACCACACCCTTTCTGAGGTGATTTGGAGACTTATTGTCCAGATATTATGGATTCGGATCAGCCGAGCAGTTCTTATAGGACTACTTCTGGTATACGGCGGAGGGCTTCTGAAGTGCCTCATCCTCGTTCTGTCAGACAGTCTCATCGGTTGGTGGAGGCTGTGATACGTCCTGTTCAGGTAGATATTCCAGACGTTGAGGATGAGGAGGCGGATATTCTGATAGAGGACCCCGCTCCTGCTGCACATGTCCCTCGTAGGGAGCTTTCTAGCATTCAGGTGGTGAACCCAGAGTTGCTGGGTGATTTGGGAAGACATCCATCGATGTATTTGCATGCTAACGAGGTATGGCGTTAGACTTCGAACTTCCTTCTTTCCTATTGATGAGGATTAAAGGGTTTTGATGTTGATCTGCATTTCATGCAAGTCCTTGGTTTTACACAGCCTCGAGGGAACTGGTTCAGCATTCACTCCATGTACCAGGCGCTTCATCCTGACTATAGAGCGGTAGTGCATAAGTGGGGATTTGGGGCATTTTTCTCCATCCTTCCCCGTCGTTGTCCCTGGGATTATCTCAAGGCATTGTCTGAGTGACAGTTTCATCAAACTCAGTCACTCCATCTGCTGGATTGCGAGGTGATGATGATGCCTATGGATTGGCGATTTATCACAGGTATGGAGTTTGGAGGGGAGCCAGTGTCTTGCATGGCAAATATTACCCCTACTGCCGTTAGATCTTTATTAGGAGTTCTGACGGCAGCGCTCAAAGGCAGGACTGTCCGTTCAGGTTCTTTGAGCGTAGATGCTATGAGCGGGCTATTGAGTGAGCCCATGTCTGATGATGTCAGGATCAGGGATCGCGTTCTGCGGTGATGGTTCCTGATGATCATTCGAGGCTGCTTCATAGCAGATAACTCTTCCACGGTATCTTTCGCTTTGATTAGCGCTACACGTGATGTGGACCATATTGGAGAGTATGATTGGAGCTCTTATACCTTTGCCTATTTCCTCCGGGGCATGCGTATGCGCTCATAGGGTTTGACTGAGGCTTGGCTAGGATTTTACCCATTTCTGCTGGTGAGTATTTCTCTTATCATTTCCTCTTTATAGGTTAAGAGTGTTAACTGATAGCAGCTATACTTTTTTATTATATTGGCAGTTCTGGGCCTATGAGAGGCTTCCATGCTTGCGTCCCGTGATTGTGTTAGGTTTAGAAACCTATCCACGAGGACGACGATGGCACCATTCGATTCTGCCTGAGGTCCTTATAGCTGAGGGATTCACTCATTGCCGTATGCAGCTGGAGTTGCTGACGGCCGACACCATCACATGGCTTTCCTATTCTGGGGAACACCTAACCGTGGGTTTTAAGGATGGATACCCGACAGGAGCCGAGTATGTGATTTCCACCAGGAGAGTTCCTCTCTTCACGGATGGAGGCTGTGAGCTCTATTTAGGAGAGCGTGCTATCAGGAGCACCATAGGGGAGATCTGTATACCGATCTTACCTCCTGCCATGCGTTCTTGGCCCGTATCACAGTCACCCGCCATTGATATCCCATTGTTGGGGGTTGACAGATTTGCATTGTTAGAGGGTCCATATACTCAGGAGATATTCCAGCGTTGGTGGTTCCCTCGCACTATTGGAGCCCAGTCCCGCGCCACACAGTTTATGGGGGACATGGTTCTAGGATCCTTGATGATGACAGATTAGGTAGCTTGTGTCCGAGCTCTGACTCATATGACCCAGATTGATGGCTTGACCTGACAGTTAGATCGGGCACAAATATTTATCCGGCATTTGGGCAGAGATCCAGCAGAGGCGGAGTCATTTGTTCCTTCCAGCTCAGGCACTGGCCCCTCGGACGACCCATTCAGTTTTGCCGGCGCAGATCCTCCTCTTTATAGGCCTGACATCCCTGTTGGGAGAGATCCAGTGACTCAAGAGGAGTTACATCAGGTGGACAAGATTGATGAGGAGGATATCGAGACCCTGGTCTTCTTCTAATGTATATTCTCGTTATATCTTTTGATAGGCCTCTGTTAGATATTGGGTGGCTGTTCCCCATTCTCGCTATATCTTTTGATAGGCCTCTGTTAGTAGTAGGGCGTCTGTGCCCCATTTCCCTATATTTGTAGCTGTATAGAGATGATGTATTAGATGATGATATACTTAGGAATGTATGCACAGTATTTCCATTCCCTATATCATATTGCCACCTATTATCTGTTATGCATGTATCATGTTATGCATATGTATGTATGTCCAGAGATATTCGGCATTAACCCCTGGATGGTCTTATGACACGACCCGCACAGATGTCTTCTTCGACAGTTAGCCGTATAGATCATACCCCACCGTCAGTGGTGGCGTCGGGTATGCGATCGTGGTATGATAGCATGTCACCACCAGACAGGGTGACTGTAGATCATTTATTGCAGCATACCATGACCTTTTTGACTTTTTCAGGTTCCTGGAGGATTTGTGGACGGGATGATAGAGCATTGGCTACCGGATAGGCAGGTATTCCGATTCAGCACCCATGAGTTGACTCCTACTCTAGAGGAGTATGCACGTTTGACGATGCTGCCTTTAGACAGACCTTACGTGCATCTGGCTTTGGGAGACATGAGCAGACGATTCATGACTCTCACAGGATTGAGGCGCAGAGTAGTACAGGATGAGTTGACATCTGGCCACGTGATATCCCAGCATTTTCTGTACGACAGATTTGGCTTGGAGGATAGCTATTCACGACATTCTGGGGATTTCACTGCACCGGAGGATCATTGGCGTTTGGCCAGAGTTGACATATTGATGCTATGTGTATTGTCATATATGTATATGCTGAGATATATGGATGAGATAGATATAGGCGTTATCATGGCCGTGAGAGCTCTCAGGGAGGATCGTACCATTGTACCTATGATTGCAGCAGAGACGTTACGGTCGGCATCGTATTGTTGCACGTATCCTACAGGAGTGTTCACAGGTAGCTCAGTCATGCTATATATGTGGTTCATGTCACACTTGAGACCGATTGGCACTCTTAGACGGCATGGGTACTGCTTCACCCATGATGTAGCTATGTCATACACTTTTCAGCCATCAGAGTGTATAGATGCTCTGTCCTGGTCCATATTCTTGGTAGATATCAGAGATCCATTCAGCATATTGCCGTGTTCGGGGCTTAGCTCACCATACAACTTCATTACTCATGCTCTGGGCATGGATTATCTCTTTCTGGCTGGTTTGAGGGGAATGACCACTTATCACCCATTGGCCGTGATGTCGCAGTTTGACCAGTTCCAGGATTTTCATCCTTTTGAGGGGGCGACAGGTCAGCGTTTAGCTTCTCGGTACCTCTCAGCAGAGGACCGATCTCGAGTATACGCCTGCTGGGATCAGTGCGAGATAGTGGCTTTTTCTGTCAGTCATCCTGGTTATTCCGCAGATTATTTCGCATGGATGGAGACAGAGATTTTATCGGCTGCAGCAGTATTTGCAGTACCAGAGCGTGAGTTAGATGACGTAGAGCCCATGGAGGACATTGATACCTACATCGAGGAGAAGCCCACTTCTGGGTTGCCAGCATTTCTTTTGGATTCTCCTAGTACCAGTATTGTTGTGATTCAGTACTCGGCACAGTACTTAGAGCAGAGTCTTCATCTGATGACCTTTGAGAGAGATCAGATTCGATCTGTAATGTTGACTACTCTTGATGGGAGGGAGGCCGCTCTATTGGAGAGAGACGAGGCATTGGCTCGTAGAGATGCCGCCGTCGTTGAGCGGGATGAGGCTATATCAGCCAGAGATGCAGTGATAGTATAGCAGGATATCGCCATATCTGCCCGGGATGTAGCCATCACAGATAGCACTGCAATGAGGTCCCTTACCACTGGCATGATCGCAGAGATGAGCACATATATTGATGATGGCTGCAGATCTGTTGGGTCGTGTGGATATTCTCGTACAGGAGACCACAACTTGACCTCCATCTTCCGAGAGGGACGCCATGTTGGGCTTGTTAGCTCGCATATACCCTGACTTGTAGATGATCTTGTATTTTCCTGCACAGACTAGCTTAGCCATTTTGTCATGTACAGTTTACATTGTGTATACCCTTTTAGATATGCTTTGCTACTTACTTGATATTTTGCCTGCTGCTTCAGGGCTTGTGATCTTGATGTATTCTGAATTTCTCCTGGGTGGATGGACATTGAGTTGTCTCTGGATAGTTCAGAATGGATCATCGATCTGTATGTATCCCTACCATCTTTGGTGTCTTGGGACTGGTTTCTGTATGGAATGAGGGGAGGAGTATGGCTTTCCTCTCTGAGATTAACCGCACCACAGATGGTCGCCAGTACTTCTATTTAGGAGAAGCCTAGTTAATTCCATCTCTTATGGATTGGTGTTGCTCTTCAAGGTATGACCACAGCTTAGATGGTCGCCGAATCTCCTAGTTGGGAGGAGTTAAGGTAATTCCATCCCTTTGGTCTGAAGCCGAATGAAATTTAGTGGTTTGAAGGATGATCCCAGTACCGACTGACAAGGGTTTATGTTTTGGTAGGGGGTGAGACCGCACCATGAATGGCTGCCTATGTACTCCTATTGAAGAGGAGATCAGGTCTGCGTAGTTCGAACCTGGTGTAAGAGGTTCAACGCTTTATGTGGTAGGAATGGTGTGGGAATGTTTGTTTTATTTTTGTTTTTGTAAGGAAAAGGGTGGAAATGTTTTTGTTGCTTTTGTTTTATTGCGACCGGGCCATATGAAATGGTTGCCTACGTACTCCTATTGAAGAGGAGATCAGGTCAACATAGTTTGCCCCTCAGGGCGAGATAAAAAGCGTAATCCCGTGTGCAGGTCAGAGTGCAGGGAAGAGAAAGTTTAATCCTAGGTTGAGGATAAACTGCAGGTGAAAAGTTTGATCCCAGGTATGGGTAGCCAAACTGTATACGCAAGAGGTTCAATCCGTGGTGGGATGACCTAAGTTGCATGAGCGCAAAGGAGAGCCAGGCTACTAGCTTGAAAGGTATGTTTCCCTGAGGGGCGAAGTGTAGAAAAGTTGTTTGTGGTAAAGGTTTAAAGAACCAGAATGACTGGTGACCTGATGGTCTACCACCAGGATGTTTACTTGATGGCAACTTCAGATATAGCATCGTTTCACGGTATCCGAGTTGATGAGTTGTGAAAATTCATCGCCATCCATTTCTTGCAATCTGAGTGCGTCTCCGGTCAATACTTCCTTGACAATAAACGGGCCTTCCTAATTAGGAGCGAATTTTCCCTTAGACTGATCTTGGTTGTCAAAGATTTTCTTCAAAACCAAGTCACGTTGTCTGAATTGCCATAGCTAAACTTTTTATTGTAGGATCTGGCGATCCTTTGTTGATATAGCTGACCATGGAAGATAGCTGCGGTTCGCCTTTCGTCTATTAAAGCCAATTGGTGATACCTATCTTGTACCCATTGGTCTTCATCCAATTGAGCGTCTATCAATACTCTAAGGGATTCCATCTCAACTTCTATGAGGAGTACCGCTTCCATCCCTTAGGTTAATGCGTAGGGGGTTGCCCCAGTGGAAGTGCGCATTGAGGTTCTGTAGGCTAACAGAGTCAGAGGCAATAGGTCAGGCCAATTTTTGTGATTGGTGGACATCTTTTGCATAATCTTCTTGATGTTCTTGTTAGCCACTTCAACAGCACCATTCATCTTCGGACGATAGATGACTGAGTTGAGATGCTTGATGTGGAATTTACTGCATAATTCCTCCATCATTTTGTTGTTGAGGTTCTTGGCATTGTCGGACACAATCACCTCTGGTTGTCCATATCGACAAATGACATTGTTTCTGATGAAAGTAATGATGACTTCTTTAGTAACCCTGGGGAAGGAAGCTGCTTCTACCCACTTGGTGAAGTAGTCGATCATGGTGAAGATAAATCGATGACCATTACTGGCTTTAGGCTCAATGGGCCCAATAACGTTCATTCCCCACATTGAGAAGGGCCAAGGTGAACTCATATTGTGAAGTTCCCGTGGAGGGGCGTGTATAGCATTCCCATGAATCTGGCACTGATAGCATCTCCTGACGTGGTCATTGCAATCAGCTTTGAGAGATAGCCAATAATGTCCTGTCCTGAGGACTTTCTTGACAAGGATGGGGCCACTCATGTGGGGGCCACAGACTCCGCCATGGATTTCATCCATAAGCCTTTGGGCTTGATCTTTGTCTAAACATCTGAGGAGACCTAATCTTGCATCTCTTTTGTAGAGCGCATCTCCACTCAGGTAGAATTTCATACCAAATCGATGGATCCGCCTTTTCTCAGTCGGGCTCGCCTTAGTGGGTGTAGATCCATCTTGCAGATATTCCTTGATATGCTGATACCAAGGATGTTGGATGGGAGGTAGCTCATCCGATACTTCTCCAACGTAATTCCCATAGGCTGGGGCCTTGTGCAGGGAAATTGTGATGCTTGGCAAGTGTTCCTTGTCTGATATGCGGATCAAGGAGGCCAAAGTTGCTAACACGTCAGCGAAATCATTCCTATTACGAGGAATGTGTAGAAAGGATATTTCTTCGAACCCCAAAGCCATCTTTAAAACCTACCGATGATAAGGCAGCAAATGTAGTTCCTTGGTTTGATAGATTCCGGTGGATTGTCTGATTACCAACTCCGAATCTCCAAGGACAGTTAACCACCTGATGCCCATTGAATGGGCAAGTTTTAGCCCCATAAGACAGCCTTCATACTCAGCCGTATTGTTGGTTCTAACAAACTGTAATTTGACGGCGACGGGATACTGCTCCCCCGTATCAGATACCAGAACTACTCCAGCTCCAGAACCTTCCATATTAACAGCTCCATCGAAATACATCTTCCACGTTTGGCGTGTATCGTACTGATGGTGTTGCTGAATTATCATTACTCCTTTATCGGGGAAATGTGTCTCCAAGGGTTTGAAATCCCCTGATGGTGCGGCAACCAGTTGATCCGCAATTCCTTGACCTTTGATGGACTTTTGAGTCACATATACGATGTCAAATTATTGTAGGATCAACTGCCATCTGGACAGCCGGCAATTTAACATGGGTTTGTTGAACACGTACTTGAGAGGATCTACGTGGGATATGAGATGGGTTGTGTGACCATGGAGATAATGTTGTAACCTCATGGAAGCCCATGCTAAAGCACAACACGTCTTTTCTATCAGAGTGTACTTGTATTCACTGCTGCTGAATCTTTTGCCGAGGTAATAGATAGCTCGTTCTAAGCCTCTATCGTCCTTTTGTCCCAACATGCAGCCCATGGCATTGTCACTTACGGACAGATACATAAACAGGGGAACATCATCCCTGGATGGTACCAAGATGGGAGCTTTGATTAGCTATTTCTTGATTGTAAGGAAGGCATTCTAGCACTCCTCATTCCGTTTCATGGAGGAGTTCTTCCTTAATAGTTTGAAGATTGGTTCACAGGTTGCTGTGAGTTGAGAGATAAATTTGCTAATGAAGTTGATTCTTCCCACAAATCCCCGTATTTCCTTTTTTGTCTGAGGAATGGGCATTTCCGTGATGGCTTGGATTTTGGCAGGATCCAGCTCTATCCCTTTGTGGCTGACTAGAAATCCTAGCAACTTACCTGATTTAACGCCAAAGGCGTACTTAGCTGGATTCAACTTCAAGTTGTACTTACGTAACCTGTTGAACAACTTCCTGAGATGGTCTATATGGTCATCCTCCTTCCAGGATTTGACAATAATGTCATCCACGTAGATCTCGATCTCCTTATTCATTAAGTCGTGGAAAAGAGCCATCATAGCTCGTTGATAGGTAGCTCCGGCATTGATGAGGCCGAATGACAACCGTCTATAGCAAAAAGTTCCCCAAGGAGTGATGAAAGCAGTCTTCTCACGATCTTGCTCGACAACCATGATCTGATGATACCCCGCAAAGCAATCTGCAAAGGAATACATGTCGTATTGTGCAGTATTGTCAATGAGAATGTGGATAAATGGCACGGGAAAGCTATCTTTTAAGCAAGCCTTGTTCAAGTCCCGGTAATCCACGCAAACCTTCCTTCCAGGTTTAGGTACGGGCACGATGTTGGATATCCACTCAGGATATGTAGACACCATTATGATGTCAGCTTGAAACTGTTTCACAATTTCTTCTTTCACCTTTAAACTCCATTCAGGTTTCAATCGCCGGAGCTTTTGCTTGGCTGGCTTAAATCCCTCTTTAATGGGAAGGCGATGAAGGACAACGTCAGTGGACAAACCCACCATATCCTCATGAGACCATACAAACACATCCTGGAACTGGGTTAGTAGCGTAACCATGTTATTCCGTCGGTTTGGGGTAAGGTCTGAACCAATCTGGATTAACTTAGGGTTTTCTAAGGTTCCGAGATTGAAAAGAGTGGTTTGATCAAGGTTGGGTTTGGGTTTGTCTTTGACCCATTCTTGAATTTCTGGAGGAACCTCAATGTCATCCTGTATATCCACCAAGGCTGAATTCATCTCTACATCAAAGGTCCAATCCTTGTGGAGAAGAGGCACTGTATCAGCAAGTACATGCACATCTAAATTTAGAGTCCTGAAACAAAATATGCTTTCACTTAGTATATATGAAATGTGTTGATCATACACAGTGTTAGCATATACTGGCAAAATAAACCACTAATACTGTACAGAAAAGTAAGCAGTTATTATATCTACAGGGCAGAAAGAGTTTCTGCCCGCTTTACCCTTGACGACCAATGCAAGGAATGTTGTTCCAATTGGCAAGAGCAAATTCCGCGTGAACCGCATTGATAAAGGGATTATCATCATCTTCCCTGTCCCGAATGATAGCCATTACGTTTGGGCAATCATCGTCTGGGGTGTATCTGTTGGTATGCTCATCATAAACGATGATGCGTATGTCGGACATCATCCGCATGACGTCATGCTTGATTCTTCATTCCTTTTCCTCCACTGCGGGATCTGGAACAAAGATTTCTTTCTCCTTCACCGGTACCGGCTTGGGAAATAACATCGCCATTATATTGGCTGGCACCTTTATGGGAGGTTGTGCAGACTCGGAGCTTGCAGGCGAAGCTAAACGCCGCATGGTTGAAGTTGAAGAAATTTGCTGATGCTTATGAGGATTCCTGTGACTAGAGCTAGCAGAATAGCCTAGTCCAGCTGTCCCAATTTGCTGGGTTAAGCGAATAGGGTACTTGATACCTTGGCAATCTTTACCCAACCCTTGTCCCGGTTTATGACCCAACTACATCATTTCTTGAGTGACCGACATTACCTCGGCAGAAATCTGGGGTTCGGGCAGTGGCATTCCAATAGCATGGTATTGGGTATTGCTTATTTCCAAAGCATGAAAACTAATTGGCTCAACATCCTTATTGGCATTGATGAACGGCATGTCCCCGTGTTGAGGAATCTCCGGTTCAGTGTTGATTGTGACCAGGCTATTGTTGATGATGTATTTCAACTGTTGGTGAAGAGTGGAGGGGACTGTCATTGCCATGTGAATCCATGGTCGTCCCAAGAGTAGGTTGTATCCCGAATCTATCTTGAGCACATGGAAGGATACGTAGAATGTATGAGGACCAATCTCAATTGGCAGCTCAACTACTCTGACCGAGTTACGGTGGGCTCCATCAAAAGCTTTGATAATGGTATGGCTACTCCGAATTCGATTGGGATTGATATTCATCTTCACCAAGGTAGCGTATGGGCAAATATTTAGAGAGGAACCTCCATCTATTAAAACTCCAGCCACCATATATCCGGAGGATAAGACCGCATTGTGCAACGGTTTGTAATGACCGGTCCCCTCAGGCGGTATGTCATCATCAGTGAAGGATATCACATTGTTGTTAAAAATGTGATCAACCAGATGTTGAAACTTTTCCGTATCAACTGATGTCGGTAGATAGGCTTCTTCTAAAACCTTTAACAAGACCTTCCGGTGATTCTCGAAAGTCAGGACCAAGTCCAAGATTGAAACCACCTTGGCTTCATTATGACCCATAGTGCGGAGGAAATTTTCAATCTTCTCAATGGGTACTTTCCCCTTAGATGATGACAGGCTTCATTACCCGTTGGGGAAGATACAGTGGATTCTCCTTCGACACTGCAGCAGTTATATGCGAGGTGGATCCTTCATCTTCTCCATAATTCCACAGAACTGTGCGCAAGATAACAATAGGATATTGTCCTCTGCACGGCAAGTTGATTGGCTCGGGAGTGGCCACTTTCAAAGGATTGTTGATTCCCTTGAGTTGAATTACTGGCATGACAAGTGATTTGTTAACCCCATCATTTTTGGCGGATATGATTGCTACTACACTCTTCCACTCAGTAGGACCCAAATCCTCACTTGCCCGTAACACAGTGTCGTTATCTACCAGGCGCAGTACGCCACTGTCGATTAAATTTTGAATAAGGTGGTGGAGTGCCCAGCATTCTTCTGTGCTATGACCGCGAGATTGAGAATGATATTGACATACTCCCTCAGAGTTGTATCGTCCTGAATGAGGGTTGATTGGAGGTAGAAGGGAACTAATTCTTCCTTCATTGATTAACATATGATGGATTTCCTCCATAGGTTGGCCCAAATGTGTGAATTCCCTTTTGTTGGCAAAATCCTGACGGGCCTTAGCATTCGCTCTCTTCGTCACTTTGTCTTCTAGAATTTCATTTTCTGAAAGTGAAGAGGGAATATTCATGATAATAGGTAGGAGACTGGCATGCTCCTGGCTGATTAGCTGACGAGTCACTTGATGCTGATAAGTCACCAGTTTCGCCAATTGCTCAATTTGTTTACAGAGAGCTTTTATCTTTCATTCCATTGTGAATTGGAACTTGGCATAATCCCATCTGTCATCACCATCTTTGGGGGTCTGGGAGGATTCACAGCTAAAATTGGAACTCTGTCTGCTGCTCCAATTGATCATGTTGACCTCTTTTTCCTTGTGTTGAGGAAGAGGGTTTTCTTGAACGTGACGCTGATCGGGTTTGGCAACCACAATTTCACTGTTGTCTATCAGGTCTTGGATTTTATGTTTCAACACCCAACAATCCTGAGTATCATGTCTAGGTGCCCCGGCATGATAAGCACATTTCTGAGCAGCATTAAAACCCCGTCCATTAGGGCTGGCTGGTGGAAGCATCTGCGTACTAATGCAGAAAATGAAAATGCAGTGCCCAGTTCCATCAAAGTGAGTGAGTAAGAGATCACATCTCCCACTATTATTCATGATAACATGAGCAATTCTTTGTGTTGCATTTCACTACCAGGCCAAAAGTGAATCATCGTGCTGTGATGTTGCAGTGGATGTCAACAGTAAATTTTTATCAAAGGATGACATGAGAAAGGAGGCTTGTCCAATCAATTTTGGCGATGGAACTGCTGCAGGAAGCTATTTGCTAAAAGGCGGTGGTGGTCATACTGAGAAGAAATATGAAGGAGGGTTGATGGAACATTCGCTATCTGTAGGCGCCTCAGTAGATGATGGTAATATAGAAGGTGAAAAGTCATTGAGTGATATCTGCTCTAAGATGTCACAGGGTCCTGACTCTGTGATGTGTTCTCAGTTATCGGAAGTGCTCGATCGTGATAATATGGACAATGAATGCCTCTAAGTAGATGGTCAGTGTGTAGAATATCAGAGGCTATTGACTGATATCTGCACTAAGATGTCTTAAGGTCCTGACTCTGCAGTTTTTTCAAAATAGCTTGATCATGATAATATAGACAGTGAATATAATGATGGTTTTGGAGATTGGAGAATATATTGGGATTCATTCTATTCCAGAAACTACTTTTTTAATATAAGAACACAAAAGAGTACATGGGAACCACCTCTAGGCATGGAACACTTACTATTTCTGGACATGGGTGGTGAGCCAAAAGAAATGGTTGTTGATGTGGCTGAAATGTATGTTGATTCTGCTGTTTCTTTCCATTACAATGAAAAACTAGATTCAATTGATTCACAATATAATGTTGGTTCGGTAGAAGAATCCAAGAAAGATGATATATCTTTGGACCAGCCGTCGAATGTGACCTTAGAGGGCTTTGGGCTTGCTGCTGATAATTTCAACAATTCCCTGACTACAACCACTCTAAGATGCTGTTTCGAACCTTTAAATGAACCCCTTGAGACTAATAAATGCATTGTTGAAACTTCAGTTTATGCCTTGTCAGATACTAAGCAGCAGAGTGCCTTGTATGTTTTCTTCAACTTTGCTCCTCAATTTTTTTTCCTACATTTATTCTAAGTCACATAAATTATGGAGTTCTTACACTTCTATCATTTCCAGGAAGAACTAAATGCTGTCGCTGATATTTGGTTGAGTAGTTGACATTATATATGGAAAAGGTGAAAATATGTGGTAGCTGAATCACCACCTCTGATTCTAAGTGATTGCTTGGTTTTGTTATGGGTCTACCTTGTTCCACTATGTCGTGGTCCATTTTGGTTATAGGTGGCATCAAGTTCCCAAGAGAACTAATTTTTTTATATAGAATATGAAATCTTTCTCAAGAAAGTACAAGCATGGTTTTTTTTATTAATTTCTTTATCATATCTCTTACTTTTCTAAGGTTCCTGTTCTCTCTACAACAAGCCAAATATTTAGATTCTGAGATCTGTCAGCACTCTGGATTCAATAATCTTGTCTACTTGTCTTGCAGATCAAAAATCTTTCTGCTAAGGTATGCCTTGATAGAATTATTGTACTTGAATTACTTCGTGACCCACCTCCAAATCTACCTTTGATGAGCGCTGCTTTGCCTGATAAACCTACTTCAACAATCTTAGAGCCCGAAACCAGACAGGTGGAGAATGTTCCTTTGATGACGGCAACAGATGCAGAGAAACCAGAGGCTAAGGTGAAAGCCCCAGTTCATGTCATGCAAAGCAGTTGGTCTCCTAAAAAATGTATTAAGAAAGTACAAGTTGAAACACTTGAAAGAGTTTATAGAAGAACAAAGCGCCCCACTGTGAGTAAACTTTCTCATAAATTTTATTTTGTAAGTTACACTTTCAGAAACTTGGCTATGTAAATATTGAATGATTAATTACTCGCCCATGGAGGAAGAAACTTGGTTGAAATGGCTATAGTTGCAATGTTATTTTCCTCCTTTAATAACTGATTAGTTACAATAGATAAAGTTTGTTTTTAAGGTTTAACTGAAGTTGATAGGCTATGCACTAATCAGTGAAAGTGCTTGTAACTTGGTTTCATGCTTTTCAGATATTGTCAAAGGCGGATGATAATACAATGATGGAGGCTGTGGATCCTAAGGTTTCTGTTACATGCATGGATATATCCCACGTTAGAAAGACCTTTCAACTTGCCTTGCTGTACATAAAGCGAAACCCTTTCGAGCGACCCACAATGCATGAAGTTGCAAGGGTTTTAGTCTCCTTTTGTTTCCAGCTTCACTGCCAAAAACTTGTCCTCCAAAAACTGTAGACTATACACAATTTGTGATGGGAAAAGGACAACCTCAATTACAAACACAGCAGCTGCAAGTATAGCCTGACAATGTTTCCTTTGATGCCTAGTGGTTTGTTAGATTTCGAGTACTTGTATCAAGTAACACATTGTAAGCTTCTTGGGTTACTAAGTTTTGACCACCAAAAAAGGTTTTAATCTCTGAAGTCTAGTATATGGTTGGAGACTTCTAATGACATTTTTGGTGGAAAGGATGTATACATTTAGGTAGTAGGTGAATTTGAGATGTATGGATAGTTAGGTATTATTGAGATGTAAACGTATTTTATGGTTTTAATATTCTTTGTAATTGGTGTATTTTGAATTTGAGATGTATGGATAGTAATATTATTTGTAATTGGTATATTTTGAATGTTTGATACATTTTGGCTTTAAATAGATGAAACCTTCTAAACGTTGTATAACTATGTTTAAACGTTGTCTGATGTATCAAATTACAACATTTTAAGGCAAAAAAAGTTGTGGAATCATGCCATCTACAACGTTTTCAAGCATCCAATGATTTCTGGAAAACAAATATACAATGTTTTTTTTCTTAAAAAATATTATGTAATGTGTCAAACCACAACGTTTTAAAAACGTTGTATAACGGTGTCAAATAGATGACACCCTTAACCACGACGTTTCTGTAAGACCTTCTACAACGTTTTTTACGCGTTATCTATTTACTGTTTTGTAGTAGTGTGGCTTGCTTATCCACGAGTTTGTAGATTGGCTTTGATTTTCCTGTATAGACTAGGTTAGCCATTTTTATCATGTATAGGACGCATTGTATATATCAAATAATATTATATGGAAAGGAAATATGTTTTGATCCACTTCCCTTTTTAGATATGTCTTGTTACTTGCTTGATAGTTGCCTGTTCTCCAGGACTTACGATCTCGATGTATTCTGAACTCCTCCTTGATGGATGGGCATGAGATGTCTCAGGATCTCTCAAAATTGATCGTCGATCTTTGTGTTCCCCAAATCTTTGGTGTCTTGGGACTAGTTTCTGAAGATGGTTGTGGAGAGGATTTTGGCTTTCCTCTTTGAGGTTAACCATACCATAGATGGTCGCTAGTACTCCTGTGTATGGAGGAGACCAGGTAGTTCCATCTCTTATAGATTGGTGTTTCTCTTTGAGGATTCAACCGCAGTATAGATGGTCGCCCATTTTTTCTCCCATTTGTACTGGGAGACTAGGTAATTCCATCTCTGTAGTCTAAGCTGACGAAGTGTGGTTTATCCACCCCACAGATGGTCGCCAATGTATTCCCATGTATTGGGGAGATCAAGTTGTTCCATCTCTTATGGTTTGGTTTGAAAGGTTGAAGGATGATCCTAGTACCGTTGACAGGGTTTTGTGTTTTTGTAGGGGTGAGACCGCACCGTGAGTGCTGCCTACGTACTCCCGTGAATGGGAGAGATCAGGTCTATGTAGTTCTAACCTAGCGTAAAAAGGTTGAAAACTATATATGGTGAAAAGGGTTTTGTTGTTATTTTTGTATAGGTTAGACCGAACCATAAATGGCTGCCTACGTACTCCCGTGTATTGGGGAGATCAGGTCTGCATAGTTCATCCCTGGTGGGACAAACTGATGTGGTTAGAAAAGTTTTGAAAACCTGAATTGACTGATGGATTGATGATCCAAAACCATGATGCTGGTTTGTAGGTAAATTCATACATAATACCATTTCACGGTGTCTGAGTTGATGAGTTGGGGAAATTCTTCGCCATCCATTTCTTGCAATATGAGGGAACCTCCTGTCAATACCTCCTTTACAATAAACGGGCGTTCCCAATTTGGGCCAAATTTTCCTTTAGATTGATCTTGGTTATCAAGGACCTTCTTCAAGACCAAGTTATTCTCTTTGAACTGCCATAGCCGGACTTTCTTGTTGTAGGATCGAGCGATCCTTTGTTGGTATAATTAACCATGGAAGATGGTTGTAGCCCACCTTTCATCTATCAGAGATAATTTGTGATACTGATCTTGTAACCATTGGTCCTCCTCCATCTGAGCATCTATCAACACTCTCAGGGATTCCATTTCTACCTCTATGAGGAGCACTGCTTCCATGCCATAGGATAATGAATAGGGGGTTGCCCCAGTGGAAATGTGCATTGACGTTCCATAGGCTAATAGAGTCAGAGGCAATAAGTCAGGCCATCCTTTGTGATTTGCGGACATCTTTTGCATGATCTTTTTGATGTTCTTATTTGCCGCTTCAACAACACCATTCATCTTTGGACGATAGATGATGGAGTTGAGATGATTGATGTGGAATTTACTGCATAATTCCTCCATCATTTGGTTGTTGAGGTTTTTGGCATTCTCTGATACAATCACCTTTGGTTGTCCATATCGATAAATGACATTATTTTTTATGAAACCAATGATCACCTCTTCGGTAACTCTAGGGAAAGAGGCTACCTCTACCCATTTGGTGAAGTAGTCGATCACGGTAAAGATAAACCAATGATCATTGCTGGCTTTGGGCTCAATGGGCCCGATCACGTCCATTCCCCACATTGAGAAGGGCCAGGGTGAACTCATATTATGGAGTTCCATTGGAGGGGCGTGGATAGTGTTTCCATGAATTTGGCATTGATAACATCTCTTGACGTGATTATCACAGTCAGCTTTGAGAGAGAGCCAATAATGCCCTGTTCTTAAGATCTTCTTAACAAGTAGAAGACCGCTCATGTATGGGCCGCATACTCCACCATGGATTTCATCCACGAGTCTCTGGGCTTGGTCTTTGTCTAGGTATCTTAGCAGGCCTAGTCCAACATCTTTTTTGTAGGGTGCGTCTCCGCTCAGATAGAATTTCATCGCCATTCTATGAATCCACTTTCTTTCTGCTTGACTCACCTCAGTGGGCGTAGATCCATCTCGTAGATATTCCTTGATAGAGTGATACCAAGGGTGTTGGATGGGAGGCAGCTCATCCGATACTTCTCCGATGTAATTCCCATAGGCTGGGGCCTTTTGGCTGGCAAATTTGATGCTTAGAATGCTTCCCCTCTCAGATATGTTGATCAAGGAGGCCAAAGTTGGTAATGCATCAGCAAAGTCATTCCTGTTCTAAGGAATATAGAGGAAGGATATTTCTTCAAACTCCAAAGCCATCTGGATAACTTGCTGATGGTAAGGCAGTAAATGTAATTCCTTGGTGTGATAGACCCCATTGGTTTGTTTGATTACCAGCTCGGAATCTCCAAAGACAGTTAACCAACTAATGCCCATGGATTGGGCTAGCTTCAACCCCATTATACAGCCTTCATACTCAACTATGTTGTTAGTTCTAACAAACTGCAATTTGATAGCAACGGGATACTGCTCTCCCGAGAAAGTTACCAGAACTACTCCTGCTCTAGCACCTTCCATGTTTACAGCTCTATCAAAATACATCCTCCATGACTGGACTGTATCCCCTTGATGGTGTTGCTGAATTGTCATTACGTACCCCTTCATTGGGAAAATATGTTTCTAAGGGTTTGAAATCCCTTGATGGTGCTATGGCCAGTTGATCCGCAATTCCTTGACTTTTGATAGACTTTTGGGTCACGTAAATGATGTAGAATTGCTGAAGGATCAACTGCCATTTGGATAGTCTACAATTCAACATGGGTTTGCTGAATATGTATTTGAGAGGATCCATGCGGGATATGAGATGGGTTGTGTGACCATGAAGATAATACTGTAATCTCATGGAAGCCCATACTAATGCAAAACAAGTCTTTTCAATCAACGTGTACTCGTGTTCACTGATGCTAAATCTTTTACTGAGGTAATAAATAGCTATTTCTTGGCCTCTATCGTCTTTTTACCCCATCTTGCATCTCATGGCATTGTCATTGATTGACAGGGAGGTACGAAGACAGGAGCTTTGACTAATTTCTCTTTGATGGAAAGGAAGGCTTTTTGACACTCTTCGTTCCATTTCTTGGAGGAGTTCTTCCTTAACAACTTGAAGATGGGCTCATAGGTTGCTGTGAGTTGGGAGATGAATCGACCGATGAAGTTGATTTTTCCCAAAAATTCCCGTATTTCCCTCTCTGTCTGGGGCACGGGCATCTCAGTAATGGCTTGAATTTTGGCAGGATCCAGCTCAATGCCTTTGTGGCTTACTAGAAATCCCAGTAACTTTCTTGACTTGACGCCGAAGGCTCACTTGGCCGAATTTAGATTCAAGTTGTACTTGCGCAACCGGTTGAATAGCTTTTCGAGATAGTCTATGTGGTCTTCTTTCCTTCGGGCCTTGACAATGATGTCATCCACATAGACTTCTATCTCTTTGTGCATTAAATCATGGAAAAGAGCCATCATGGCTCGCTGATAGGTAGCTCCGGCATTGATGAGGCCGAATTACAACCGTCTATAGCAAAAGGCTCCCCAATGAGTGATAAATGCTCTCTTCTCCCAGTCCTCTTCAGCAACCATGATTTGGTGGTACCCAGCAAAGCAGTCAACAAAGGAGTACATGCCATACTGAGCTATATTGTCAATGAGTATATGGATAAATGGTATCGGGAAGTTGTCTTTGAGATAAGCTTTGTTTAAATCCCTATAATCCACTCATACTGGCACCTTCCCTCCAGGTTTAGGTACGGGAACTATGTTTGAAACCGTGATGATGCCGGCTTGAAATTATTTCACAATTTCTTCCTTGACTTTCAAGCTCTACTCACGTTTTAATCGCCTGAGCTTTTGTTTGACTAGCTTGAATCCCTCTTTAATGGGCCGGCGATGAATGACGATATCTATTGATAAACTGATCATGTCTTCATGAGACCACGCAAACACATCCTAGAATTGGATCAATAAAGCAACCATGTCATTCCTTTGGCTTGGGGTAAGGTCCATGCTATTTTGGATTTGTTTGGGGTTTTATGAGGTTCCAAGGTTGAAAGAGGTGGTTTAATTAAGGTTTGGCTTGGGTTTGTCTTCGACCCATTCTTTGATCTCCTCAGGCACCTCATAGTCCTCTTGCTCAATCTCCATTAAGTCAGAGTTCAACTTTACATCAAAGTTGCAGTCATTGTGAGGAATTGGCATCCCATCAGCAAGTTTAGACAAATCTAACTCTGGAGTCCTGAAACAAAATGCTTTCACTTAATATATGAAACTGTTTGATCATACTAAGTGCTAGCATGGCATGACAAAAGCAACTGCTAATACTATAAAACAAAAGTAAGCAGTTAATGCTATCTATAGGGTAGAGTGATTTTCTACCCTTTTTACACTTTTCGTCAAATGCAAGGACTTGTGACGCCCCCAAATCTGGGTATCTTCGAACCCGACAATTGGTGCTACACATTACTACAGTTCACACATTCATTCAATTGAAATACCTCAAAAGAGTGAAAATATTTTCTATATATTCCAAAACAATATTACCATTCCCAGGTTCTTTATAACCATTACATATTTGCTTGTTATAATATCAAATAATTACAGCATTACAACTATACTATTACAAAGGAAATCTACTGATTCGCCTTAGCCTTCCCTTTATCTTTACTAGATGCTTAGGTCCGTTCGGTCTTAGCTGCATTCATATGGTTCAAGCAAGAATGAGCATAACTAGCTCAGCAAGTATGACAATTTCATTTAACAATAGGCTTGAATCATAAGAATCGTATATCTTTAATAATTGGAACAATAGTTATGAAGTACTATCGATAATTCAAAATAGCACTTCTCTTTTCTTTAAAATGTTTCACAATGAATACCATTCTGTAAAACATCAATTTCGGTCGAAGACCTTGAGCATTTCATTCTTTCTTTGAAAAGGACAACCCGACACCAAGTCCGTAAGTCCGATATATCTTACGAGCACGTCTAGGTGATCAGCCTGTAATACTTTATGTTGTACTGTAATAACCCGATATTTTTAATATAATTAAATCAGAAATTTTGCGTATAAATTTTTTTTTATTATAAAGGAGAGAATATGTGCCAGGTAATGTGTATTTATTTATGTGATAAATAAAATTTATTTATTACATGAATAATTTCAAATAATTTTATTATAGAATTATTGATCATTATAAATTATATTCTTATAATAATTAATTTTATAGTAGAAATATTTTTATTATTTATTTTTCATGAAAATATGATTATTATATTATTTAAATAATATATGAAAAGATTATAGAATTTTTATAATAAATATTTTATTATATGAATTTTAGTTTAGATTATTTAAGTTAATTATTTTAACTTAATTCTTATTGTTATATATGAAAGATAAATCAGATATGGAATCCAAACCCTAATTTTGGATTTTGATCAAGCAATGAGAATAATTATATAATATTAATTATATTTTGATTTTTCAGTACTATAAATATGTACTGTATGTACGTAGTGATAGTGGTTGGTCAATTATGGTGTATTATGACCAAATCCTAATAATATTTTTATAAACCCTAATAATATTTTTATAAACCCTAGTATTACTGGTAAACCCTAGTTTTGAAGTCAAATGAGACTTTAAAATCTATTAAGTCACTGTGTTATGTGGTGTATGATATGTATTAAAAAGATTTGATGCTAATTAGGAAAACCCTAATTATAAGAGACCCTAATTGTAAATTAAAACCCTAATTTCTTAAATTATAAACCTTAAACAGTAATTAGCTAATTACTAAATGGAAACCCTAATTTAATACTCAAGTTGAGTTCGAGACTGTTATGTAACTATGTTGGTATAATTAAGGTTAAATATTACAGAATTTTATATTGACTAGGTAAACCTTAATTAATATTTAGAAATATTAATTTCTAGAAACCCTATTATTTAAATTAGTAACCCTAATTATCCAATTGGAGCCCTAATTGCTAAATTAGCAATCTCAAGGATAATTAGTGAAACTTAAATCAAATTTTCAATTCTATGAAATTAGATAACCTATGTTAATTAAAGAAACCCTAATTACAATTTTTAGAAACTAAAATTTTATATTTTAAACCCTAACTAGAAGTCCTACAATTTTTGTGCTAAACCTTAGGGTTAAACCCTAAGAAACTCTAAGGGTCAAACCCTAAGGGTTGGTCATGTTACAAGATTGCCATTAAATTGGTTAGCCAAATGACAAAAATGCCCTTATTACATTATTGGATATTACTTGTGTATCTTGCCAAGATGGGAGTTGGTAAACAAATCTAATAACTCCATGTGACAAAAAAAAATTCCAACATATCAGCTATTATATGCCAGCCATAAACATTTTACCATCATTTAAATAGATCAAGAGAGAGAAAGTCTAATAAATTAGCTCATTCATTAGCAATCAACCAACCAAAGCCTCTCTCTCTCTCTATACTCACGAAATATAGTAGTATATCAGCTCCCAAACAAAGCCCCGCGATTACCATTATCAGATCAGAAGGCCAGATTCCAGCATAGCTTAAGAAAGGTATAAACCCAAGTTGAAAAATCTGACTTTGATTCCATGTTAGATTTTATGTTTTAATGTTTAAACATGTTGTATGGAGTCTAATTAAGTGATCTGGGTTGATAGATGTTAGATCCATAACATCTATAGGCTTAGATTTGATGTTTTACAAAATCTAAAAATTTTTGTTTTTATGTCTGACAGTCAAATGTCAGTTCTCATAGATCTTTGTATATTATGTGTTTTTGTTGTTTAAGTGTTTGACCCTGTAGTATGTTATGAGAGCTTTGATATAGAACTTGATTCGGAGTCAGATCTGTTGTAGATTTGAAGTTATAATCAGTCGTTGACCGGGCATGACCAGACGAATTCTGGGTAACCCAGAAAGTCTTAAGCAGCGTCTGACATGATTTTTAAAAGCTTTGATCTATCAGATGTTAAGCCTTTTGTTGATGTTAGTGTAACCAGATTGTAGTGTGTTGTATGGACTATAGATCCATGTCTTAAGATTCCTTATATCACAAATCGGATCGAAGTAGTATGTGGTCAAAGTGGGTCACTCGATCACGAAGTTGGGTTTTTGGAATTTCCAGAAACCATTAGAACAAGTATTCTGACAATGTTTGACCGAACAAGATTTGCTTTTTTTGTTGTTGTTAGATCTATGTTATGTGTTATATTTGTTCACTTGCATGTTGTCTACACACTGAACGTATTAGATCACCTAAATCAAACCTGTACATTAAGTTATAATGATCGAAAGAAGGTAGTATGAACTGTTCTTCATTTCTGGAAAACCCAGAAATGAAGAACAGCTCTGACAAGGGATTTAAGGGCCTATAACTCTCTGATCTGTTGTGTTTTTGTCCATGATATCGATTGTTAATGGTAGTATTACAGTTATACTATAATACCAACACATTAGCAAGCCCAGAATCGTGATAACCAAAGATCTACACCCGATCAAAGTAGGTACCTTGTGTACTGACATTGAAGATCTGGGTTTGCTGAAGAACACAATCAGCGACAGTTTTGTCACTAAAGCCACTTTTAGCGACAGATAATTTCTAAAATCATTTATTTTATTTATTAAATGAAAAAAAATAGTTTTAAATTATTAAAAATACAAATTAAATTACTAAAAATTATTTTAAAACCCGAAAATTAGTTTAAATAATTTTGAAAATATTTCATAAATTTTTAATATTTTTAAAAATATTAAAGGTATTTAATTTATTTAATTATAATATTAAATAAATTAGTTAAAAATGATTTTAATACTTGAAAAATCATTTAAAATTATATTATGGTATAAGAACATATTTTAAGTTATTTTTAATGACTTTTAATATTTTGTGATGAATTTTATTAAGGGAAAAAGCACTTTTACCACACTGCGGTTGTAATGTTTTAAGCAATTAGCCACTGTATTTTTAAAATATTCAATTAGCCCACTGTACTTTTTAAAAATGTTCAATCAAGCAATTCTGTCAAATTTTGCTCACGGACGTTAAAAAATTGGGGGGGAAAAGCACCTTTAGCCCATTGTGCTTTTAAAATATTTATTTAGCCCACTATATTTTTTAAAAATGTTAAATCAAACAATTCCGTCCAATTTTGCTCACGGACGTTAAAAAATTGGGCCAATTTTCCTACGTGACTTTAAAAAATAAAATACAAATGACGTGTCTCATTTTTAATGGGGGTACCATTTTCAATGACGTCATTTGTATCTAGTATTTTGTGCATCTAAACCAAAATAACCTGGGGCGGGGGATTCTAAAGACTTATGGTTGGATGTATAGACAGAGGAGGACCCATTTTTCTGTGATCTTCCAGTTTCTTTTTTCTCATATCAATTCCTTTTGCCAGGTGGATTACCTGGACACAATACTTGATACCAAATTAAGAGCGGAGTCTATTATTATGTCTAGCCCAAACTAAGCATACAGATTTCCAAATGTGCCCTTAGGGATACTTAACCTCATCCAAGAGAAGTGTTTTGCAGTTCCACCAAATTAAGTAAGAGAAAAAAACTATAATAATGAAGCCAAATTACATTCAGGTTTCGGGTTCAATGTTAAATATGAATTCGAATACGCAATTTAAACCACTACTTTCATCTTATAAGTCTCTTTTCTACTTAATTGGGTGATTGCATATTCTCACAATAGAAGTATAAAACCACATAGATTACGAGGCAATAATATTTCATGAGAATGTTAATAATTAATTACTTTCACCAAATGGGTATTTATATTTAATTTTCAGTAGATTCAATTAACAATGAGACACGTCATTTGTATTTTATTTTTTAAAGCCACGTAGGAAAATTGACCCAATTTTTTAACGTCCGTGAGCAAAATTGGACTGAATTGCTTGATTGAACATTTTTAAAAAGTACAGTGGGCTAAATGAATATTTTAAAAGCACAGTGGGCTAAAGGTGCTTTTTCCCCCTAATTTTTTAACGTCCGTGAGCAAAATTTAACGGAATTGCTTGATTGAACATTTTTAAAAAGTACAGTGGGCTAATTGAATATTTTAAAAGCACAGTGGCTAATTGCTTAAAACACTACAACCACGGTGGGGTAAAGGTACTTTTTCCCATTTTATTAATTAATTAATATTAATGATAATTAAGTTATTTATTGAATATATTATATAAATGATGAAAAATAGAATTAATGATTTAAAAATCATATGAAAATAATTTAAAGGTTATAAAAATATTTTAAGTTATAAATTATAACTTTTGATATTTTGTCATGAAAAATATTAATATTAAATAAATTAGTTTAAAAATTATTTTAATATTAGAAAAATTATTTTAAATGAAAATAAAGTGTTTAAAAATATTTTAAGCTATAAAATATAACTTTTAATATTTAAAGGATAATTTCATAAATAAATTAATATTAATGATATTAATTTAAAATTAATGATATTAAATTTATTTAATAATTATATTAAATAAATAGTTTTAAAATGATTTTATTAATTTAAAAATCATTTAAAAAGGATATAAATGAATTAAAAATATTTTAAGTTATAATTAATGACTTTTAATATTTGGATAAATGGTACATTAATAATTAAATATTAATGGTAATTATTTAAAAATAATTTTTAATCATTTATGGGTAATATTAATGTTTTAAAAGTATTTTAAGTTATTATAAATAACTTTAAGATTTTGGCAATGGTTTCATTAATGGTTTAATATTAATTAAATATTAATGATAATAGAATTATTCAATATTTAAATCATTTAATAATGATTCCGGTATTTGAAAATTCATGATAAATAATAATAAATATTTAAAAATTATTATAAGTCATTTAAAAATAATATGACTGATACTTACAGATATTGAACTATAGGATAGAGTCTTAGACTCGATAATTACCTGATAAAGTCGTCGGTACACCGATATGTTTCAGAAATTGATATGGACTTAGATATTTTGACTGTATTAATGATTATTAGTGATTCAATGACTGTTGAATATGTGTGACAAGGTGATTATGATATGTGCTGACTGCAATAAGCAGTGCTATGTGTTATAATATGTTATTCTAATCAGTAAAATGATCTTATTACTAATAGGTTGTTATTCAAAAGATAAAAACTAAGTTGCGTATTGTAAGCAGCAGACCAAGCAAGTATCCTACCTTTGTATTTTCTTTATACAATGGACATGAGTAAGAAAATTTCAGAATTATATTATTATTGTACCAGATTATTAACTATATTGTTATATATATTATGTATCCGATCATTGTTTATCAACATGGTATTATTATATAATTCAGATATATTTATTCTGTTCGTTAATTTCTAAGTATGGTTATACAAGTGACCTCACTTGGATAATCATTGTATTTAATCATATGTTGATATATTTATATATAATTATTGATTCCCCGTATGCATACATTAATGAAAAGTCGTCTAAGCTATTTGATCAGCTAGACACAAATTTAGAAATATCGTTCAATATGATAAAACCTTTTTGTATCCAATCAAATTATTTTGGTTTAGATTCCCGACTAAGTATGAACATCCCGAACAAGGGAAAACTTTAATGCGCCCAAGGCGAACAGAGTGAACGATAATATTGTTCTTGCATGCAGTATTGATCAATACAGGGCCCATAGGATGTACACCCTCGTGTCCGTAAGCTAGGACAGTTTGCAGATGAAATTCTGTTTAACCTTTTCGAAAATAGAAAATAATGTTCATAGAATGTCACCTTAACCCTATTATAGTCAATACGTAGCTTCAAAAATGTGATATAAAGTTGTTATGTTATTATTATCGGTTTAGTTTACTTCACAACTATTGAATCGTTATAGACGTGATGTATAAAGAAAATATTTAATTCTTTCAGCTAATTATATTTATAATTGTTATTACTTGTTGGGCACCCAAATGCTCATTCTTGCTTTAAATTTAAATATTTTCAACTAGGCATGATCAACCCGAAGGTTCAGACAAGAACACGTGAAAAGGAAAGCAAACAGAATATGTTTAATGGTATCTTTTGTAATAGTTAAACTGTATTAAGACAATGATATGTATTATCTATCATGTAAAGAATTATGATAAAGGTTGCGTACTTGGGATTAGACTCTGATATATGTAAATCAAGTTTGATTTTTATATTATTGTTATTATTATTAGTATTATTTCGCTCATAGAAATGGTATCGTGAAGCACTGAGTTCGGGTTTCAAGTACCTGAATTTGGGGGCGTCACATGTACAACACTACTTTCTTTAAACGTATGTACGTTTAAGGTTTGGCAACCTCACGTGCCAGTCGTTTGACGAAAAAATATTTATTTATGCATACTCAGTCTTCTTTTGAAAACCACACCAAAATAGTTTGGCAAAACTTAACAACATTGATAATAGTTCGATAGATTATAAGAAATCCATAAAACATCTTAAGTCTAGCCGAAGGAATTGGCTTCGACTTCATCATACATCAATTCATGCGTAAAGTACATGAATTCACAAAGCTTGTTCAGAATGAACATATACAAGGGTTAGAACACTTGCCTTTAGCGTCTTTTATAGTAATTATACTTGCTCTTTGATTCTTTAAGGATTCTACAATGCATGATCACATAAAATACCACATTAGGTTGTATATAATCAAGTAAGATCATTACTATATCATATCCTTCTTCTCAATCTTATCGTTCGTTAGATTTGTTAACATTGGTTACATTTATCACATTATTTTACACTTACATTAAAGTAGTCTTTCTTCATCCTTTAGTTGAAATTCTTAACGTCATTGAGGATGCTATTTCAAGTTTATTAATGTTATAGTTCATCATTAATTAACCAACTTCCATTTTATCTTTATAAGCTTTCTATTTTATGCATAACCTAGTGCTGGCGCTGCGACGCCAGCTTTCCTTCTTGGACTCGCGCTGCGGCTCGAGTTAGCACTATCTAACACCCTAACCAGGCACTACGGCGCCATCCCCAGTGCAATTAGCCGTGCTGCGGCGCCATTCTTCAGTAGCTACTGGGCATGTCTCGGCGCTGCGGTGCCACTTATTAAGCTTTGGCTGGTGCTGCGGCGCCAACCCTATGCACCAGATAGTTTTGATAGACTTGTTGCTTTGATGAACTTGTCGGACTCATAAATTGTTCATTTTAAGTCCGAATTGGCTCGTTCAAAAGCCATTAGCACACAAATTATATGCTCTACGATATTATTAGAAAATATTTCATTTTTGATTCTTTTAGCTCGTAATTCACCGATTAGTTCATTATTACGAAAACGATGAACGTTCATAGCTCGTTTCTTCGTTCTAAGTTAGAATTTGATCATTTCTGAGTCCGCAACTCTAGAATGCCAATTAAGACTAATCTCCATTTAAAACCAACGTTTCTAAGTTTAAATCTAACTTTTGACTTCCATTCCGAGAATTTAACGATTTCGACGATTATCGTCTAATCTCGTAAATTTTGCCATCACTTCATTACTTGATATTTTTACATCATTTGAAATGGATTCATCCCATCATTCTAACATCCTAACCAAACATATTTCATTAAATCATCTACATGACAAATTCTTACAAGTCTTTACTTAGTTCATAACTTCCTTTGTTATGCTTATCTTTCATGGCTTATTAAGGTTTAGGTCCATTGATTAGCCATTCTAATCACTTCTTATCATACATGCTACATAATTCCACACTTCTCTATCAAACTAATATGGAAGAGATGGAAGATTAATGGTCAAAAGGGCTATTACCTTTAATGATCAATGTAATAAACAAGAATTTCTGTGGTACATTGTAAATAAATATATTAAATAATCTATAATATATTATTGATGATTAAGTGATTTTGTGAATAATATGCTATTATATTTAAAGGAAGTCTCACTAATAAGTTAAATAAGTTAGTGAACTAACCTAAGTATTTTAATAATCTAGAAAATAGATGTAAGGTGTTAAACCCTAATTAAATACTCAATAAACTTGAATAAGACAAGTCTGATTGGGTTATGTGAGTGAATTAATATTATTAATGAATAATAATACGAAAATATTAATAATAATTAGCATAAGCTCAAGAGATAACAATGAAAGAAAAAAATAAGTAATTAAAGAAGCCCAATTATATTTTTAGTGTGGGACTTGTAGACAAAATTAATTTAAGGGCAATTAGTTTATTAAATTATCCCAAGAGCTCATGTATAAGATAATTATAATAATGGCCCAATTGAATTAATGGGGAAGCCCAAGTTTAAAATTTTTAGTAAGCATGATAATAAAATGCAAGCCCATTTGTTAAGCCCACTTGAAAGGTTATTTTAGTCATTAGTTAAGCTTGCTAATAACAACAAAATTGGTGAAGAAGGAGAACATGTGGCCGAAAATTAGAAGAGGGGAAAAGGAGTGGAATGTAATGATGAGTTAACTTTAGTAGGTAAGCAACTTCTTTAGTTGGCAATTTATTATTTGGACAACACATTAAGTGTTGCTTGCAAGTTAGCTTGGCTATGATGAGAGAGTAGGTAAGATATGATAACTTGTAATCTAATCCTTTGGATTATGCTAGCAAATCTAGAACTTCCATTTTACTCTCATTTTAGTTAATAAAGAAAGAAAAGAATAGAGAGAGAAAAGGAAAATACTAGAAAGAGAGAGAGAGAGGAACTCGTGGGAAGAAGAAGGAGAAAGTAAGAGAGTCTAAGCTCATGCACCAAAGATTTATAACCTACTTCGGGTATAGAAGGAAGGAGACTAAGAAATCAAGGAACAAAATTAATTTCTAGACTTTATTTTTTTTCTTTTTATGTATTTTATGGAGAAAAGGGTTTTGTGATTTGGAAGTTAGGACTCTTTTATTTGTGTGTTTTATGTAGATTCATGTATGAATCTAACTTGTTCAAATATTTAAAAGTGGATCAAAAGGAGATAAATGAAACTAGGTTTCTAGAAATCTAGAAAACCCTAGCTTTCGCTTCATTTGAACAAATGGTATGTTAAATCTAGACCTTCTTTTCATGATCCGTTGAAGAGTGGTTCTAGATATATGTGTTAACTAGTTAACCCAAGTGGTAGAATATAAAAATCACGTATTTAATAGTCGTGGTATGAGTTTTATTCAAAACGGTCCATGTAGCGGACAAAAAGCTTTAAAAAGCTTTCTGGCCAGTCTGCCACGGGGACAGTTTCATCCCAGTAATTTGCTTTAAAAATTCAAGGAAAATTTGGGGAGGTAATATCAGAGGTTAGGTAGCTCCTGTAAAAATTTGAGAAATTTTGGCCATACGGTTTGAGAGTTATGCATTTTACGGCCGGGGACAACTTTTAAAACTTTTATCAAATAACTCTCTGTGTATTGATCCAAAAATTATGAAATTTTTACTGGAAGTACATGTATATAACTAGAGCCTAACCTGAAAATTTCATAATTTTTGGAGTTAATTTTGATTTATGAAAAATCTGGCAATATTTGGACATTATGGACTATTTAAATATAGTAAATGAATTTTAAAAACTTCCAGAAAAATTAATTTTCATGAGAGGATTATACGTAGCTACTGTCCAAAAAAGAAATGGGTTTTGAGTTGTTTTGCTATTTTTCATATAAATGATGTTATATACTTAAATGAATTTAATTAATTATATGATGTCAAAAATGTGAAAAATATGATTTCATGACTTGAGGTCCTTAAGTAAGGTTGAGGCAGATTTGTGATATGGATTTCGGTCAGTGGTGAAGAGTGACTTTGTGTATAGTGTTTTAAAAAGGGTTTAAATGAATTAATTAGTGAAAGAAAAAGTAATTAAATAAATTGTTTATTAATTCAATAAATGATTTAAAATATCTTTATATGACTAATGATATTAGATTAAAGTATTATTGGTAATTTTAGACTTAAATGTTATTAAAAGTTAATAACATTAGTTTGAAATATTATTATTTAATTAATAATATTAAATGGGAGATTAAAATAAGAGAAATTACTTTATTTTAATCGTAGTCGGTGAATTTGGTAGGAAATGAGCTATATTATGTTTGTAGTAGATGGAATTGAGAAGTCAGGGTACTGAAATGGATTCAGGGTTACTGAAATGATTTTAATGTAGCTGATTTTGGTCGGTTGAAATGATGATTTCAGGATACAGAAATATATTTTGGTTTACTGAAATGATATTTCAGTTTACTGACATGTTATCTAGCTTATTAAGATGACATATAAAAGGGATAACTTATAAGTACAAGTTATGATATGATTAAAAGATTATCAATGTATAGCAATAACATTAAGACTTAGATGTAATGTCTAATACTTAACTATATGTTTAAATGTTAGACACTTTAATATAAAATGATAAGATTATAAGTGAGTTATGTTATGACTAATCGAAAGATCAATTATAGGTCTTTTCTCTAAAGAAGTTAAAGTAAATTGCTTTGCAGTAGACCGCGATTGAGGCAAGTTCTCTAACTCAAACTTGAGTTATTAATTTCAAAACATGTTAGTGAATAATTATTATTGATTAATCACATCTATATTGATTATTGATACTCGCACTCGGTGCAATTAAATTCCAGTTCTATTATTATTGAACTGTGAATTTGTTTAAGTCCTTTTATTCATGAACTGTTTAAGATATGGATCTATGCTCATTGTATCAGCTAGATCAAGTATGTTTAAATTTGTTAAATTAAATATGTTGTTAAAAGTTGTTCTATTTCAATTGATTTGGTAAGAACTCCAGACTGAGAAATAGAACAATTTGATTAAAGCATTATTAAAAAATAATTATTGCTCGTATATTAAGTGTTTATGCATAATACACCGGGTATGAAACGCTGATCCCCTTGATTACCAAAACTTATTAAAAGGACCAGTTTAAATACTGACAATCTTAGCATATGTTCATGGTCATTATGACCACTCAACATCTGTTATTCAATTATTCGAATATTTAGTTATCAAGACTTAATTCATGTTCTATCACAATTGATTTCTATTGTTGAACATTGAACGATAAATTCCTTGCTAATCATGATATATCTTCCTTATATTTCAACTTGCTAAGCAAATTTGTTGCTTACCCTTGCTATATCATGACATTTATTTCAGCCATGCCAGAGATGTCCAAGAGGGACAAAGGCAAAGAAAAAGTGCAGGAATAGATAAGGAGAATGTTTATGTATTATATTATATTATGTATATTGGTAATGTAAACCTTTTGTGTTACTAAGGGTAACTTAATTAAGGTATGTATAAGTTAAGGTTAATAAACATTGGGATAATGTTAGAAGACTTTATTATAATGAACAATGTATGTTTATTATTCCGCAATAGTTTATAGAATGCTTATGATGATGATGGATTGTGAGCACCAAACTCGGGGTTTGAGAACCCGAATTTGGGGGCGTCACAGATTGGTATCAAAGTAGTAGGTTATAAACTTTAGGATGCGAAACCTAGGGTATAACCTTAGAAGAAAACTCGTATAGAGTATGCTAAGAGGTGGATTGTGGAGATTCATTTAGTATAGATTGTACATAATAAAATATTGTTTCATTTTATCAATGAATATATTTTATTGTGATACTGATGTTGTGTTTGTTTGGTTATAGGATGCCTGAGGAAAGACAAGGTAGCCATACAGTTAAGCAAGAGCCGATAGATCCGGTAGAGGATCATGCTGATAGTGACGAGTGTGACAAGGATGTGATGGAGGTTTTATTCAAAAATAACATGGCGCTGGAGAATAGAGTGATAGAGTTAGAGCAGGAGAATGCCACTCATCAATTTACTGAAACTCAATACAAGGAGCTGGCATATCAAGCTCAGAACGAGCTTGCTGAGATGAAGATACAGTTACAGGAGCAGATGACCTTGGCTACGTATATGGTTGCCAAGAATGCTGAGCTGAGGGAGATACTAGAACAAGAGCAGAATAAGTTTGTGATATTGACTATTAAGCATCAGGCGTTGCACCTGAGGTTTGACTTAGAGATCGATGACAGGATCCGAGTTGAGGATGCCTGGGTACGAGCAGCGAGAATAGTGGAATAGTTAAAGGTTGAGGTAAAGGCTAGATGGGTTAGGATGGAGTCCTTGGGACGGGCTTTAGATGCAGCATATACTGGTCCCCAAGTAGGAGTGAAGAGATCCTTTGAGATTGGCGAGGCGAGTCGATCTGTTAGATGACGACTTATGGATGGACTCATTCCACCAGAGCAGGAGCATGCAGGCACACCCTCTCCAGACGTGCAGTGATAGTTTAATAGCTTTCTATTGTATATAGATGCAGTAGAACCCCTTTTGATTATTAGGGTTTTATGCTTAATATAAACCTCAGACTGTGGGAGGTAGTATGTAAATATGATGTATCCCCATATTAGGTGTGTAGGGGAGTATGTCTTTTGATAGATCCCATCTCTGGATTTTAAGAATGGGATAGTTAGCATTTATAAAAATATGCCAGGTATGTGTACGACACTAAAAAATTTGGTAGCTCATAAATGTGGTATTATGACTAAATGTTTGATTAAGTAGATAAATCTTGAGAATGAAGATAGTAAGTTATCTCTGTGATAATTGAAAGTTGTATTAAACTGAAAAGGTCATTTCGGCAAGCTGAAAAGAATATTTCAGTAAACTGAAATGGATAGTTCAGTAAGTTGAACATGAAAATAATATGATTGTTAGAGTTTAAATTGCATGTTATATTTTAAACACTTAGAAGATATATCATATAATTAAAACTCGATATAACTAAGGTTTCGTTTAATCAGATAATGCCGCTAAGAAGTTAAAATTGTAACTAGAGGGAGGAAAGATCTGTAAATAATGAAGAAGATCAGGTAGACCCAATGTAGAACTTTGTTGATATGTTAGCCCAGGCAATGCAAAATTGAGCACCAGCAGCTAGAGGTAGGCCAGATGTTGGATTGGCGAATTTTAAAGACTTTAAAGCAGTTGGATCACCAGAATTTAAGGGAACTACAGACCCTATTGAAGCCCAGACCTGGGTGAAGGAGATGGAGAAAGCCTTTGTGATTGCTAGAGTAGCAGAGGGGCAAAAGTCAACTTTTGCTACCTATTTAATGAAAGGTGAAGCTAATTATTGGTGGGAATCAAACTAGGCTAGAGCTAGAACAGCAGTGGTAACTTGGACAAGGTTTAAGGAGTTGTTCTTTGAGAATTATTTCTCGCTGAGCATGCAAGCCAAAATGGAAGTAAAATTTCTTGAATTGAAGCAAGAGAACTTGACAGTTTCAGAATACGCAGCCAAATTCAACGAGCTAGCAAGATTTGAACCACATCTGGTGGACACCGAGGTAAGAAATGCGCGCATATTTGAGAATGGATTGAAGCCTTGGATATACAGCAAGGTGGCAGTTTTGCAAATTATTATGTTTTCAACGTTATTAGAAAAGGTTATCATTGCAAAAGGTGGTAGTGAAGCGGTGTCTAAGTATAATAAGGAAAAGAATAAGAAGAAGATGGAAGGTGGAAATCAGGGTGCCAGCAGTGGTGGCAGTAACAGCAAGACACGCAAGTGGAACAACAGTGGTAATGAATCAAGAACGCAACAAAGGAATACTCAGCAGAAGAAGCCAGCGTGTTCAAAGTGTGGAAAGAATCACTCAACAGAATGTATGAAAGGGAAAAATGTATGTTATAATTGTGGTCAGGAAGGACATATTTCACCAAATTGTCCTAAGCCGAAGAAAGGTGGTTATTGTTCTTGTGGAGGAACGGGGCATCGATTCAAGGATTGTCCATTGAAGAAGAATACAGATGGGGGAAGTGGAAACAAGAGTAGTTCAACAAAGTTAACCATTGGAGGACCAGTTCAGCAGAGCAAGCCGACAACCTGAACGTTCAACATGACTGTGCAAGACGCAGTTGCATCAAAGGAGGTGGTGTCATGTATTATTCCGATCAATAATATAAATGCCTACGTATTATTTGACTCGGGAGCTACCTGTTCATTTGGGTCTTATGAATTTGCTAAAAGATTAAACTTACCGTGTGAAAAGTTAAAGAACCCAATGAATATAGAAGTTGCAAACAAAGAAGTGATCCATGTAGAGTTTATCCATAACAATTGTGGTGTGGAAATAAGGGGACATAAGTTAAGTGTTAATTTGATTCTGATACGCTTAAGAGAATTTGATGTTATCTTAGGGATGGATTGGTTGTTTAACCATGATGTAGTTATAGATTGCCAGAAAAAGAGCATACGATTTAAGACACCAGATAAGTCTAAGGTTGTATTTTATGGTAGCAAGTCGCCAAGGCAAACAAGTTGTCTGATGATGATGCAGGCCAGGAGGATGTTACGAAAAGGATGTGAAGGTTATTTGGCTCATGTAGTGGATACACGGGTTGTGAATTCGGACATGGGGCAGATACCTATAGTTAATGAGTTTGGGGATGTCTTTCCAGAAGAACTTCTGGGACTTCCTCCAGACAGAGAAATAGAGTTTATGATTGATTTAGTACTGGGGACAGCGCCGATATCGAAAGCACCGTATCGAATGGCTCTGGTAGAAATGAAAGAGTTAATGATCTAGCTACAGGAATTATTGGATAAGAAGTACATTCAACCTAGTGTATCTCCGTGGGGAGCACCAGTGTTGTTTGTAAAGAAGAAATATGGTTTGATGAGATTATGTATGGATTATAAAGAATTGATTAAGGTGACAATCAAGAACAAGTATCCGTTACCAAGAATAGACGATCTGTTTGATCAACTTAAGGGAGAGAGATGTTTTTCAAAGATTGACCTGAGAACTAGTTATCATTAGTTAAAGGTGAGAACAGAGGATGTACCAAAGACAACATTTAGAACTCGTTACGGCCATTATGAGTTCTTAGTGATGTCGTTTGGACTGACGAATGCACCAACTGCTTTTATAGACTTGATGAACAGAGTATTTAAACTGTATTTGGATAAATTTATGGTGGTGTTCATTGACGACATTTTGGTGTATTCAAAGACTGAAGAGGAGCATGACGAACATCTATGAATTGTATTGGAAACCTTAAGAGAAGAGAAGTTATATGCTAAATTTTCAAAGTGTGAGTTCAATTTCTGGGACATGTCATCGACAACGAGGAAATTTTTGTTGATCCAGCGAAAGTAGAAGCGGTGAAAAATTGGGGACTACCGAAGACACCGACAGAGATTAGAAGTTTCTTGGGATTGGCAGGATATTACCGATGGTTTATTTAGGATTTCTCAAAGATAGCGACACCATTAACAAATTTGATGAGGAAGACTATTAAGTATGTGTGGACAGAGAAGTGTGAACAAAGTTTTCAGGAATTAAAGAAAAGATTAAGTAAAGCACATGTGTTATCTTTACCAGATAGTACAGGGGCTTTTATAGTGTATAGTGATGCGTCACACAAGGGGCTGGGTTGCGCGTTAATGCAGAATGGTAAAGTCATTGCGTACGCGTCGTGACAGTTAAAGGACTATGAGAAGGGATACCCTACTCATGACCTTGAATTGGTTGCGGTAGTATTTACCCTTAAGATTTGGAGACATTATCTCTACGGAGAAAAGTGTGAGATATACACATACCACAAAAGTCTGAAGTATATCTTTACACAAAAGGAGTTAAACATGAGGCAAAGGAGATGGTTAGAATTGATTAAGGATTATGATTTTGATATTCTATATCATCCCGGGAAGGCCAATGTAGTAGCAGATGCTTTAAGCAGGAAAAGTAGAGAAAAGTTGTTTGTATTGACAGACAGGGAAGAATTAGTAAGAGAAATGGAGAAAATAGAGTTGGAGGTAAAAAATTCGAAGGATTCAGATAAAGTAATAGAAATGGAAGCAAGTTCGACCTTATTAGACAAGGTGAAAGAATCACAAGGGAATGATGAAGAATGCGGTAACATAAAGAAGCGATTGGCTGAAGGTGAAGAGCTAAAGTATAAGATCGACGGCACTAGATTGTTGAGATTTAAAGGAAGAATTTGGGTACCTGCAGTACCAGACTTAAGAGAAGAGATTCGTCAAGAAGCGCACAATACGAGATACTGAATACACCAAGGAAGCACGAAGATGTATTAAGATTTGCGTCAACATTATTGGTGGCCAAACATGAAGAGAGAGGTTGCTGAATGCGTCAGCCGCTGTTTAACTTGTCAAAGAGTCAAGGCAGAGCATCAACGACCAAGTGGACTATTACAGCCATTGGAAATTCTGGAATGGAAATGGGAGCACGTCACGATGGATTTTGTGGTAGGACTTTCAGCAACACAGAAGGGTTATGACGCTATATGGGTGATTGTTGACCGTCTTACAAAGTCAGCACACTTTTTATCGATCAAGATCAGGTATACTTTGGATCAGTTAGCCAAGTTGTATATAAATGAGATAATTTCAAGACATGGAATGCTAGTATCAATCGTGTCTGATAGAGATTCGTGCTTCACGTCAAACTTTTGGATGAGTCTTCAAGAAAGAATGGGGACACAATTAAGGTTGAGTACTGCGTATCATCCATAGACAGATGGGCAAAGCGAGAGAACGATTCAAACATTAGAAGACATGCTCAGAGCCTGTGTGATGGATTTCAAGGGAAGCTGGGAAGATCATCTTCCATTGGTGGAGTTTGCGTATAACAATAGTTATCATGCAAGCATTGGAATGCCGTCATATGAAGCCCTATATGGAAGAAAGTGAAGAACGCCCTTATGTTGGGACGAGGTAGGTGAAAGAAGATTGTTGGGGCCATAATTAGTGCAGCAGATTGTGGAGATCATCAAAGTGATAAGAGCTCGACTGGTAGCAGCTCATGATCGACAAAAGAAGTACGCAGATATTCATCGCAAGAAAAGAGATTTCGAAGTGGGAAGCTACGCATTTCTGAAGGTATCTCCTTGGAAAGGTAAGATAAGATTTGGGAAGAAAGATAAACTAAGTCCAAGGTTTATTGGACCATTTGAAATACTGAAGAAGATAGGGGAAGTGGCGTACGAGGTAGCTCTACCCCCTGAACTGGAACTTATTCACAATGTGTTTCATGTGTCAGTGTTGCGTCTGTACAAGCCGGATTACAAGCATGTGATATCTTACGAGCCAATTCAAGTCATGAAGGATTTATCGTACGAGGAGGTTCTTATAGAAATTTTGGATAGGAAAGAGCAGAAATTGAGTATTTGTGATAACCCGAGAATTTATACAATTTGTAAAATCTAAATTAATTAATTAAAGGTTGAATAATAAGACCTAGACTGAAAATAAGGTATGGATTTAAAAAATTTCTGTGAAAGACTTTTATGATTTTGTGTATTGTTATATGTGAGTAATTGCATATGAATAATATGTGTTTGTTTTTATTTGTTTATTATAAAACAAATAAGAGAAGCTAAGGTAACCTAATTATAAATTAGGAATGAAAAGTTGAATAACCTAAGGGTTATGATATGGGAGAATATTAGTATATAAAATATATACTAATTCTAAGAAATTTATTTTATACATCTCGGTTAATTAATTTTATAACCTAATTATAGCAAGTCTAATTGGGTTAAGAAATTAAAGGCATGTAAGTAAGGAATTAAGTTATAATTAAGGAAATGAAAACCATAATTAAATAATTAGGGAATGATAATATTAAAAGTATGAAAATATGATATTTTGTTATGGCCCAAAGAAATTAAAATTAAAAGTCCAAAGAGATTAATTATGGTGGCCCAAGTGTTGGCCCAATCAATAAATTTAAAAAGCCCAAAATTTGATCCAAGTATGTGGGACATTTTTGGACAAGGAAAGGCAAAGAAATTAAACCAAATGGTGGGAGAATATGTAGGCCGCATGGCTAGCTAATGAGTGGTAGAGGAATGGCCACAAGAAAATCAAAATGTGGGAGAAGGAGAGGCCAAGTGGCCAGATTTTTAAGGGAGAAAAGGAAGGAGCATGTCATCAATTTAAGCCACAATTTTTCAAAAGATATCCCACCAAATTAAGCTAGGTGCCCAATTGTTTAAGGGGCCACCTTGCATATTACTCTCCCACACATATCCATGTGATGATTAAGTGAGAGAAAGGAAAAGAATTTGGGAGATGTATATAGATAAACATAATATATCTATATACATTTTTACTAGCACCAAATAAAAATCTAGTTTTCTCTCTCTTCTCTTTTATTTCATCTCCCTATTTGCTAGCATAAACTAAGAACTAAGAGAGAGACTAGAGAAGAGAGAGGAGAGAGAAGACTAGAGTAGGGAGCAAGGAGAAGAGATTTAGATTTTCTTTCTACTCAAAGTTCATCTCCTACTTTGGAAGAATAAGGAAGGGTAGCCACAAATTAAAGGTATAAACCCCCTTTTGTTCATGAAATTTTTGATTATTGTAAATCAAACCTTGAATCTATATTTCTAAACTCAAAAATTATGTATATACATGTTAATGAGTGTTTCATGTTTAGATATACCCATATTGGGTGTTGTTTTGTTTGAAAATCAAAAATAAAGAAAAGTGATTTTTCTAGTGTATAAACCATAAAATTTCTATGTACTTTGGATTTCCACCGTTTTTGATCTACACCTTCTTTTTTCAATCCGTCAAAGAGAGGTCCTAGATATGTAAGTTATCTACTAAATCCAAGTGGTAGCACTCAAAAATATTGAGTATACAAGTCATAGTGACCGTTTTAGCAAAAATAGTTTCGTTGTTAAAAAAAGAAAATAGACTATTTTTGGACAATCAAGAGTAGGGGCAGTATGGTCATTTTTCTGTCATTCAAAAATTTTCAAAAAATTTGGAGGATACTATGATAAGTTTTCTAACATCTCCAAGTGGAATCACTGAAAAAGGAGTTGTAAATTTCCGTATGGAATATTTTTAACAAAGCACGAAAAAATGCAAAATGGCCATTTAGCTACTGTCCAAAATTTTAAAAGGGCATTTTCGGCTACTTAATTTGTGAGAAAAATTCCAGCCTTTTGGGACATGAAAATATATGGTATAAAGTACCTCCTGTCCAAAAAGGAGCTCATCCTGACGTAAAACGACCAAATTATGGTCATTTCAATTTTTGTGATTTTTCGACGAAAATGGCTATAACCGGAGTTCTATAACTCCGATGGCTACGAAATTTAAACTGGAGGCTCACGTTAACACGTATAAGATTGTTTCAAGAGATGGGAATTTCTGGAGTTAAGCACGAGGTAGCTAATTTCTTAAGGAATTAACTAAAAGTGATTTTTGAAAAATACCAAAGGAAGTTGGAAAATTTTAGAAAAATACTTTTTGTATATGAAATACATGTATATGTGTTTGGACAAAGGATAGAAAAATAATAAGTTGATTTGGTATTTTCGTGAAAAGGATAATGAATCCAGCATGCTGGATTGAGAAATCTGATGAATCTAGCTTGCTGGATTGAAAAGCAGTTTACTAAATTGAAAATATGTTGAATCCAGTTTACTGGATTGCAGTTTGGCTTGCTAGATTGGCCAACTAGATGCTGGATTTGGAATCCAGGTTGCTGGATTTGGATTCCAGGTTGCTGGATTGCAATCTAGTTTACTGAATTCCAATCTGGGTTGCTCGATTGGTATTTGACTTATTAGAGTTTAAAGAAGAACTTATAATATATAAGATTAGAGTATTAAATTATAATCTATATGATATAATGATTAAAGAATTATCAAAGGATGATAATAATACTTATGTTGTAAGGTGTTATCTAATATTTAATTATGTGATTAAGTGTTAGATAATTGATTGATAAAGTAGTTGTATTATGATACAAAGTATGATAAGCTGATTGAAAGACCAATTGTGACGCCCCCAAAATTAGGTATACATCACCCATCTTGGGTCGCCAGATACATGGTACAGAATTCAAATACAACTTACTAATTCAACTGTCGTGTACAATACGACAAAACATAAACTATGAGTTTGAATACAAATATTGTCTACTAGAGATTATACAAACTCAAAAGGAGTCCTCATTACAATTATCGTTGGGACTCAGCTTAATAAATAATCCACATCATCGAATCACCCCTGCACTACGGTCAATGATATTCTTTAGTATCACGACCACAATTATCCATGCACTACGGGCCAAGATTATTTGTGTATTCATTAATGGTCATGATCATGCCAACAACTGTCCATCAATGTACTACGGGCCAATGAGGACTTTTACCACATCATTTGTAACATTACGGTCATGATTACACCGAATAATCCCTAGTTATAATCATACCAAGTCCATCTATGCACTACATGCCATAGATGACTTTTAACAAAATATAAACATGAGGATGATGACAATGATATAAGATTTCAATAAAACAAGTTCAAGAATTAATTAATCCAAGAACAAATAATGTCCAAATTGTCAACATGATACTGCTTTGTGCAGTAAAATTCAAGAATGCTCAGAAGAATATTTCCATGAAAATATACTAGATGAAGCGCAAATATCAAGGGTATTCCACTAATTTTATGGAGTATAAAAGCCAAAACTTTAACCAACTGAGTATAATAAAGAATAGAATAACAAAAAAAATCACCAGGCATGCGATGGACCGCACAGACAGGTTATTCCAACAGAATAGTAAATAACGGAACCAGGTCATGCGTAATTGCATTGACAGGATATTCCGACAGAATAATAAATAATGGAACCAGGTTCGGCGTAAACGCACAGACAGGATATTTTGACAGAATAATAGATAATGGAACCAGGTCCAGCGTAAACGCACAGACAGGATATTCTGACAGAATAATAAATAATGGAACTAGGTCCGGCATAAACGCACAGACAGGATGTTCCAACAGAATAATAAAAATGTAATAACAGAAGAATTTCACCAAGTATAGGGTAGCCCGCGTATACAGGTTATTCTAACAGAATAATAAAGAATGAATTAACAGAAGTTCTCTTCATGAATAAGAAAGAAAGAATACCGAGTACAACAAATAATACCCCTTACCGTAAAAGAAAAGTATTCTGACTGGTAGGGCGAGGATATTTTTTAAGAAAACTTACACTACGCTTAAAGCTTCTTAAAACTCTAAGGAAAATACGCTCAAGATTATAGAAGAGAATTTCTCTGAATTTCTGGTGTGATTTTCAATTCTAACTAAGCATCCTATTTATAGGAGAATAAAAGGGGTACTGTTTAGAAAATAATACGGACGCAACAATTTTATAACTTACGGATGCTTGACTGATGCATTAATTCACGGATGAAAAAATATTGCTAACTCATGGATGCAAAAAGTCCATCCTTCAACCAATAAGAATTAAGCAACAATATAATATATATATATAAACCACGCATGTCTTCAATTTATATATAACCATATTATATAACCACCACTTGATTTTTATCCCCCCAAAACCAACATCAATCCCCCACACCTCCAAATTCACTTTCACTACACTCTTACACCTTTCACTATCACACACCCACTCACATCTTACACCCATCACTATCATACTAACTTACCCAACATTTCCCACTTACACATATATTATACATATACACACATCATATATATATATATATATATATATATATATATATATATATATATATATATATATATATATATTCCCTCCCCTATACGTAACTCCCTCCCACCCCCATTTCAAAATCAGTTTTTCAACATATATGGGCCCCACGTGTGGCCCCCACAAGTGGGCCCCACCTCTAAATAATTTTCTATCGATTATTTTGAAAAATGGGTAAATAGGAATCCAATTAATAAGCAAAACTGAGTGACTTCTCACGTAAGCATCAATAATCAATATCGTGTGCTACTATGCAACCACGCGTATTACTATACTTTTACTAACGAGTAGTTCAACAGTATTAACGTTAAAACCTCCGCCGTTATTTTTATAAAATATTTTTGTCGTTTTCTCAATCAGACAATAATTCCGTTGTGGGGTCCACTAATGATTGCGCCGTTGTACGAATATTCCCCGACAAAAAGAATATTTTCCGACCAATCGAATATTATACAACAACTTGCATACTTTGCAAAATTTATAAATTGTACTCACAACTATAACATTATATCAAATCCATACCATAATATTAAAAAAAATATTTTGAGAAATTTAAATCTTTATTCATAAAATTTGGGGTCTCACAATCTCCCCTCCTTATGGAATTTCGCCCTTGAAATTTACGTACGTACTTGCTATGCTGAACAGGTGAGGTTACCTCGACTTCATTTCAAATTCTAACTCTTGAGGTATAACCTTTGAGTGTTGAATACGATTCTTCTTATCCAAGATTTTAACACGTATCCCATCAAATCATCCGCCATCTCGTCCGGTTCTTAATTAATAATGTGGTTAGGGTCGTCCACATATTTACGTAATCATCGATACGTTAAAAATGTTATGAACACGCGACATACTTGGCGGTAAAACGCGTCTATAGGCCATAGTTCCTACTCAATCAAGGATTTCAAATAGGTCAATAAAATCGAGGGTTGAGATTTCCTCTCTTCGTCGATTCTTGATTCTAGAATAACGCCCTCTTGAACCTTCTTATTCACATTCATCAGCTCCGGGTTTTTAGCTTAAGCAGCTTTAACTTTATCGATTAAAGACGATTCAACTCGTATATCCGTTATCTTCACGTAGGTCCCTAGAGTCTTTAACTCTATCTTCACCATTTGCAAGTTATACGAAATGAGTCTTTGTGTTAACAACATCGAACTCGTAAACGCATACGATCTTCTACTCAACACGTCAGCTACCACGTTCGCTTTTCCATGATGATATTGAATGGTACGATCGTAATCTTCAACAGCTCGAGCCAACGTCTTTGGCACATGATACGTTCATTTTAAGTAAAGAAATATTTGAGGGTTTAAGAAATGGGTTTTGTACTAGGGTCAATACAAAATTCTATTTCACACTCTAGGGGTAAGAAGTCTTCAAGAATACGTCGGGAAATTTATTATCAATAGAAATATCATTCAAAACTGTGACTCTCATCCAAGACTTGGATAACACGTCACATTGATACCTATCAACTTGCCATCGTCATTCACGACGTTGCCTACAAAAAGTCTAGCTTCGGTGCATTCTACACAAGAAAGTCAACAACGAAAGGATCGGGGCTCTTTATTTATGGCCTGATATGACAATGATTGACTTTAGTGGTTTGGTTGCTTGAATTCGCATAACAGATTGGTTAGGAATATGAAAGCTAACAACCTTACGAAAAGCATGATGAGTAGTTAACCAATTGTTTCCAAAAATCACATCAAAGGAAAGTATTTTCAAAGAGATAAGATCAACAGGTAACGTGAAAGTGTCGATTTGAATCAAACAAGATTTATAAATAGTGGAGTTAACGAAGGTTCCTCCTAACAGAGTTTCAACAGATAAGTCAAAGTCAAATTTTTTTATTTTTTTTTAAGAGCCAAGTTTAAACGTTGAACACAACTAGGTGAGATACAAGAGTGGGTAGAACCAGTATCGAATAAGGTACAAACTTCGCAAGGGTTTATGATTAGTTTACCCGCGATAACTTCATTTGGGTTCCTCACTTGTTGGGAAGTCATGACAACCGCTCTCCCTTGAACTACCCGGCTTTGACTTGTCTGGGGTAGCATTTGGTGTCATCACTATCGTTGGAATTGACTTTAATATAGGGCATATTCCACCCTCAACTGCTTCATCGTACTCCTAATTCATGATCTGAATCATCAATCCTCGATCCATATCGAGTTCAGATTGACCGCTCTGTACAGGGTACTTCAAAACTCGATGTTCGATTCTCCCAATTGCAGTCCAAAAAGAGAAATGTATATAATCTATTTTAGCCTTTTTGGATCGGACGTCTCTTTCTACAATATTAACACGTCGTGCGGCTTTTACCCACGTATCCTTCATTCTCACTCGTTCAGTTGTTTCTTCTTTCAGCTGATCCTTGATACTTGAATTCTCAGATTCCAACTTTAATATTTTACACTGTGCCAAAGCGTGATTTTGTTCGAGCATCACATATCGGGTAACACAATTTGAATCGTTACATCTCTTTGCTCCACGACCGCCTGCCATTCTTCAGCCTGCTCTTCTAACTCATGAACACGATTTTGTAATTTTAAGTTTTGATCATAAACTTCTTCTAACCAATTCTCCTCAGGTTCCTCTTCTTCCTCTTCTTCCTCACTCTCAGCTGCTACCTCTGCCACTAGCTCGGGTGCAACTATTAGTTCCTCACTTACCACGTAGATATCTCTAATTTTTTCTTCGCCTGATATTACATTATCCTGGTTGGTGATTAGAGGTGCCACGGTCTCATTCACTCCATTGTTAACATTTTCAGCTGCCATTTTCAAATACTGCCACAAAACAAAGGTTAATTAACATGTCACGTATTATCAATATACTCTGACCAACCAATTAAATAACAAATAAACTTAGGTAGGTCATACTAATGAAAGAATTCCCCGTCTCTCCCCTCTTAGTTCTTGTCTCACACTTTAGCCAGGGATCATATCCCTAAGCTTTGATACCAATTGTGACGCCCCCAAAATTAGGTATACATCACCCATCTTGGGTCGCCATATACATGGTATAAAATTCAAATACAACTTACTAATTCAACTGTCGTGTACAATACGACAAAACATAAACTATGAGTTTGAATACAAATATTGTCTACTAGAGATTATACAAACTCAAAAGGAGTCCTCATTACAATTATTATCACACTATTTCACAGAATAGTGAGGACTACTAATGTTATCCTCTGGACCATCACTCCGTTCCCCGACTAGTCCAAGCTATATTCTCATTTCCTAAAGAGAACAGTGAAAGAAGGTTTGAGCTCAACTAGCTCATTAAGAAATATTATGACTAAGATAATGTAGAATAAATTATCATTAGTCTCCAACAATGTTAAACTGATAAAATATAATAGACATCAAGTTTAACTGCAGTGGAACAAGTAATCCATTAAAAGAGTCAAGTAGAAATTAAAATCTACTATCTTTTATGATTTAAAAGGTTTTTCATCACTGTTATCGCTGGGACTCAACTTAATAAATAATCCACATCATCGAATCACCCCTGCACTACGGCCAAGGATATTCTTTAGTATCACGACCACAATTATCCATGCACTACGGGCCAAGAATATTTGTGTATTCATTAATGGTCATAATCATGCCAACAACTGTCCATCAATGCACTACGGGCCAATGAGGACTTTTACCACATCATTTGTAACATTACGGTCATGATTACACCGAATAATCCCTAGTTATAATCATACCAAGTCCATCTATGCACTAAATGCCATAGATGACTTTTAACAAAATATAAACATGAGGATGATGACAATGATATAAGAATTCAATAAAACAAGTTCAAGAATTAATTAATCCAAGAACCAATAACGTCCAAATTGTCAACATGATACTGCTTTGTGCAGTAAAATTCAAGAATGCTCAGAAGAATATTTCCATGAAAATATACTAGATGAAGCGCAAATATCAAGGATATTCCACTAATTTCATGGAGTATAAAAGCCAAAACTTTAACCAAATGAGTATAATAAAGAATGGAATAACAAAAGAAATCACCAGGCATGCGATGGACCGCACAGACAGGTTATTCCAACAGAATAGTAAATAACGGAACCAGGTCATGCGTAAATGCATTGACAGGATATTCCGACAGAATAATAAATAATGGAACCAGGTTCGGCGTAAACGCACAGACAGGATATTTCGACAGAATAATAGATAATGGAACCAGGTCCAGCGTAAACGCACAGACAGGATATTCCGACAGAATAATAAAATAATGGAACCAGGTCCGGCGTAAACGCACAGATAGGATGTTCCAACAGAATAATAAAAATGTAATAACAGAAGAATTTCACCAAGTATGGGATAGCCCACGTATACAGGTTATTCCAACAGAGTAATAAAGAATGGAATAACAGAAGTTCTCTTCATGAATAAGAAAGAAAGAATACCGAGTACAACAAATAATACCCCTTACCGTAAAAGAAAAGTATTCCGACTGGTAGGGCGAGGATAGTTTTTAAGAAAACTTGCACTACGCTCAAAGCTTCTTAAAACTCTAAAGAAAATATGCTCAAGATTATAGAAGAGAATTTTTCTGAATTTCTGGTGTGGTTTTCAATTCTAACTAAGCATCCTACTTATAGGAGAATAGAAGGGGTATTGTTTAGAAAATAATACGGACGCAATAATTTTATAACTTACGGATGCTTGACTGATGCATTAATTCACGGATGAAAAAATACTGATAACTCATGGATGCAAAAAGTCCATCCTTCAACCAATAAGAATTAAGCAACAATATAATATATATATATATATATATATATATAAACCACACATGTCTTCAATTTATATATAACCATATTATATAACCACCACTTGATTTTTATCCCCCCAAAACCAACATCAATCCCCCACACCTCCAAATTCACTTTCACTACACTCTTACACCTTTCGCTATCACACACCCACTCACATCTTACACCCATCACTATCATACTAACTCTCCCACCATTTCCCACTTACACAGTAATTTATTTACAACTGTTCATCTTCAACCGTTTTCAAAATTTCTCTTTTATTCTTATTCAGAAGTCACCTGATTTACTGTAGTCCACTTTGTTCTTTTCAAACCTTTGTAAGTCTCTTGGGTGAGCAGTGTTGATTTTTGAACATAGGTATGAGTCTGCTTAAGGTAATAGGGTATGAATGGAAGAATAATGAATAAAAATTTATTTTGAACTTGGTAAAAATGAATAGATTGTTTAGATCTAACTCCTCAACTAGTAACCGGTCAATATTGCCTCCTGTCCCAGACATAGTTAACCAAGAACTTCACAGTTATAAAAATATCAGTCAAGCCTTGCACAATTGGAATATATCTAGGGTCTCCCCTAAGGAAATTTATCAGTCAACATTTTTGGACAATTTTAAAACAGATTATAATGTCAAAACTGTTGAAAAGGTTTATGCCATTAATAAAGAATACGAAAATTGTAGTCTTTTGGATCCCGAAGTCATTAAAAAACATAAAAAGAAAGGTTACAATTTTATTCACATCGGATTAGTTCAAGTAGCAGTTAAACCATTAAACATTAAAGGAATTAATTCAAGCATTTATCTCTGCCTTAAAGATGCACGATTCTTGAATTATTATCCTAGCATGATCGGCGCAATGGAATCTAGTCTGCATAATGGACCTATCCATTTCAATTGCTTTCCTGATTTCACATTGAGCCTAAGTGATAAAAATTTATTAAAAGCCTTGACATTAAATATTAAAACTGCTGGAGAAATTACTCATATGATTGAGGGTTCTCAGCCGATAGCTTTGATTTACCGGATTTATTATAAGACCATGAAAACAAACCTAAATGTTCATGCTCTCAATAAAAGTCCAAAATATCAAACTGTTTTAATTCAAAGTTCAACTAGTGATGCTAATATTCAGATCCCGAGAACCATTCTCTGGAAAGATATTACTCTCCCTAGTCAATGGACTTTACCCAGTGAAATACCTGAACAACCTATAGTTAACAATCCCTTGAAAATGTTAGACAATTTTCAGATGGAACCGTAAAAATAAGTTTTGAACGCAGTAAAAGACCGATTATTATTGAAGACTCTGCTAGTACAATAGCATCTTCAAGAAGAGACACTGAAATTCTTAATAACCCTTCTTTAATAGATCTTAAATTAAAAGGTATTTTAAATCAAGGTCAAGCTAGTCACCCATGTTATACTCAAAAGGATCTAGTAGAAGAAGAGAGTTCTTCCTCTCCTACTCCTTCTGAGCTTCCCACTCAGTCTGATTTTGAAATTCCAATTAACAATCAGTTAAGAGTTATTAAAAAATATTTTATTCTTGATTGAGATAATCTGGTAAAAGATTTTAATTCCAAACATAATAAAGATAAAAGACATTTATTTCGTTCAAATCATCCAACAGAAAAGGAGCGAGATAAAATTGTTAATAGATGGAAATGATTCATAAAAAATAAAAAAAATGAACATTACCTTTTACGACTGGTATGATCAATACCAAAGTAAGTGTAATGTTATAACAAAAAGTCAATGGGTAAAAGAAGATAAGTCTAAGGTCTGTTCTAGTCATCCTCCGCTAGAAACGATCCTTATCCCAGTTAAGAACACATCTGTAGTTGCCAGTCCCTTTAAAATTTTTGATGGCAATAAAGATGATAAAAAAATTATTGAACAATTAAATTTTAGTAATCAATATCTAGCAACTGTTGGAAGACAGCTTGCTAGAATTGAAGAAAAATTTGAAGAAACAAGTATTAAAAAACCAGATACAAAAATTGAACATCCTTTGATTAACTTACCTGAAAATAGAAGTAAATTAGGTTTACCTAATGATGATAGCAACCTAATTAAATCTATTGACAAGTTATTCAAAAAACTAAAAACTGAACCTGGTCCAAGTGGTACTGTATCTACTTTGGATCAAGTTGAAACTAAAGTTGAAAGTGATAATCAAGCTGACTATTCTGATTCTACTTCAATCCCAGATTTTAATGATCAATTGAACAAGTTAACAGTCAAAAACACTAGTTTAACCAGAAATTGTTATGATAGGCCTACTCCTCCGGATCTCTAATTCGAAGAGAGAAACCTAAACAAACAATTCTCTGTTTCAGTTAATAAAATTTATGAATGGAACATTGATGGTCTTAGTGAACAAGAAATTTTAAACAAATTAAATCACATGTCTATGGTAGCAAATAGCTATATTACTAAATTCAACAATCTGTCACAACCAGAAATCGTTGAGTTAATAGCTAGTGGATTCACGGGTATTCTCAGATCTTGGTGGGAAAGACATCTCACGGAAGATACTAGACTATCTATAATTCATGCTATCCAGTTAGACGATGACGGAAACTCCATCTTTGATGAAGATGTCGGTATTGGTCCGCCAGATGGAGTAAATACTTTAATTTTTACCATAATAAAACATTTTGTAGGAACTCCTAGTAACATAACAGAAAGGATTCACGATCAACTCAGTAATCTCACTTGTCCCACTCTTAGTGACTTCAGGTGGTACAAAGATGTGTTTACCTCTAGAGTTATGCTGCGAAATGATAGCAACAAGCCTTTCTGGAAAGAAAAGTTTGTTAATGGTTTGCCTTCATTGTTCGCTCATAAAGTTAGAGAAGAGTTGAGTAAAAACTTAGGATATATTGATTATGATAATCTCACTTATGGTGACATAATCAGTTATATTCAAAAAATAGGTTTAAAAATGTGCATTGATTTTAAATTAGCTAAACAAGCTAGTAAAGACAAGAAAAAAGCTAAATATGAGTTAGGAACATTTTGTGAACAATATGGTCTGCCTCCTATTGCTCCCTCTAGAAGAAACCATAAACACAGACATATTGATCATCCTAAAACACATAAACGCCACAAACGTAAATATGCTCATAAAAAGAATAATAATCAAAACGATTATTATAATAAACCCAAACCAGTTAATAAAAAATATAATAAAAGGACTAAAAAAATATGATAAGAGTAAAATCGTTTGGCACAATTGTGGGCAAAAAGGCCACTACAAAAATGAATGTAAAGTAAAATAAAAATTATCTCAGTTAAATATCTCTAATGAAGATACTGAACAATTATTAGAGTTAATGAGAATATAAAACGATGCAGATAATGATGAAGGATCTGACATCCCCTATTCTTCTAAAAGCAGTACCAGCAACAATGAATCAGATAGTAACGAAGAAGAAGTCACTATTTGTGCTAATAACTGTAATGAAAATTGTTGCACTAAAAGATTAAGTGTTATTACCAAAGAGGATGAAGAAAGCTCTTTGTTAACCGACTTAATTAGTAAAATTTCTGACCCTGAACTTAAAGTTCAATATACTAAGCAATTAAAAGATTTATTAACCAAAGATACTAGAGTTAAAGACAAGATTTTTAAAGCTAAAGATAAACCGATATTCAGTCTTAATAAAACTCTAGAAAGATTTAAAACCCCAGTTAAAGAAGTTACCCTTCCAGAATTAAATCAAGAAGTTAATAAACTCAAAAAAGAAATCTCTAATTTAAAAATTAAAGTTTCTAATTTAAGAAAAGACTTAGAGAGTCGGAAATCTGATCTTCAAATTCATGATTCCTCCTTTAGTGATGAAGATCACGATGAGCCTGAATCTTCAGGAATCATAGAAGAACCAGATCTATTCGTTTAAGGTCATTCTCTTAAAAGAGTTAAAGATATTACCATTCAAAAATGGTATATCTCCATTGATTTGGTTGCTGATAAAACTTTTTCAATACGACTTCCCGCCTTAGTTGATATTGGTGCGGATTTAAATTGTATTCAGGAAGGTCTTATTCCAACCAAATACTATAAGAAGACTAATGAGAAATTAAATTCTGCTAATGGTAGTCAGATGGAAATAAAATATAAATTACCTAGAGTGCATATCTGTCAAGATGAAATGTGTTTTAAAACATCATTTGTTTTAATTCGTAATCTTACTGATAAAATCATTTTAGGATTACCATTTATATATTTATTATATCCATTTACTTCCAGTAATGAAGGATTAAGCTGTAAACATTTAGGTAAAAGAATAACATTTAAATTTCTTATTAAACCAAAAGAAAGAGATTTAAAATTTATTCAAGAAGAGTCCATTTCTAAATCATTAAATTTATTAAATTGTAAATCCACCCCTTTAAATTTCTTAAAGGAAGAAATTAAATACAAAAGAATTGAAGAACAACTTCAAAATAAAGATGTTCTTGAAAAAATTGAAGAGTTAAAAACTTATTTAAAGGACAATCTTTGTTCTGATTCTCCTAATGCCTTTTGGCATCGGAAAAAACATGTTGTAAGGCTCCCTTACGCTAAGGAATTCAAAGAACATTGGATTCCTACTAAGGCCAGGCCTATTCAAATGAATCATGAACAAATGGAGTTATGTAAAAAGGAAATTAATGATCTCCTTAGTAAAAAATTAATTAGACCCAGTAAATCCCCCTGGTCATGTCCTGCCTTTTATGTTAACAATGAAGCAGAAAAGGAAAGAGGTGTTCCCAGGTTAGTAATCAATTACAAGCCATTAAATAAAGTCCTAGAATGGATTAGGTACCCCCTTCCTAATAAGGATGACCTCATTAACCAGTTGAGTAATGCCACCATCTTTAGTAAATTTGACCTCAAATCTGGTTTCTGGCAAATTGCTATTCACCCAGAAGACAGATATAAAACTGCATTCACCACTCCATTTGGTCATTATGAATGGAATGTCCAAGCATTTGGCTTAAAAAATGCTCCAAGTGAATTCCAAAATATCCTCAATGACATTTTGAACCCTTTCAGTCATTTTATTGTTGTGTATATTGACGATATTCTCATTTTTTCCAATTCTATTGAAGAACATGTCAAACATTTGAAATCGTTTTTCAAAACGGTCAAAGGCAATGGACTTGTTCTTTCACTTTCCAAATGTAGCTTGTTTCAAGCTAAAGTTCGGTTTCTTGGATTAATTATATATCGCGGACTCATACGGCCAATTGATAGAGCTATTCAATTCGCCGACAGATTCCCAGATAAAATTACCCATAAAACCCAACTGCAGAGGTTTCTGGGCTCGCTCAATTATATTGGCAAGTTCTATAAAAACCTTAGGAAAATTTGCAAACCTCTCTTTCAGCGTTTGCAAGACAATCCTCCCCCATGGACTGACATTCATACTTCTGTCGTCCAACAAGTCAAAAAATACGTCAAGACATTGCCCTGTCTTGGTATTTCAAATGATTCTGCATTTAAGATTGTTGAAACTGACGCCTCTGATATTGGTTTCGGAGGTATTCTCAAACAAAAGTTAACCCCAGATTCCCCAAAACAAATCGTCCGTTTTCATTCCGGTGCATGGAATAGTACACAGTTAAATTACAGTACTATTAAAAAAGAAATACTTTCTCTTGTATTATGTATTAATAAATTTCAAATTGATTTATTAAATCAAAAATTTTTAGTTCGAATTGACTGCAAATCTGCAAAATATGTTAGAGAAAGATGTTGAAAATATAGCTTCTAAACACTCCTTTGCTAGATGGCAAGCCCTTTTAAGTATCTTTGATTTTGATATTGAATACATTAAAGGCAATAACAATTTCATTCTTGACTTTCTCACTCGGGAATTTATTAACACAGGTACCGTGTGTAATAACCCGATATTTTTTTATATAAATAGATAAGAAATTTTGCATATAAATTTTTTTTTACAATGAGAATAAGTGTCAAGTATTGTGATGTTAAATGTGAATATATTTATTACTTGAAAAATTAGAAATAATTTTAGAATTATTAATTACTACAAATTATATTATTATGGTAATTAATTTCTGTAAGCAGAAATGTTTTTATTATTTATTTTCCCTGAAAATATAATTTATATATTATTTAAATAATATATTAAGTGACAATTAGAATTATAATAATAAATATGTTATTATATGAATTTGTTCAGAATATTTAAGTTAATTATTTTAACTTGATTATTGATGTTGTGTACGAAGGATAAGTCAGATATGGAATCCAAACCCTAAACTTGGATTTTTATCCAGGAATGAGAATAATAATGTAATATTAATTATATTTTAATTTTCAGTGCTTAAATATATACCGTATATCTGTAGACTGTTAATGTTGGTCAATTGTGGTAAATTGGGTCATAACCTAATATTGTGTTGTGAAACCCTAATTGTTAAACTCAATGATGAGTTAAGACTAAGTAGTAATTGTGTTATATTAATTCTTCTGCGTATTAGAATTTCTGTAATTAGAAGAAATCCTAATTATTGTTTTATGCTGATAATTAGGAAAAACCCTAATTATTTATTTGAAAACCCTAATTGCAAATTTTAGAAACCCTAATTATTATTTTGTGAATTATAAAGATAATTAGGAAACCCTAATTAATTTGGGAACCCTAATAATATTTAGGAACCCTAATTTAAAAACTCTAATTTCTATTAAAAACCCTAATTTAATTAGTATGTTTTAAATTAAAATTGTATTACACTTTAAATTTTAAATTGTCCAAACCCTATAAATTATTTGGGAAATTATAAGATTTTCAATCTAGTGAATAAACCCAAGATTTAATCACCTTGTACAAGAATGCCCTTGAGATTTTAAGTGAAATTACCAAAATGTCCTTTTTGTCTCTTTAGTGTATTATTAGTGAATTATTGTGCATTATTGCTAGAATCTTCACAAATGCCAGCCATTCACCATCTTCTAGAATCTACCATGACACTATAACATTACCCACAAATAATTCAGTCATCACACATCATTGTATGCATGATTTGTATAATTTAAAGAGAGAGGAAATGCACATTTATTCTAAAATTGTGCAACAATCACTTAGCCATTCTCTCTAGACCAAACCTCCGAAAATCTCTTGCTATATCAGTCCTAAACACAGCCCCACGAAATCCCATAGCAAATTAGTAGCCTAGAATCAAGAATCAATGCTTAGAAAATGTATAAACTCTAGCTTGATTTTTTTTAAAATTTTTGGTGTTAGATGTTATGTTTAAATGTTAGAACATGTTTATTATAGTGTCTAAGGATGATCTGGGTTGCTAGATGTTGGATCCATAACATTTAGAAGCTCGGATTTGAAAATTTCCAAAATCTAAAATTTTCATTTTCTGTGATTTTTTGGCAAATGTCAAGCCTTATATCTCTGTGATCTTTAATGTGTTTTGTGTTCTAAAAGTTGATATGTGTAGCTTGTTATGTGGTATTTAATCTCCAAAATGAATCAGATCCATATCTATTTTGGATCAAAAGTTATTTAAGGTCAAAGTGTGTTGACCGGCATTGACCGGCTGTTCTTCAAACCCAGAAAATATTCTAAGTGTCCAGAAAATATTTTTTTGGCAAATGTCAGAGCTTATAAATCTTTTCTCGGTCATGATTTTTGTTGTTTAAAAGTTGTTATGTGTAGTCGGATATGTGGTCTTTAATATGCAAAAAGAATCAAGTTCATAGCTTTTGTAGATTGGGAGTTATTCATGGTCAAAACCCGTTGACCGAAAACGCTAAAGAACACAAACCCAGAATTTTTTTGAGCAGATTCCGTGTTGAAGTTTGACCAGCTAGATCTTGCTTATGTTATGATGTTAATGTGTTATGATGCTTTGTAGTTGTATTCCTACAAGTTTTCTACACACTCCAATTGATAGATCACACAAAAAATACACAGATTGGAAGTTATAAGGATCCAAAGTAGGCACCTCGACTGTTCTTCAGTCGAAGAACAGACTTGTCAGACTTTTTGATGGCTAATAACTCTTAGATCTGATGATTTTTAGTCATGATGTTTGTTGGTAATTGTAGTATTACATGAGCACTACAAGATCCAAGTGTTGGATTTCCCAGAAACGTAACGGATTGAGAATTATAATCGGTCAAACTAGGCACCTTGATAACTGCCTTGTCAGTGTTCTTGAGGCTCAAGAACACCTAAGGCAACAGATAAGCGTCGCTAAACCCTTTAGCGACAGTTTTGATTTATTTTAAAATTTTTAATTTCTGAAAATTCCGAAAATGATTTAAAAATTAGAAAAATTAGATTTTAATTATTAAAAATACTTAATAAATTCTGAAAAAATATTTTAAAGTCTAAAAAATAGTTTTTAACTATTTTAAGTATATTTCAAAAATATTTAGTATTTTTGGAATATAAAAAAGTATTTATTTATTTAATTATAATATTAAATAAATTATTTAAAAATAATTTTAATTCTTGAAAAATTATGAAAAATTATATTATTGTGTTAGAAAATATTTTAAGTTATTTTTAATGAATTTTAATATTTTGTGATGAAATTTCATTAATTAATTAATATTAATGATGTTTAAGTTATTTAATAAATATATGAAATAATTATGGAAAATAGAATTAATGATTTTAAAAATCATTTATAGTATCATAAAAATATTTTGAGTTATAAAATATGGCTTTGGATATTTTGTCTTGAAAAATATTATTAATTTAATATTAATGATATTAATCTAATATTAATGATATTTAGTTTATTTAATAATTATATTAAATAAATAGTTTAAAAATGGTTTTATTTATTTAAAAATCATTTAAAAAGGATATAAATGAATTAAATATATTTTAAGTTATAATAAATGACTTTTAATATTTGGATAAATAGTGCATTAATATTTTAATATTAATGGTAATTATTTAAAAATGATTTTAAATATTTTAAAAATCATTTAAGAGTATTATAAATGTTTTAAAAGTATTTTGAGTTATTATACATAACTTTAATATTTTGGCAACAGTTTCATTAATAATTTAATATTGATTAAATGTTAATGATAATAGAATTATTTGATGTTTAAATCATTTAATTATGATTCCGATGTTTGAAAATTCATGATAAATTATAATAAATGTTTTAAAATTATATTAAATCATTTAAAAATAATATGACTGATACTTACGGATATTGAAATACAGTATAGAGTCTTAGACTCAATAATTATCCAACAAAGCTGTCGGTACACCGACATGTTTCAGAAATTTATCTAGACTTAGATATTTTGACTGTATTAATGATTAATTATGATTCAATGACTGTTGGATATGTGTGATAATGTGATTAGGTTATGTGCTGACTGCGAAATGCAGTACTATGTGTTATAGTATATTATTCTAATCGAACGAATGATCTTATTACTGATAGGTCGTTGTATAAAAGATTAATCTAAGTTGCGTTATTGTAAGCAGCAGCTCAGGCAAGTATCCTACCTTTGCATTTCTTTTATGCAATGGACATGAGTAAGAAGTTTCAGAATTAAATTATTATTATGCTATATTATCAACTCTACTGCGACATATTCTATATCCGCTCATTGTTTCTCAACATGTTAGTATATGGTAATTCAGATATATATTATGTTCGTCAATTTCTATAAAATGGTTATATAAGTGTCCCCACTTGGATAATCATTGTATTTTAATCACATGTTGATATACCTTTGTCAATTACCCTTATATATATAGGTTGAATTATAGATTATTGTTGAACAAGATAAAACCTTTGCTTTAGAACCCAGACAAGTATGAACATCCCTTACATAGGGAAATCTTTTATGCGCCCAAGGCAGAGAGAGTTCTTGAAATGTAGTATTGATCAATGCAGGACACAACGGGCTGATCACCCCCGTGTCCGTAAGTTATGACGGTTTGCAGATGAATTTCTGTTTAACCTTTTCGAAAAAGAAAACAATGTTCATGATATGTCACTTAACCCTACTTATAGTCAATACGTAGTTTCAAAAATGTGAAAGAGAGTTGTTATGTTATTATTATTCTTGGTACAACTTACTTCAGAACTGTTGATTCGTTGTAGAAGTGTCTTTCAAAGAAAATATTTAATTCTTTCAGCTAATATATATTATTGTTATTACTTGATGGGCACTCAAATGCTCATTCTTGCTTAATTTAAATATTTTCAGTTAAGTTTGAAGAACCAAAAAACTCGTGCAGAAACAAAGAAAAAGGAAAGCTAACTGAATAAGATTTGTAGTAGTTGCTGTAATAGTTTATATTATTAAGACAATGATATATATATAAATAATATCATGTATTGTATGGAATGTACTTTAAGGTCTCGTACCTGGGGAGATAAACTCTGATAATTATGTAAATTAAGTTGTTATTCATATTATTGTTATTATTATTCATAAAATTCCGCTCATAGAAATGGTATCGTGAAGCACCGAGTTCGGGTTTCAAGTACCCGAATTTGGGGGCGTCACATGTTGGTATCAGAGCTTTAGGGTTAGAAATCTTAGGTGGGATCGACCTTAGGCTATAACCTTAGGACATGGGGAAACGTTGAAAATACAAATAACTCATATAGAGTTTTAAAAGGAGATGAATTGAATAAATTCATCGTTGAACAAAATAAAAGATAACTCTTATAAAACTATTATTTGCTGTATGTATATACTATATGCTAATCAGGATAATTTATGTGTGTAGATGTCTGGTGGAAAAGGATTGTTATGGGCTTATAACTTGAAGAAGAATCAGATCCGTACACCCGAGCTAATATCGAAGCCAATAGCTAAAATAAAGGCTCACAATGAAACCAACTCGGACGAGGTGGTTATTATGGAAAATGTAGTACCAGATCCAGAAATGGTGGAACTGACAGATAGTGATTCGGACACTAAAGTTGAAGCTGATCAATCATCAACGGAGGTGTAGGATTTAAGTATCAAGGTTTCTTCTTTGAAAAAGCTGTGGGAAATAGAAAAGCTGTTGAATATTCAACTGCGTCATGTGTTAATAGAAACAATGGAAGAGCAGGATAAACTTAAAATCTAAATTGATCAGATATGAGCCTCAAGTAACACATCGTGTGCAGCTCAGAGAGATAAGGGAAAAAGAAAGACAGAAGACCATGATTTAGGAAACCCTGATAAGAAGAAAGGGAAAAAGATATGTTACAATTGCAGACATGAGGGACATACCTCTCATCATTGTCCCGACTTTAATCTAGGCGTACGTTTTGTTTGTGGGATGGAAGGTCATCGATCAAAAGATAGTCCGAGAGAGAGGCTTAGTAAATAGGTAGTATAGGTTCTGTTGTGTAGGTATATTTAAGGTAATATGTGTGATAAGTATGTTTGCGTAATAAAATATTTTCAACTTTTGTGTTGGTCAATGTTGTAAATCCCGACTTTTGTAGTCACAAAGGGATAGCTGGTGTGTAAAGTAGTATGTGCTATGCTATGTAAAATATTCGATGAATGAATATGAATCTAAGTTTGAGAAATGAAACAAGTTTAATAAATTAATCTTATGCAATAAGGTTTAGAATGTAAGTTAATAAAGTATAATTTATGGTTTTACTTAACCAGATAATGCCGCCAAGACGTCAAACTCGAAACCAAAGGGTAGAAGAATCTCTCAACAACACTGAGGAACAACAACAAGACCCGATGTAAAACTTTGCAAATATGGTAGCTCAGGCTATGCAGCAGGGAATACCAGTCACAGAAAACCAGCCAGATAATCGCTTGGCAAAATTTAAAGACTTCAAAGCAGTAGGACCACCAGAATTCGGAGGATCAGCTGACCCTATAGAAGCCCAGACATGGGTTAATGAAATAGAAAAGGTGTTCGTAATTGCTAGGGTAGATGAGGGGCAAAAGACTGCTTTTGCCACTTATATGATGAAAGGGGAATCCAACTTTTGGTGGGAGGCAAATAAAACTAGGGCAGGAGAAGGAGTAGTTACTTGGGATAGGTTTAAGACTTTATTTTTTAAAAACTATCTCTCAGCTAGTATGTGTAAGACCCCAACTTATTAATGAATAAAATCAAATTTTCTCTAAATATTATTGTGAATAATAAGGGGTTAATTTGATATAATACTTTGGTTATGGGTGAAATGTGCAAATTTTACAAAATAAGCAAGTGGTTATAAAATATTTATTTTTGGTCGGTGAATATTCGGTTGGTCGTGGAATATTCTTGCTGTCGGGGAATATTCGTACGACGACGCAGCCTTGTGTGGGCCCCATAACGGAAAGCGATTGGATGAAGAAAACGACAAGTATAAGTTGTTTATAAATAACGGCGTAGTTGTTACCGTTAATACTGTTGGAATACCCGGTGGTTAAAATACAGTAGCACACGGTATTGCACCAATTATTGATTCTTACGTAAGAAGGCACTACTCAATAATTGTTACAGTAGTTATTATTCAATATTTTATTTTATTGATTCAATAATTGCTGCGTTGATATTTTATATTATTGTTGTTTCAATAATTGTTGCTGCACAGTATTTCCCATTATCAGATCAATAATTCATATTATTTGAATAATATTATTAGATAACATTATTGACAATGTCTAGAAAGTTCTGTCTAAGGAGAGGTTTGGTCATCTAATTGCGCGCCAGTAAGGAGAAATCCTTATTGGAAAGCCCCCTCTTTCCTGGGAACGGCCTGGTTGTCATAAATGTGATTCTGTAATATTATTTGTGAATAATTAATTATTGATTCATATGATAAGGAAATATTTATTTTATGTGGATATAAATGAGGGATATATTTTTGTGGTTAAAAATGAAGGAGTTAATGTTGAGGTGTTTTATCAGTATTTTTATCGGAATGGAGGTATTAAAAATCAAATCAGGGTTTTTGAGAAATATTGCGGGTGTTATAATTTTTAATCCGACCGTTGGATCGTGGTAATTTTTGGATATGTTATACATATATAAGTTGAGTATATGTCCACAAATTTTGAACCGTTAAAAATGAACGTATGATTTATTATGAATTTTACAAGATGACTGGTTCAGAAATTGTTGAATTTTCGGAGTTTATCATTTTGATGGAAAATTCTAGAATTGGTGGGCCCCACTTGTGGTTGGTGAAGAAATGTGCTGAATTATATTTCAAATGTGGTGGGTGGGAATAGTAGCAGGTAAAGCCATCAGGTTGCAGGTCAAACCTACTAAAATTTTCCTATAAATAGAGGGCTAAGTTAGAATTGAAAATCACACCAGAAACAAGTTTTCTCTCTTTCTCTCTCTAGATTATTGAGTGTATTTTGTGAGTATTTAGATACTTTGAGAGTTTCTATTCATCAGAGCAAGTTTCTTTCAGCCTTATACCGGTATTCCGACCAGAAGTACTGATATTTTGAGGTAAGGGATATTATTTTCTTCTTAAATGATATTATTTTCTTCAATATCATTATGCTGAAATATTGATATAAGTTTTTATCAAATTTGGAACTTTTTGTGTCGGGGTTACTATTCACGTATACGGTACTATTCACGTATACGGCACTATTCACGAATACGGCACTATTCACCGAAAAATAAAATTTTTCCTTTTTGTCCAAGATGTCTATTATGGTTACTATCTTTGATTGTATCCATGTTTTGATCTTTATTTTTGAATTCTGCTTCACAATTGATTATTATGAAGTATTATTGATCTTGGATAAACTGTTATACGAATCCCTACTATTTGTCCTTCTGTCTCATTGGATTCGTTCTCTTTAAGATATTTTTCATCATCCTCAGTCCTAAATGATGATATTAATGAATATCTTTGGCCTGTAGTGCAAAGATGTATGATTACTTGATGAATATCTTTGGCCTGTAGTGCAAAGATGAACAGGTGTTGAGATGAACATGACTGACAGGTGATACAAATGAATATCTTTGGCCTGTAGTGCAAAGATGAATATTTGGATAAAGATGATTATTAATTGATGTTACAGGGATAAAATATTGATGATGGACTTTTAAATCTTAGAAGATAGTAGAATTCTTTCTCTACTTGACTCTTCTAATGGTTTGATGTTTCCGCTGCAGTTGTTGATCTAAAACTTGTTGTCGATTATATTTTATCAGATTTTTCCCTGTTGAAGACTAACGATAATTTGTTGTATATTATCTTAGTCATAATATTCTTTACTGGGCTAGTTGAGCTCACCCTTTTCTTTTTGTTCCATTTTTTCTTCTCAGGAGGTGAGAACATAGCAGGATCTAGTCGGGGTATGGAGTGATGGTTCTAGAAAGATGTTTTAGCAGTCCTCACTATTTCTGTAAAATAGTGTTTGAATAATTGTAATGAGGATTTATTTGAGTGTGGATATTGTCTAGAAGACAATATTTGTATTTAAACTCACAGTATGTGTTGTCGTATTTTGCACGACAATTGTATTATTGAAGTTGTAGTTTGCTTTCTGTACCATGTATTTGGCGACTCAGAATGGGTGTTGTATACCTATTTTGGGGGCGTCACAGTTGGTATCAGAGCTTAGGGATATGATCCCTGGCTGAGATGTGAGACATGAACTAGGAGGGAAGAGACGGGAAATTTCTTCACTAGTATGACTTAATTAAGTTTATTTGGTGTTTATTTGGTCGGTCAGAGTATAGGGATAATATATGACATGACTATTAACCCTTGTTTTATGGCAGTATTTAAGAATGGCAGCTGAGAACGTTAATAATGGAGTAAATCAGACCGTGGAGACACCTTTGATCACCACCCAGGGGAACGTGCAACAGGAAGGCAATATTCCTCCTGTAAACAACGTTACCGAGCAAACGATGAATGATGGAATGTTTAGGAGCTTTTTGCAGTTCATGCAAAATCAGACGAGGGAGACTCGTGTGCAGAATACGGGTGGAAATGATAACGCGCGGTTTGTCACAGCTAAGCAGTTCAAAGAATTGGGACCACCAGAATTTAAGGGAAAGCCGGATCCGATCATGGCGGAAACGTGGGTCAAGCAAATTACCAAGATATTCGATGTCTTGGGATGCACGGAGGAACAGAAGGTTCCATTCGCCACCTTTATGTTCCGCGGTGAGGCAGACTACTGGTGGGAGTCTGTGAAGCGTACCCAGCCTGACGCACTCAACATGTCCTGGGAAACATTTCAAAAACTGTTCAATGACAAGTACTTTCCTGAAAGTATTCGTCATATGAAGGAGGTAGAGTTTATCAGACTGGAACAAAACAACATGACGGTGTCCCAGTACGAGGCGAAGTTTGCAGAGTTATCCAGGTTTGCACCTCATTTGGTCGAAAATGAGGAACGAATGACAAGGATGTTTCTGAGAGGTCTAAAACCCGAGATTCGACAATATCTTATCTCTCATAAATTTTCTTTATATTCAGATGTTGTAAACAGGGCTCAATTATTAGAGCGAGATAATGAGTATGTGCAACCGAGGGACCACAACCAGGGTCATACCGGTGGCGGCAGTCATCGAAGCAATGAAAACCAGCAGAGAGGAAAACATTCGGACAAAAGCGGTAACCACTCTGGTGGTAATCGTGGTCGTGATAATAGAAGGAGCGAGTCGGGAGGAGATTTCAAGAAGAGAAGGTACAACAATGATAACGTGAAGACGTCAGCACAAACATCAACTGTTTCTAGGGGAGGAGAACGACCACCGGTCGTATGTTACAAATGTGAGAAAGAGGGACATATCAGCCCAAACTGCCCACAACAATCCAAGGTATGTTATAACTGTGGAAAGGAGGGTCATATAGCTCGAGAGTGTTCTGTAGCAAAACCAAGTTCAGCGGGGATGGTGACTCCAAAAGTTATCCCGGATAAGTCGAAATCAGCGGTTCCTGGAAGGGCGTTTGTCGTTACTGGCCAAAACGCGAGAAACCCGAACGAGGTGATCACGGGTAAGCTAATCTTGAATTCTTGCGAAGTTTATACTTTACTAGATACCGGTTCTACCCATTCTTTTATCTCTCCTGCTTGTGCTCAACGTTTAAACTTGACTCCGGAGAAATTGGACTTTAACTTATCTGTTGAAACTCCGTTGGGTGAAACCTTCGTTACATCTACAGTTTATAAATCTTGCATGATCCAAGTTGGCACTATCACATTACCTGTTGATCTTATCTCTTTAAAGATACTTGCTTTTGATGTGATTTTAGGAATTGATTGGTTAACCACTCATCATGCTAAAATTGATTGTTTTCGTAAGGTTGTTAGTTTTCATATTCCTAACCAACCTGTCATACGAATTCAAACTACTAAACCACTAAAATCAGTCACTGTCATATCAAGCCACAAAGCTATTCGTTTATTGAAAAACGGATGTCAAGCTTTCTTAGCCCATGTTATGGATTTGAACAAAGACAAGTCAGATTTGAATAATATTTCTATTGTTAGAGAATTTTCCGATGTATTTCCTGAAGAACTTCCCGGTCTACCCCCGGAACGAGAAATTGAATTCTTTATTGACCTTGAACCCGGTACAAAGCCCATTTCTAAAACCCCATATCGAATGGCTCCTATTGAACTTCAGGAGTTAAAAGTCCAACTACAGGAGTTGTTGGACATCGGTTTTATTCGTCCTAGTACGTCTCCTTGGGGTGCTCCTGTTTTATTCGTAAAGAAGAAAGACGGGAGTATGCGACTTTGTATTGACTATCGAGAATTGAACCATGTCACCATCAAGAATAGGTATCCGCTACCTCGCATTGATGACCTGTTTGACCAGTTGCAAGGAGCACAATTCTTTTCAAAGATCGATCTTCGTTCTGGATATCATCAGCTGAAGATTAAAACTGAGGATATTCCAAAGACTGCCTTCAGAACTCGGTACGGGCATTATGAATTCTTAGTAATGTCTTTTGGATTGACTAATGCTCCTGCTGCCTTCATGGATATGATGAACCGTGTATTCAAAGAATATTTGGATCAGTTCGTTGTTGTCTTTATTGATGACATCCTCATCTATTCCAAAAGCCGTGAAGATCATGAGCGCCATTTGAAGCTGGTACTGCAAAGGCTTCGTGAAAACAAGCTATATGCCAAACTGAAGAAATGCGAGTTCTGGCTTGAGGAAGTAGCATTCCTTGGGCACGTGGTGTCAAAACATGGAGTATCTGTCGACCCGGCGAAGATTGAAGCCATACAAAGTTGGGAGCAACCGAAGTCGGTAACCGAAGTACGTAGCTTTCTGGGCTTAGCTGGTTATTATCGGAGATTTGTGGAAGGATTTTCTCGAATCGCTACTCCGTTAACTCAGCTGACTCGGAAAGATACAAAATTCGTATGGAGTGAGGAATGCGAGAAGAGTTTCCAAGAACTCAAGAGGAGACTCATTTCGGCACCTGTTTTGACAATACCATCTGGTTCGGATGGATTTGTTATCTACAGCGATGCTTCAGGCAAAGGGTTAGGATGTGTTCTCATGCAACATGGGAAAGTCATAGCCTATGCCTCACGACAACTCAAAGAATATGAGAGGAATTATCCTACTCATGATTTGGAGTTGGCAGCAGTCGTTTTTGCGTTGAAGATCTGGAGACACTACCTGTATGGGGAGAAAGTGGAGATCTATACAGATCATAAAAGCCTCAAATATTTCTTCACCCAAAAGGAACTCAACATGCGGCAACGACGTTGGCTTGAGCTGTTGAAAGATTACGATCATACCATCCAATACCATCCTGGAAAAGCAAACGTAGTAGCTGACGCATTGAGTAGAAGATCATATGCGGGTACGAGTGCAATGTTTTTAACACAAAGGCCCATTTTGTATGACTTGCAAAGGATGGAGATAGAGATGAAGGCTCCAAGTACCCACATGATGATATCAAATATACGAGTAGAACCGACTTTAATCGATAAAGTTAAAGCTGCTCAAGCTACGGATATAGAGCTGATGCGTATGAAGAAGAAAGTGCAAGAAGGTGCTATTCCAGAAGCAAGAATCGATGAAGAAGGAATACTTCGAGTCAACTCCAGACTTTGTGTTCCTAACGATTTTGACTTGAAGCATAGAATAATGATGGAGGCACACAACACACCGTTTGCAATCCATCCTGGGAGTACCAAAATGTATCACGATCTTCGACATACATTTTGGTGGAGCAATATGAAAAGAGAGATCGCGGAGTTTATCTCGAGGTGTTTAACTTGTCAACGTGTAAAGGCGGAGCATCAAGTGCCAAAGGGTCCATTGCAACCACTTGAGATCCCGAAATGGAAGTGGGAACACATTACTATGGATTTTGTTACGGGTCTTCCCAAGGTTTCTCAAGGCATAGATGCGATTTGGGTTATTGTTGATAGATTAACCAAGTCCGCTCATTTCTTGCCGATACGTGAGACTTATTCCCTTGAACGTCTTGCTAGTATGTACGTGAACGAGATTGTGAGATTGCATGGCATGCCAGTATCCATAGTTTCGGATCGTGACCCAAGATTCACTTCACGATTTTGGGTTAGCTTGCAGAAAGCTATGGGCACGGATTTACGATTCAGTTCGGCATACCATCCTCAAACGGACGGACAATCAGAGAGGACTATTCAAACTCTTGAAGATCTATTAAGACTTTGTGTCCTAGATCTCAAAGGGAGTTGGGATAAGTACCTACCATTGGTGGAATTCTCCTACAACAACAGTTATCAGGCGAGCATAGGTGTGGCTCCATTCGAGGCGTTGTATGGAAGAAAATGTCGTTCTCCAGTATGCTGGGACGAGGTGGGTGAAGCAACATTGTTGGGACCAGAATTGGTACGCATTACTACAGAGAAGATCCAAACGATTCGACAACGTATACAAACGGCACAGGATCGACAAAAGAGTTATGCGGATCTTCATCGGAAGGACGTGGAATTTAATATTGGGGATCATGTATTGTTACGTGTTGCACCATGGAAGGGAGTTACAAGATTTGGGAAGAGAGGAAAGCTCAATCCAAGATTTGTTGGTCCATTTGAGATTCTTGAGCGAATAGGAAATGTGGCATATAGACTCGCATTACCTCCAAGCATGTCTCGTGTTCATAATGTTTTTCACATATCTATGCTTCGTAAATATGTTAAAGACCCGAACCACATTATTGAGTTAGAACCAGACGAGATAGCTGAAGATTTAACGTACGAGGAGGTACCTGTTAAGATCTTGGATAGGAAAGAGCATGTCCTACGCACGAAGGTTATACCACAAGTTAAGGTTTTGTGGAGAAACCATGCTATTGAAGAAATGACCTGGGAGTTGGAATCAGAAATGAAAGCGAGGTATCCTCACCTTTTTGAAACATCAGGTACGTACGTCAATTTCGAGGACGAAATTTCATAAGGAGGGGAGGTTGTAAGACCCCAACTTATTAATGAATAAAATCAAATTTTCTCTAAATATTATTGTGAATAATAAGGGGTTAATTTGATATAATACTTTGGTTATGGGTGAAATGTGCAAATTTTGCAAAATAAGCAAGTGGTTATAAAATATTTATTTTTGGTCGGTGAATATTCGGTTGGTCGTGGAATATTCTTGCTGTCGGGGAATATTCGTACGACGACGCAGCCTTGTGTGGGCCCCATAACGGAAAGCGATTGGATGAAGAAAACGACAAGTATAAGTTGTTTATAAATAACGGCGTAGTTGTTACCGTTAATACTGTTGGAATACCCGGTGGTTAAAATACAGTAGCACACGGTATTGCACCAATTATTGATTCTTACGTAAGAAGGCACTACTCAATAATTGTTACAGTAGTTATTATTCAATATTTTATTTTATTGATTCAATAATTGCTGCGTTGATATTTTATATTATTGTTGTTTCAATAATTGTTGCTGCACAGTATTTTCCATTATCAGATCAATAATTCATATTATTTGAATAATATTATTAGATAACATTATTGACAATGTCTAGAAAGTTCTGTCTAAGGAGAGGTTTGGTCATCTAATTGCGCGCCAGTAAGGAGAAATCCTTATTGGAAAGCCCCCTCTTTCCTGGGAACGGCCTGGTTGTCATAAATGTGATTCTGTAATATTATTTGTGAATAATTAATTATTGATTCATATGATAAGGAAATATTTATTTTATGTGGATATAAATGAGGGATATATTTTTGTGGTTAAAAATGAAGGAGTTAATGTTGAGGTGTTTTATCAGTATTTTTATCGGAATGGAGGTATTAAAAATCAAATCAGGGTTTTTGAGAAATATTGCGGGTGTTATAATTTTTAATCCGACCGTTGGATCGTGGTAATTTTTGGATATGTTATACATATATAAGTTGAGTATATGTCCACAAATTTTGAACCGTTAAAAATGAACGTATGATTTATTATGAATTTTACAAGATGACTGGTTCAGAAATTGTTGAATTTTCGGAGTTTATCATTTTGATGGAAAATTCTAGAATTGGTGGGCCCCACTTGTGGTTGGTGAAGAAATGTGCTGAATTATATTTCAAATGTGGTGGGTGGGAATAGTAGCAGGTAAAGCCATCAGGTTGCAGGTCAAACCTACTAAAATTTTCCTATAAATAGAGGGCTAAGTTAGAATTGAAAATCACACCAGAAACAAGTTTTCTCTCTTTCTCTCTCTAGATTATTGAGTGTATTTTGTGAGTATTTAGATACTTTGAGAGTTTCTATTCATCAGAGCAAGTTTCTTTCAGCCTTATACCGGTATTCCGACCAGAAGTACTGATATTTTGAGGTAAGGGATATTATTTTCTTCTTAAATGATATTATTTTCTTCAATATCATTATGCTGAAATATTGATATGAGTTTTTATCAAATTTGGAACTTTTTGTGTCGGGGTTACTATTCACGTATACGGCACTATTCACGTATACGGCACTATTCACGAATACGGCACTATTCACCGAAAAATAAAATTTTTCCTTTTTGTCCAAGATGTCTATTATGGTTACTATCTTTGATTGTATCCATGTTTTGATCTTTATTTTTGAATTCTGCTTCACAATTGATTATTATGAAGTATTATTGATCTTGGATAAACTGTTATACGAATCCCTACTATTTGTCCTTCTGTCTCATTGGATTCGTTCTCTTTAAGATATTTTTCATCATCCTCAGTCCTAAATGATGATATTAATGAATATCTTTGGCCTGTAGTGCAAAGATGTATGATTACTTGATGAATATCTTTGGCCTGTAGTGCAAAGATAAACAGGTGTTGAGATGAACATGACTGACAGGTGATACAAATGAATATCTTTGGCCTGTAGTGCAAAGATGAATATTTGGATAAAGATGATTATTAATTGATGTTACAGGGATAAAATATTGATGATGGACTTTTAAATCTTAGAAGATAGTAGAATTCTTTCTCTACTTGACTCTTCTAATGGTTTGCTGTTTCCGCTGCAGTTGTTGATCTAAAACTTGTTGTCGATTATATTTTATCAGATTTTTCCCTGTTGAAGACTAACGATAATTTGTTGTATATTATCTTAGTCATAATATTCTTTACTGGGCTAGTTGAGCTCACCCTTTTTCTTTTTGTTCCATTTTTTCTTCTCAGGAGGTGAGAACATAGCAGGATCTAGTCGGGGTATGGAGTGATGGTTCTAGAAAGATGTTTTAGCAGTCCTCACTTTTTCTGTAAAATAGTGTTTGAATAATTGTAATGAGGATTTATTTGAGTGTGGATATTGTCTAGAAGACAATATTTGTATTTAAACTCACAGTATGTGTTGTCGTATTTTGCACGACAATTGTATTATTGAAGTTGTAGTTTGCTTTCTGTACCATGTATTTGGCGACTCAGAATGGGTGTTGTATACCTATTTTGGGGGCGTCACAGTATGCAAGCTAGGATGGAGGTGAAATTTCTGGAGTTAAAGCAGGAGAACATGACTGTTGCGGAGTATGTCACAAAGTTTAATGAGTTGGCTAGGTTTGCTCCACATCAAGTTGATACGGAGGCTAGAAAAGCAAGGAGGTTTGAGCTGGGCTTAAAACCCTGACTCTACAATAAGGTGGCAGTATTGCAAATTAATACTTTTGCAGCACTCATGGAGAAGACTATCATAGCTGAGGAGGGGAGTGAGGCCATGAGCCTCTACAACAAGGAGAAGAAGAACAGAAGCAAGGTAGAAGGATCTTTAAAGGTGGAAGGAAATAGTGGAAATAGGAGTGAGAAAAGAAAGGGGAATTTTTTTGGGAATGTTCAGGTAAAACAGGAAGGTGTGAAGAAGCAGGTAGTGCAGTGCAAGAATTGCGGGAAGAATCACTCTGGTGAGTGCCTGAAGGGTAAGTTTGTATGTTACAAGTGCGGGCAGGAGGGTCATATCTCTCCCAACTGCCCCAACCCAAGGATGAACAGTGGGTGTTTTATATGTGGATCGATTGAATATAAGGTGAAGGATTGTCCAAAGAGGAGAATAGAGGCAGGAAATGTAACCACGGGGAAAGGCAGTGGGACTTTAGCAATCACATGACCGACCTCAACCAATAACCCAATAAAAGCAACTCCGAGGGTCTTCAACATGACGGTCCAGGATACTGTGGCAGCTGAAAATGAAACTCCAGGTGTTATTCGAATAACTTATATATCTTATATGATTTTCTTATTTATATAGTAAATTATTTTATAAAGAAATTTTGAATGAAGAATTTGAGTCCTATTAGAAATCAAACTTCTGTTTAATCAGGTAGACAAGCGTTATGCTGAATAGTAAAATATCAGTTCGATCAATTATGATCGAGGTCTACTTGCAATGATTATGTATGCTATGTACCCTTGTATATATGAGTTTTAAAACGGTGATTCCGGGGACGGAATCCTTATAAGGGAGGGTGAATGTAATAACCCGATATTTTTTTATATAAATAGATAAGAAATTTTGCATATAAATTTTTTTTTACAATGAGAATAAGTGTCAAGTATTGTGATGTTAAATGTGAATATATTTATTACTTGAAAAATTAGAAATAATTTTAGAATTATTAATTACTACAAATTATATTCTTATGGTAATTAATTTCTGTAAGCAGAAATATTTTTATTATTTATTTTCCCTGAAAATATAATTTATATATTATTTAAATAATATATTAAGTGACAATTAGAATTATAATAATAAATATGTTATTATATGAATTTGTTAAGAATATTTAAGTTAATTATTTTAACTTGATTATTGATGTTGTGTACGAAGGATAAGTTAGATATGGAATCCAAATCCTAAACTTGGATTTTTATCCAGGAATGAGAATAATAATGTAATATTAATTATATTTTAATTTTCAGTGCTTAAATATATACCGTATATCTGTAGACTGTTAATGTTTGTCAATTGTGGTAAATTGGGTCATAACATAATATTGTGTTGTGAAACCCTAATTGTTAAACTCAATTATGAGTTAAGACTGAGTAGTAATTGTGTTATATTAATTCTTCTGCGTATTAGAATTTCTGTAATTAGAAGAAACCCTAATTATTGTTTTATGCTGATAATTAGGAAAAACCCTAATTAATTATTTGAAAACCCTAATTGCAAATTTTAGAAACTCTAATTATTATTTTGTGAATTATAAAGATAATTAGGAAACCCTAATTAATTTGGGAACCCTAATAATATTTAGGAACCCTAATTTAAAAACCCTAATTTCTATTAAAAACCCTAATTTAATTAGTATGTTTTAAATTAAAATTGTATTACACTTTAAATTTTAAATTGCCCAAATCCTATAAATTATTTGAGAAATTGTAAGATTTTCAATCTAGTGAATAAACCCTAGATTTAATCACCTTGTACAAGAATGCCCTTGAGATTTTAAATGAAATTACTAAAATGCCCTTTTTATCTCTTTAGTGTATTATTAGTGAATTATTGTGCATTATTGTTCACAAATGCCAGCCATTCACCATCTTCTAGAATCTACCATGACACTATAACATTACCCACAAATAATTCAATCACCACACATCATTGTATGCATGATTTGTATAATTTAAAGAGAGAGGAAATGCACGTTTATTCTAAAATTGTGCAACAATCACTTAGCCATTCTCTCTAGACCAAACCTCCGAAAATCTCTTGCTATATCAGTCCTAAACACAGCCCCACGAAATCCCATAGAAAATAAGTAGCCTAGAATCAAGAATCAAAGCTTAGAAAAGGTATAAACTCTAGCTTGATTTTTTTTAAAATTTTTGGTGTTAGATGTTATGTTTAAATGTTAGAACATGTTTATTATAGTGTCTAAGGATGATCTGGGTTGCTATATGTTGGATCCATAACATTTAGAAGCTCGGATTTGAAAATTTTCAAAATCTAAAAATTTTATTTTCTGTGATTTTTTTGGCAAATGTCAAGCCTTATATCTCTGTGCTCTTTAATGTGTTTTGTGTTCTAAAAGTTGATATGTGTAGCTTGTTATGTGGTATTTAATCTCCAAAACAAATCAAGTCCATATCTATTTTGGATCAAAAGTTATTTAAGGTCAAAGTGGGTTGACCGGCATTGACCGGCTGTTCTTCAAACCCAGAAAATATTCTAAGTGTCCAGAAAATATTTTTTTGGTAAATGTCAGAGCTTATAAATCTTTTCTCGATCATGATTTTTGTTGTTTAAAAGTTATTATGTGTAGTCGGATATGTGGTCTTTAATATGCAAAAAGAATCAAGTTCATAGCTTTTGTAGATCGGGAGTTATTCATGGTCAAAACCCGTTGACCGAAAATGCTGAAGAACACAAACCCAGAATTTTTTTGAGCAGATTCCGTGTTGAAGTTTGACCAGCTAGATCTTGCTTATGTTATGATGTTAATGTGTTATGATGCTTTGTAGTTGTAGTCCTACAAGTTTTCTACACACTCCAATTGATAGATCACACAAAAAATACACAGATTGGAAGTTATAAGGATCCAAAGTAGGCACCTCGACTGTTCTTCAGTCGAAGAACAGACTTGTCAGACTTTTTGATGGCTAATAACTCTTAGATCTGATGATTTTTAGTCATGATGTTTGTTGGTAATTGTAGTATTACATGAGCACTACAAGATCCAAGTGTTGGATTTCCCAGAAACGTAATGGATTGAGAATTATAATCGGTCAAACTAGGCACCTTGATAACTGCCTTGTCAGTGTTCTTGAGGCTCAAGAACACCTAAGGCAACAGATAAGCGTCGCTAAACCCTTTAGCGACGGTTTTGATTTATTTTAAAATTTTCAATTTCTGAAAATTCCGAAAATGATTTAAAAATTAGAAAAATTAGATTTTAATTATTAAAAATACTTAATAAATTCTGAAAAAATATTTTAAAGTCTGAAAAATAGTTTTTAACTATTTTAAGTATATTTCAAAAATATTTAGTATTTTTGTAATATAAAAAAGTATTTATTTATTTAATTATAATATTAAATAAATTATTTAAAAATAATTTTAATTCATGAAAAATCATGAAAAATTATATTATTGTGTTAGAAAATATTTTAAGTTATTTTTAATGAATTTTAATATTTTGTGATGAAATTTCATTAATTAATTAATATTAATGATGTTTAAGTTATTTAATAAATATATGAAATAATTATGGAAAATAGAATTAATGATTTTAAAAATCATTTATAGTATCATAAAAATATTTTGAGTTATAAAATATGACTTTGGATATTTTGTCTTGAAAATATTATTAATTTAATATTAATGATATTAATCTAATATTAATGATATTTAGTTTATTTAATAATTATATTAAATAAATAGTTTAGAAATGGTTTTATTTATTTAAAAATCATTTAAAAAGGATATAAATGAATTAAAAATATTTTAAGTTATAATAAATGAATTTTAATATTTGGATAAATAGTGCATTAATATTTTAATATTAATGGTAATTATTTAAAAGTGATTTTAAATGTTTTAAAAATCATTTAAGAGTAATATAAATGTTTTAAAAGCATTTTAAGTTCTTATACATAACTTTAATATTTTGGCAACAGTTTCATTAATAATTTAATATTGATTTAATGTTAATGATAATAGAATTATTTGATGTTTAAATCATTTAATTATGATTCCGATGTTTGAAAATTTATGATAAATTATAATAAATGTTTTAAAATTATATTAAGTCATTTAAAAATAATATGACTGATACTTACGGATATTGAAATACTGTATAGAGTCTTAGACTCAATAATTATCCAATAAAGCTGTCGGTACACCGACATGTTTCAGAAATTTATCTAGACTTAGATATTTTGACTGTATTAATGATTAATTATGATTCAATGACTGTTGGATATGTGTGATAATGTGATTAGGTTATGTGCTGACTGCGAAATGCAGTACTATGTGTTATAGTATATTATTCTAATCGAACGAATGATCTTATTACTGATAGGTCGCTGTATAAAAGATTAATCTAAGTTGCGTTATTGTAAGCAGCAGCTCAGGCAAGTATCCTACCTTTGCATTTCTTTTATGCAATGGACATGAGTAAGAAGTTTCAGAATTAAATTATTATTATGCTATATTATCAACTCTACTGCGACATATTCTATATCCGCTCATTGTTTATCAACATGTTAGTATATGGTAATTCAGATATATATTATGTTCGTCAATTTCTATAAAATGGTTATATAAGTGTCCCCACTTGGATAATCATTGTATTTTAATCACATGTTGATATACCTTTGTCAATTACCCTTATATATATAGGTTGAATTATAGATTATTGTTGAACAAGATAAAACCTTTGCTTTAGAACCCAGACAAGTATGAACATCCCTTACATAGGGAAATCTTTTATGCGCCCAAGGCGGAGAGAGTTCTTGAAATGTAGTATTGATCAATGCAGGACACAACGGGCTGATCACCCCCGTGTCCGTAAGTTATGACGGTTTGCAGATGAATTTCTATTTAACCTTTTCGAAAAAGAAAACAATGTTCATGATATGTCACTTAACCCTACTTATAGTCAATACGTAGTTTCAAAAATGTGAAAGAGAGTTGTTATGTTATTATTATTCTTGGTACAGCTTACTTCAGAACTGTTGATTCGTTGTACAAGTGTCTTTCAAAAAAAACATTTAATTCTTTCAGCTAATATATATTATTGTTATTACTTGATGGGCACTCAAATGCTCATTCTTGCTTAATTTAAATATTTTCAGTTAAGTTTGAAGAACCAGAAAGCTCGTGCAGAAACAAAGGAAAAGGAAAGCTAACTGAATAAGATTTGTAGTAGTTGCTGTAATAGTTTATATTATTAAGACAATGATATATATATAAATAATATCATGTATTGTATGGAATGTACTTTAAGGTCTCGTACCTGAGGAGATAAACTCTGATAATTATGTAAATTAAGTTGTTATTCATATTATTGTTATTATTATTCGTAAAATTCCGCTCATAGAAATGGTATCGTGAAGCACCGAGTTCGGGTTTCAAGTACCTGAATTTGGGGGCGTCACACCGTGCATCCTTCATGAGTATCCGCGGTGCATCAACCTCTCGTGGTCCGGGTTGCCCTACTGGCCCTAGTAATCAGCCAAGAGGAGCCTTGGTTCCTCATCCAGTGAACCCAATTTACCAAATCAGTAACAAGTTCACTGTCTTTGGGACCATGCCCAAGCCTTATAGTTCAGCTTTAGCTAGTAACCCAATTCCAGTTGACCCCTTTCAGTCAAAAGCCTGTAGTTCAAATCCCAGTAATCCTCCCTCTGAGTACATGCTTAGATGGACCAATCTCTTATTTCATATTGAGCCTCACATGAAACCCAGAAATGACCCAGTAAAATTGACCTCCCAGTTTTTCCCTTCTGGTTGGCATTTCATGCCTCTTGCTCCTTATAAATCCCTTGTGTATTATAAGGACATTCTTGTCGAAACAGAGTCAATTTTTATTAAACTCATTTATGCCATCAATGATAAAGCCAAAGTTCTTTACCATTCGTTGTATATTAAACAGTTTATTCAGATGTCTGAGTGGGGAAAACATCCCTCTGATCTTATGCAGCTTTCGAATCAGGATAACTCTTTTTGTTATTATGATTATATGGAAGCTTGGTATAAAGTTTTCCTCCATCAAAATGAGTCACACAGTCACTCTTGGTTTGTTCAATTTGACCATAAGTTCAAAAGTCATTTCCCATATTGGTTTTCCCATTGGTGGTCGAGATTTGGTTCTACCTATGACCTTCTTCCCGATCCTCTGAAAGTCCAACTCAATCATTTTTGTAATCACAAAAAATTAGATTCAGCATATGAAGGTGTCCCAGTCCTTCTTCAGTTTGTAAGTAAATATAAGATTCCCTGGATTCTCCGATGGGAATACAGCATTCAAAACCCCACCAGTGAAATCAGTCACAATGCTTCCCCTACATCTCCGTCGGCAGATCCTTTTCCCCTAGTTACTCGCCAATGGTTTGTCAAATGGTGGGATAAATTTGACGTTAATAGAATTGTAGGTCAAGTTCAGTTAGAATTTCCTGCTTCTCCTCTCAAGGTTCTCCCAGTCTCTATAGCAGAACCTTCTAGTCAAAAATCAAAAGAGTCAAGTGTCAGTAAAAAATCAAAAGAGTCCATAGTCAGTCCCACTGGTTCGACTTGTTCCCGTAGCATTTCTAATTTTAAAGATTGTTCCGGAAAAGAGTTAAAATTAATTGCCCAAGCATTGAATAAAAGAATTGATGAATTGCATGAAGAGGCCTCTGCAGGTTCTTCATCGGATTCCCACTGTTACTATGAGGAAGATGATGACCCTTATGGCACCATCAATCTACAGGATGCTCAGGACCCATTTGCCTGACATTTCTTCTCAGTCACATGCACCTGCTCCCTGCAGCCAGTCAAAAGATGCCTTCAGCCGAAAGCAGATTCGTCTTTTCCACCAAAAGTAGCTCCTTTCCACCGAAAGCATCTCTCAAGTCAAAAGTTGTGGCCACTTTGTCAAAAGTTGCCAGATGCGTCAATGAATAGTAAAAAAGTCAGCATTGTTCATGAATAGTAACTTTTGTCTGTAATCATTTATTTTGTAATAGTAACTTTGTAATAGTTCTTTCCTTATTCTATAAAAGGAAACCGAACTTAGTTATTGAGGCAGACTTCGAAAGACTCTGAGATCCTTCTCGGATGAATCTTTAGCCTTCACCGCTGTTAAGCCTTTCTTAGCCCCTCCTTCTACTATTCTCCATTTCTTAATGTTTTGAATAAGTCAAGTCAATTCAATTTGTAATTTGTAAACCGTTTGTATATTTGTAAACATTTTTATTTCCAATCAATAAAATTATATTTTTAGTAATTAAATTGTGTTCATTTGCACCATCTGATTCACTCTGATTTATACTATCTGCTTCCGCCCCAAAATGGTATATATATATATATATATATATATATATATATATATATATATATATATATATATATATATATATATATATTCCATCCCCTATACGTAACTCCCTCCCACCCCCATTTCAAAATCAGTTTTTTAACATATATGGGCCCACATGTGGCCCCCACATGTGGGCCCCACCTCTAAATAATTTTCTACCAATTATTTTGAAAAATGGGTAAATACGAATCCAATTAATAAGCAAAACTGAGTGACTTCTCACGTAAGCATCAATAATCAATACAGTGTGCTACTATGCAACCACGCGTATTACTGTACTTTTACTACCGAGTAGTTCAACAGTATTAACGGTAAAACTTCCGCCGTTATTTTTTTAAAATATTTTTGTTGTTTTCTCAATCAGACAATAATTCCGTTGTGGGGTCCACTAATGATTGCGCCATTGTACGAATATTTCCCGACAAAAAAAATATTCCCCGACCAATCGAATATTATACAACAACTTGCATACTTTGCAAAATTTATAAATACTACCCACAACTATAATATTATATCAAATCCACACTATAATATTAAAAAAAATATTTCGAGAAATTTAAATCTTTATTCATAAAATCTGGGGTCTCACACCAATCTTATTAATGATAGGTCTTACAAAAGAAGTTAACTTAAATTGTGTAGCAGTAGTCAACGAATCAAGCAAGTTTATTTAACTCAACCTTGAGTTATATCTTTTCAAATATTATGGTAGTTAATTATTGTTGATTAGACCACATCTGAGAATTATTGTTGATTATTCACAGTTAGTGCATGTTTATTAATTCAAATTGAATTAGTGATTCTGAGAATGTATTTGGAGAATAACTGTTATTAGATATTCACATCCGTAGAAGTTACTAGTGATTGCAAATAGTATAGATAATCCATGCCTATTGTTGAATCGTGTTGAGAAAGGTCTTAGCTAATTGTTCTGGCTAGACGAACATTAATTAGAACTTGATAGGTTCGAGAATAGAAGAAAAGAGAATTCAATTATTGTTGATAGATCGATGCCAATTGTTTCGGCTAGATCGAAAAAGAAAACTTGATAGGTTTGAGAAGAGAAGAGAAGAGAAGTGATTAGATATTAAAATCATTGTATTTTGTTGTTAAATCAAATTCTGATTCAAAGACTGAGAAGAACAACCTTTTATATAAAGGGAACATATTTGGTCGTATATTCGGCCTTTGCGCACATTTAAATATTATGCATAATATAGGGCATACTAAAGCTAATCACTTTATATACTTGTAGAGGGGTATGATTTAATCTTTATAGTTATCTGATACACCTGGGTATATCAAAGTCAAATCTTTGATAGTTACTCGAGAAGAGAAGTTCAAGATCCTTAGGGATCACTCAGCATAAATTCTGAAAAATATTTCCATCCTGTTATTTGTGTATATCAGAGTAAATCTTTGATAGTTACTCGAAAAGAGAATTTCAAGATCTTGTAAGATCATTCATCATAAACTCTGGAGAGTATTTCTAAATTGTTATTCAATAGAATATCGTAGAAACTTTGAAAGTATTGTATTCTTTCATTATTGTGTTGCATAGGATGCGAGAAGATTGGTTAGAGAAGAATAAATTGTTCATCTATTTCAAAGTTCCCCGAATTTTGGTGTCATTCTATCAAAATAGATAGTCTGTTGTTCTGATTCTTATACATTCATTGTATATCTTAATTTGTGGGGCAAATTTGTTGCTCACCCTTGCTAAATAAAACATATCAGCTAGGAACGAAGTTGCTGGAGGTGCTGAGAAGAACAAAGGCAAATGTGCTTTGCTAGAATAGTATAATGAACATTATTATTATGTTGTATTTGTAAACCCTTTTGTATATCTATGGGGTATGTTTGTAAAGTCATGGTTAGATAACCTGGGACAATGTATTAACTATATATATTAATGAGATGTGTATTTCTATTCATCAATGAATGGGTAGTTACATGTTATTTATATGTTGGATCGCGAGCACCAAACACGAGGGTCAGGTAATCCAGATTTGGGAGCGTCACAGAAATAAAGTTATACATTCTGTCAAAGTCCTATGGAGAAACCACAATGCTGAAGAAGCTATGTGGGAGCTTGAAGAAAAGATGAAGAAGAATTATCCGAATCTTTTTGAGTAACCTTAATGAAATTTCGGGGACGGAATTCTTATAAGGAGGGGAGAATGTAATAACTAAGAATTTCTGTGGTGCATTGTAAATAAATATATTAAATAATCTGTAATATATTATGGATGATTAAGTGATTATGTGAATAATATGCTATAATATTTAAAGGAAGCCTCACTAATAAGTTAAATAAGTTAGTGAACTAACCTAAGTATTTTAATAATCTAGAAAATAGATGTAAAGTGTTAAACCCTAATTAAATACTCAATAAACTTGAATAATACAAGTCTAATTGAGTTATGTGAGTGAATTAATATTATTAAAGAATAATAATAATAATAATAATAATAATATGGGAATATTAATAATAATGAGCATAAGCTCAAGAGATAGCAATGAAAGAAAAAAATAAGTAATTAAACAAGTCCAATTATATTTTTAGTGTGGGACTTGTAGATAAAATTAATTTAAGGGCAATTAGTTTATTGAATTAGCCCAAGAGATCATGTATAAAATAATTATAATAATGGCCCAATTGAATTAATGGGGAACCCCAAGTTCAAAATTTTTAGTACGCATGATAATAAAATGCAAGCCCATTAATCATTTAATTGCAAGCCCAATTGTTAAGCCCACTTGGAAAGGTTATTTTAGTCATTAGTTAAGCTTGCTAATAACAACATAATTGGTGAAGGAGGAGAGCATGTGGCCGAAAATTGGAAGAGGGGAAAAGGAGTGGAATGTAATGATGAGTTTACTTTAGTAGGTAAGCAACTTCTTTAGTCGGCAATTTATTATTTGGACAACACATTGAGTGTTGCTTGCAAGTTAGCTTGGCTATGAGGAGAGAGTAGGTAAGATATGATGAGATGTAATCTAATCCTTTGGATTATGCTAGCAAATCTAGAACTTCCATTTTACTCTCATTGTAGTTACTAAAGAAAGAAAAGAATAGAGAGAGAAAAGGAAAATACTAGAAAAAGAGAGAGAGAGAGAGAGAGAGAGAGAGAGAGAGAGAGGGGAACTCGTGGGAAGAAGAAGGAGAAAGTAAGAGAGTCTAAGCTCATGCACAAAAGATTTATAACCTACTTCGGGTATAGAAGGAATGAGGCTAAGAAATCAAGGTACAAAATTAATTTCTAGACTTTATTTTCTTTTCTTTTTATCGATTTGATGGAGAAAAGAGTTTTGTGATTTAGAAGTTAGGATCCATTTATTTATGTGTTTTATGTAGATTCATGTATGAATCTAACTTGTTCAAGTATTTAAAAGTGGATCAAAAGGAGAGAAATGAAACTAGGTTTCTTGAAATCTAGAAAACCCTAGCTTTCACTTCCTTTGAACAAATGGTATGTTAAATCTAGACCTTCTTTTCATGATCCGTTGAAGAGTGGTGCTAGATATATGTGTTAACTAGTTAACCCAAGTGGTAGAATATGAAAATCACGTGTTTAACAGTCGTGGTATGAGTTTTATTCAAAACAGTCCATGTAGCGGACAAAAAGCTTTAAAAAGCTTTCTGGCCAGTCTGCCACGGGGGAAGTTTCGTCCCAGTAATGTTCTTTAAAAATTCAAGGAAAATTTGGGGAGGTAACATCAGAGGTTAGGTAGCTCCTGTAAAAATCTAAGAAATTTTGGCCATACGGTTTGTGAGTTATGCATTTTACGGTCGGGGACAACTTTTAAAACTTTTATCGAATAACTCTATATGTATTGATCCAAAAATTATGAAATTTTTACTGGAAGTATATGTATATAACTAGAGCCTAACCTGAAAATTTTAGAATTTTTAGAATTAATGTCGATTTATGAAAAATCTGGCAATATTTGGACATTATGGACTATTTAAATATAGTAAATGAATTAAAATTTCCAGAAAAATTTATTTTCATGAGAGGATTATATGTAGCTACTGTCCAGAAAAGAAATGGTTTTTGAGTTGTTTTGCTATTTTTCATATAAATGATGTTATATGCTTAAATGAACTTAATTAATTATATGATGTCAAAAATGTGAAAAATATGATTTCATGACTTGAGGTCCTTAAGTAAGGTTGAGGCAGATTTGTGATGTGGATTTCGGTCAGTGGTGAAGAGTGACTTTGTGTATGGTGTTTTAAAAAGGGTATAAATAAATTAATTAGTGAAAGAAAAAGTAATTAAATAAATTGTTTATTAATTCAATAAATGATTTAAAATATCTTTATATGACTAATGATATTAGATTAAAGTATTATTGGTAATTTTAGACTTAAATGTTATTAAAAGTTAATAACATTAGTTTGAAATATTATTATTTAATTAATAATAGTAAACGGGAGATTAAAATAAGAGAAATTACTTTATTTTAATCATAGTCGGTGAATTTGGTAGGAAATGAGCTATATTATGTTTGTAGTAGATGGAATTGAGAAGTCAGGGTATTGAAATGGATTCAGGGTTACTGAAATGATTTCAGTTTACTGTAGCTGATTTTGGTCGGCTGAAATGATGATTTCAGGATATTGAAATATATTTTGGTTTACTGAAATGATATTTCAGTTTACTAACATGTTATCTAGCTTATTAAGATTGCATATAAAAGGGATAACTTATAAGTACAAGTTATAATGTGATTAAAAGATTATCAATGTATAGCAATAACATTAAGACTTAGATGTAATGTCTAATACTTAACTATATGTTTAAATGCTAGACACTTTAATATAAAATGATAAGATTATAAGTGAGTTATGTTATGACTAATCGAAAGATCAATTATAGGTCTTTTCTCTAAAGAAGTTAAAGTAAATTACTTAGCAGTAGACCGAGATTGAGGCAAGTTCTCTAACTCAAACTTGAGTTATTAATTTCAAAACATGTTAGTGAATAATTATTGTTTATTATTCACATCTATATTGATTATTAATACTCGCACTCGGTGCAATTAAATTCCTGTTCTATTATTATTGAATTGTGAATTTGTTAAAGTTCTTTTATTCATGAACTGTTTAAGATATGGATCTATGCTCATTGTATCAGCTAGATCAAGTATGTTTAAATTTGTTAAATCAAATATATTGTTAAAAGCTGTTCTATATCAATTGATTTGTTAAGAACTCCAGACTGGGAAAAAGAACAATTTGATTAAAGCATTATTGAAAAACAATGATTGCTCGTATATTAAGTGTTTATGCATAATTCACCGGGTATGAAAGGTTGATCCCCTTGATTACCAAAACTAATTAAAAGGACCAGTTTAAATACTGACAACCTTAGCATATGTTCATGGTCATTATGGCCACTCAGCATCTGTTATTCAATTATTCGAATATTCAGTTATCAAGACTTAATTCATGTTCTTTCAAAATTGATTTCTATTGTTGAACATTGAACGATAAATTCCTTGCTAATCATGATACATCTTCCTTGTATTTTAACTTGTTAAGCAAATTTGTTGCTTACCCTTGCTATATCATGACATTTATTTCAGCCATGCTAGAGACGTCCAAGAGGGACAAAGGCAAAGGAAAAGTGCAGGAATAGATAAGGAGAATGTTTATGTATTATATTATATTATGTATATTGGTAATGTAAACCTTTTGTGTTACTAAGGGTAACTTAATTAAGGTATGTATAAGTTAAGGTTAATAAACCTTGGGATAATGTTAGAAGACTTTATTATAATGAACAAAGTATGTTTATTATTCTGTAATAGTTTATAGAATGCTTATGATGATAATGGATTGCGAGCACCAAACTCGGGGTTTGAGAACCCAGATTTGGGGGCGTCACAATCAAAGCTTGGTTCTTTCTTCTTTTCTACTTGTAAACAAAGACTAACTTTTCTTTCTCTTTCTCTCAACTAAACAAGCTATAAGTTGTTGGTGGAAAATTACAAGACACAAATGATCTAGCAACTCTTCTTTATATAGAAATTCCAAAGTAAGGGTATAATGGACTTTAAACCATCCCACCTCCTTTCTCCACCTCTTTACTATTCCATCCTTGGTCACCAAGTAAAACCACTTTACTTGGTCACCAAGATGGTTGTCATGTGATCCATGGGACCCACATGGGTTGCCCCATGGGTTATCCTTATCCAACGGTTCGATCCACGGATCCGGTTCTTAATTTGGGCTTTAAGCTTAATAACTTTACTTTAATTGTTGGGCTTGCATTTTCCAACATTGGGCCTTAACATTTCCTACACTTGGGCTTGTACCATTCCTATCTAATCCTACAAGTCCAATACATTTACTTAATACTTATAATGTATTGTCTACGTATTCCTCTCGTATGCTAACCCGTATACTCATTCATAATATACGATATACTATCATTCACATATACTCGTATGATACTTCATATCATACTCGTATGCATTATTTCATATATTACTTGCTATTATACGATCCTCTTTTAAACAAGTTTTTACGTTCCTTAACCTCCTCAAATTAAGTACGCAGGTGAATAACTGCGTTTGCCATACTTGAAATATTATTACATATTCCATCCTCCCGTATTATTCTATCGTTACGCATTTCTCGAAAATTCAAAAATAATTCCTAAACAGAAATCCGTGAATAGTGTTTTTCGGAAAGCTTTTATTTTCGTCTTGGAAATTCAAACACTTTAATTCCTTCACGTAGCCAGAATACTACGACATTCCAATATATTTAGTTTATAGAACAACCTTCATCTTACTAACACATAATAATAACATATAATATAATTTTATTCATTATTTAATTAAAAAAAATTATTTTACAATAATCTGAATATCTCGGCCGTTACATCCTTCCCCCTTATAAGGATTCTGTCCCCAAAATCTCGTCTTACATTAAACAAATAACTGAGGGTAATTCTTCTTAATCTTTTCTTCAAGTTTCCACGTTGCTTCTTCAGTATCGTGGTTCTTCCATAACACCTTTGCCGAAGGTATCGCTTTGTTCCTCAGAACTTGCTCTTTTCTATCAATGATTTGAATAGGCACCTCTTCGTACGTCAAGTCCTTCTCAATATGAATAGGCTCATATTCTATCACGTGCTTATAATCTGGCTTATAAAGACGTAATACAGAAACATGAAATACATTATGTATTCATTCTAGGTCTGGAGGTAAAGCTATCATATAAGCTACCTCTCCTACTCTTTTTAATATCTCGAAAGGTCCTATAAACCTTGGACTTAACTTTCTTCTTTTTCCAAAGCGTATCTTTCCTTTCCAGGGAGATACCTTTAGAAATACTTCAAACTCTAGATTTACTCGATGCGAATCTGTATACTTCTTCTGTTTGTCTTGAGCTGCTACTAGACGCATTCGTATCGGTTTCACTATATCCGCTGTCTGCTGCACTAATTCTGGTCATAGCATTCGGCGTTCTCCCACTTCATCCCAACACAATGGTGTTCTGCACTTCCTTTCGTATAGAGCTTTATAAGGCGGCATGCCTATGCTCACATGATAATTGTTGTTATACGCAAACTCTACTAATGGTAGATAGTCATCCCAACTACCCTTGAAATCCATGACGCAAGATCTCAGCATAACTTCTAGCGTCTGAATTGTCATCTCGCTCTGCCCATCAGTTTGTGGATGATAAGCCACACTCAACTTCAGCTGCATTCCTATATGTTCTTGTAGACTCCTCCAAAAGCTCGATATGAAACATGGATCAAGATCTGACATAATCGAAACTGGTACTCCATGTCTGGAAATGACTTCCTTAACATAAAGTTTAGCTAACTTGTCTAAGTTTGTGAAACCCCATATTTTATGAATAAAGATTTAATTTTTTTTGAAATATTTTTTAAATATTATGGTGTGAATTTGAGATAATTTTATAGTTGTGGGTAGTATTTATAAATTTTGCAAAGTACGCAAGTTGTTATATAATATTCGATTGGTCGGGGAATATTTGTTTTAACAGGGAATATTCGTACGACGACACAATCATTGGTGGACTCCACAACAGAATTTATTGTCGGATTGAGAAAACGACAAAAATATTTTATTGAAAATAACGTCGAAAGTTTTACCATTAATACTGTTGAACTACTCAGTAGTAAAATTACAGTAATACGCGTGGTTGCATAATAGCACACGGTATTGATTATTGATGCTTACGTGATAAGTCACTCAGTTTTGTTTTATTGGTATTATTAATGTAATAAAACAGAAAAACTTTTTATATAAAACAGAATACTTTTATAAAGTTATTCGTTTTATTAGGCTAATAGTAAAATCTTTTTATATAAAACAGAATACTTTTATAAAGTTGTCTGTTTTATTAGACAATAATTAGAATATATTATATTTTATTATGCATAGTATTTGCATTGTGCCTGCATAGTATTTGCATAGTAAAATCTTTTATAAAGTTATTCGTTTTATTAGATTATAAATAGAATATATTATATTTTATTTAAAAGATTTTGCTTTAAATATGGACCGTCAGATTAAAGTAAATCAATCTAGACCGTTCATGAGTTAGTTACTATGCAGTCCATTTTTCTATAAATAGAAGCTCATTCCTTCATTATTTTCTTATGAATTCACTGAAACTCTAGAGAGAGAAATTATAGAGAGAGAGAAGAAAAATATTCTGCTACTTCACTACTCCGATATCAAGTTTCTTTTACGATAAGGGATGTTATTTTTTTTGTAATCATAAAGAGAATTTCTGTTATTCAATTCTTTATTATTCTGTTGGAATAACCTGTATACGCGGGCTACCTTATACTTGGTGAAATTCTTCTGTTATTCCATTCTTTATTATTCTGTTGGAATAACCTGTATACGCGGGTTACCCTATACTTGATGAAATTCTTCTGTTATTCCATTCTTTATTATTCTGTTGGAACATCCTATCGGTGCGTATTACGCCTGACCGGGTTCCGTTGTTTAGTATTCTGTTGGAATAACCTGTCTATGCGAAGTACCGCATGCATGGTGATTTCTGTTGTTAGTCCATTCTTTATTATTCTGTTGGAACATCCTGTCGGTGCAAATTTCGCCTGACCTGGTTTCGTTATTATTATTCTGTTGGAACAACCTGTCTATGTGAAGAACCGCATGCATGGTGATTTCTTTTGTTATTCCATTCTTTATTATACTCAGTTGGTTAAAGTTTTAACTTCTATACTCCATGAAATTAGTGGAATATCCTTGATATTTGCACTTCATCCAGTATCTTTTCGTGGAAATATTCTTCTGAGCATTCTTGAATCTTACTCTACAAAGAAGTATCATGTTGACAATTTGGACGTTATTAGTTCCTGGATAAATTAATTCTTGAACTTGTTTTATTGAATTCTTACATCATTGTCATCATCCTCATGTTTATATTTGTTGAAAGTCATCTGTGGCCTGTAGTGCATAGATGGACTTGGTATGATTATGACTAGGGATTATTCGGTATAATCATGACCGTAATGTTACAAATGATGTGGTAAAAGTCCTCATTGGCCTGTAGTGCATTGATGGACAGCTGTTGGCATGATCATAACCATTGATGAATACACGAATATCCTTGGCCCGTAGTGCATGGATAATTTGTGGTCGTGATACTAATGAATATCCTTGGCCGTAGTGCAGGGATGATGTGGATTATTTATTAAGCTGAGTCCCAACTATAAAAGTGATGAAAAACCTTTTAAATCATAAAAGATAGTAGATTTTATTCTCTACTTGACTCTTTTAATGAATTGCTTGTTCCGCTGCAGTTAAACTTGATGTCTATTGTATTTTATCAGTTTAACATTGTTGAAGACTAATGATAATTTATTCTGCATTATCTTAGTCATAATATTTCTTACTGGGCTAGTTGAGCTCACCCTTTCTTTCACTGTTCTCTTCAGAAAATGAGAATATAGCTAGGACGAGTCGGGGAACGGAGTGATGGACCAGATGATAGTTTTAGTAGTCCTCACTATTTTGTTAAATAGTGTGATAATAAATGTAATGAGTACTCCATTGAGTGTGGATATTGTCTAGATGACAATATTTGTATTAAAACTCACAACATATGTTTTGTCGTATTTTACACGACTGTTGTATAATTAGTTTGTATTTGTATTCTGTACCATGTATTTGGCGACCCAAGATGGGTGATGTATACCTATTTTTGGGGGCGTCACAAAGTTATACTTAACCCTTATTGGCAAAAAGTGAGCCGACTTCGTCAATCGGTCTACTATTATCCAAATCGCGTCATACCCCTTCTGAGTAACTGGAAGTCCCATCACAAAATCCATCGTGATATGCTCCCACTTCCACTCCGGAATCTCCAAGGACTGCAACAAGCCGCTTGGTCGTTGATGTTCGGCCTTAACCTTTTGACATGTTAAGTATATATTCATGTATTCTGTTATTTCTCTCTTCATATTCGGCCACCAAAAACTCTATCAAAGGTCTTGATACATCTTGGTACTACCAGGATGAATCGAGTACCTCGAACTATGAGCTTCTTGTAACACTTGCTCCTTTAATTCCGTCTCATTCGTAACCCAAATTCTTCCTTCAAATCTTAATAATCCCTCATTATCAAGACTATACTTCAATTCTTTTTCCACGGTTAGCTGCTTCTTCATCTGGTCACACTAATCATTTTTGAGATGTACCTCATTGACTCTCTCTAGAATGGTAGATTGAATATCCGCTGTAAACAGTCTCTGTCCCGACTCACTCGGTAACTTAACCTCCAACTTCATCCTAGCCATCTCTGTTATTAACTTAGTCTGAACCGTTAACATAGACAACTTTTCCCGACCCTTCCTGTAAGATGTGACGCCCCCAAAATAGGTATACATCACCCATTCTGAGTCGCCAAATATATGATATAGAAACAAATACAACTTCATTAATACAATTGTCGTGCAAAATACAACAACACATATACTATTAGTTTAAATACAAATATTGTCTAATAGACAGTATTCAAACTCAAAAGGAGTCCTTATTACAATTATTATCACACTATTTTATAAAATAGTGAGGACTGCTAACACAACTGACTGGAAACATCACTCCACATCCCGACTAGTTCCCGCTATATTCTCGCCTCCTAAGAAAAATGGAACAAAAAGGAAAAGGGTGAGATCAACTAGCCCAGTAAAAAATATTATGACTAAGATAATATATAACAAATTATCAGTAGTCTTCAATAGTGAAAAATTTGATAGAATATAATAGACAACAAGTTTTAGATCAACAACTGCAGCGGAAACATCAATCCATTAGAAGAGTCAAGTAGAGAATGAATTCTACTATCTTCTAAGATTTAAAAGTCCATCATCAATATTTTATCCATGTAACATCAATCAATATACATCTTGAATCAAATATTATCTTTGCACTACAGGCCAAAGATATTCATTTGTATTACTAGTTGGTCATGTTCATCTCACCACCAGTTCATCTTTGCACTATGGGCCAAAGATATTCATTAGTTAATCATTCATCTTTGCACTACAGGCCAAAGATATTCAGTAATATCATCATTTAGGACTGAGGATGATGAAAAATATCTTTAAAAAAATTAATCTAGTGAGACAAAAGGACAAATATTAGGGATTCGTACTACAGTTTATCCAAGTTAAAAAATTCTACATAATAATCAATTGTGGAGCAAAATTCAAAAATAAAGATCAAAACATGGATACAATCAAAGATAGTAACCACACTAGACATATTGGACAAAGAAGAGAAAATTTTATTTTTCTGTGAATAGTGTCGTATTCGTGAATAGTGTAGTATATGTTAATAGTGTCGTATACGTGAATAGGAACCCTGGCACAAAAAGGTAGAAATTCCACAATAATATTCATATAAATATTTCGGCATAATGATATTGAATGAAATAATATCATTTATGAAGAAAATAGCATCCCTTACCTCAAAAGAATAGTACTTCCGGCTGAAATATCAGGTATAAGGCTGAAAGAAACTTGTACTGAATAACAACTCTCAAAGTATCTAAATACTCACAAAAATACGCTCGATAATATAGAGAGAGAAAGCTTATTATTCTGGTGTGATTTTCAATTCTAACTAAGCACCCTATTTATAGGAAAATGCTAGAACACCAAAGCAGACTAACCTGTTACCTGATGACTTTACCTGTTACTATTCACGCCCACCACGTTTGAAATATAATTTTACCACATTTCTCACCAACCAAAAGTAGGGCCCACCCATTCTAGAAATTTCCAAAATATTTTAAATTTAAACAATAATCAACAACTTCAATAATTCATAATAAATAGCCCTTTTTCAGAAAAATTCGAGTCTCATGCCTATTCCATAGGAAATTTAATTCTCTACAACTCTGTAGAAGAAAGTTTTTTCAAATTCTAATCAGAAAATGTCCGAAATCCACATATGGATGATTTTTAATACCTTCATTCCGACAAAATACTGATAAAACACCTCAGTATTAATTCATTCATTTATATCCACATAAAATAAATATTTTCTTATCATATAAATTAATAATTAATTATTCATAAATAATATTACAGAATCACAATTATGACAATCAGGTCGTTCCCAGGAAAGAGTGGCCTTTCCGATAAGGATTTCTTCTTATTGGCGCGCAATTAGGTGACCAAACCTCTCCTTAGACAGAACTTTCTTAAACATTGTCAATAATGCTATCTAATAATATTATTCAAATAATATGAATTATTGATCTGATAATGGGAAATACTGTGCAGTAACAATTATTGAAACAACAATAATATAAAATATCAACATAGTAATTATTGAATCAATAAAATAAAATATTGAACAGTAATTACTGTAACAATTATTGAGTAGTGCCTTCTTATGTAAGAATCAATAATCCAATAATATTGTGCAATATCGTGTGCTACTGTGCAATACCGTGTGCTACTGTGCAACCACGCGTATTACTATATTTTAACCACTGGGTATTCCAACAGTGTTAACGGTAAGAACTACGCCATCATTTATAAAAACTCAAACTTGTCATTTTCTTCATCCGACCGTTTTTCGTTATGGGGCCACAAATGGCTGCGCCATCGTACGAATATTCCCCGACAGCAAGAATATTCCACGACAAAACGAATATTTCCCGACAACAATGAATATTTTATAACCACTTACTTATTTTGCAAAATTTGCACATTTCACCCATAACCAAAGCATTATATCAAATTAACACCTTATTATTCAAAATAATAATTAGAGGAAATTCAATTCTATTTATGAAAAAGTTGAGGGTCTTACAACCTCCCCTCCTTATGAAATTTCGTTCTCGAAATTGACGTACGTACCTGGTGTTTCGAAAAGGTGAGGATACCTCACTTTCATTTCTGTTTCGAACTCCCAGGTCATTTCTTCAATAGCATTGTTCCTCCACAAAACCTTAACTTGTGGTATAACCTTGGTGCATAGGACGTGCTCTTTCCTATCCAAGATCTTAACAGGTACCTCCTCGTACGTTAAATCTTCGGCTATCTCGTCTGCTTCTAACTCAATTATGTGGTTCGGGTATTTCACATATTTATAAAGCAAAGATATATGAAAAACATTATGAACACGAGACATGCTTGGAGGTAATGCGAGTCTATAGGTCACATTTCATATTCGGTCAAGAATATTAAATGGACCAACAAATCTTGGATTGAGCTTTCCTCTCTTTTCAAATCTTGTAACTCCCTTCCATAGAGCAATACGTAACAATACATGATTCCCAATATTAAATTCCACGACCTTTCGATAAAGATCCGCATAACTCTTTTGTTGATCCTGTGCCGTTTGTATATGTTATCGAATCGTTTGGATCTTTTCTGTAGTTATGCGTACCAATTCTGGTCCCAACAATGTTGCTTCATCCACCTCGTCCCAGCATACTAGAGAACGACATTTTCTTCCATACAACGCCTCGAATGGAGCCATGCCTATACTTGCTTGATAACTGTTGTTGCAGGAGAATTCCACCAATGGCAAGTACTTATCCCAACTTACTTTGAAATCTAGGACACATAGTCTTAATATATCTTCAAGGGTTTGAATAGTCCTTTCTGATTGCCGGTCCGTTTGAGGATGGTATGCCAAACTGAATCGTAAATCCGTGCCCATAGCTTTCTGCAAGCTAACCCAAAATCGTGAAGTGAATTTTGGGTCACGATCCGAAACTATGGATACTGGCATGCCATGCAATCTCACAATCTCATTCGTACATACGAGCAAGACGTTCAAGGGAATAAGTCTCTCGTATAGGCAAGAAATGAGCAGACTTGGTTAATCTATCAACAATAACCCAAATCGCATATATGCCTTGAGAAACCTTGGGAAGACCCGTAACGAAATTCATAGTAATGTGTTCTCACTTCCATTTTAGAATCTCAAGTGGTTGTAATGGACCCTTTGGCAGTTGATGCTCCGCCTTTGCACGTTGACAAGTTAAACACCTAAAGATAAACTTCGCGATCTCTCTCTTCATATTGCTCCACCAAAATGTATATTGAAGATCATGATACATTTTGGTACTCCCAGGATGGATTGTAAATGGTGTGTTGTGTGCCTCCATCATGATTCTATGCTTTAAGTCAGAATCGTTAGGAACACAAAGTCTGCAGTTGAGTCAAAGTATTCCTTCTTCATCGATTCTTGCTTCTGGAATAGTACCTTCTTGCACTTTATTCCTCATATGCATCAGCTCCAGGTCCGTAGTTTGACCAGCTTTAACTTTATCAATTAAAGTAGGTTCTAATCATATATTTGATATCATCACGTGGGTCCCTGGAGTCTTTAACTCTATCTCCATCCTTTGCAAGTCATACAAAATGGGCCTTTACGTTGACAATATCGCACTCGTACCCGCATATGATCTTCTACTCAATGCGTCAGCTACTACGTTTCCAGGATGGTATTGGATGTTATGATCGTAATCTCTCAACAGCTCAAGCCAACGTCGTTGCCGCATGTTGAGTTCCTTTTAGGTGCAGAAATATTCAAGGCTCTTATGATTCGTATAAATCTCCACTTTCTACCCATACAGGTAGTGTCTCCAGATCTTCAACGTGAAAATGACTGATGCAAACTCCAGATCATGAGTAGGATAATTCCTCTCATATTCTTTGAGTTGTCACGAGGCATAGGCTATGACTTTCCCATGTTGCATGAGAACACATCCTAACCCTTTTCCTAAAGTATCGCTGTAGATAACAAATCCATCCAAACCAGATGGTATTGTCAGAACAAGAGCCGAAATGAGTCTCCTCTTGAGCTCTTGGAAACTCTTCTCGCATTCCTCGCTCCATACGAATTTTGTATCTTTCCGAGTCAGCTGAGTTAACAAAGTAGCGATTCGAGAAAATCCTTTTACGAATCTCCGATAATAACCAGCTAAGCCCAAAAAGCTACGTACTTCGGTCACCGACTTCGGTAGCTTCCAACTTTGTATGGCTTCAATCTTCGTCGGGTTAACAGATACTCCATATTTTGACACTACGTGCCCAAGGAATGCTACTTCCTCAAGCCAGAACTCGTATTTCTTCAGCTTGGCATATAGCTTGTTATCGCGAAGCCTTTGAAGTACTAGCTTCAAATGGTTCTCATCACGGCTTTTGGAATATATGAGGATGTCATCAATAAAGACAACAACAAACTAATCCAAATATTCCTTGAACACACGGTTCATCATATCCATGAAAGAAGCAGGAGCATTAGTCAATCCAAAAGATATGACTAAGAATTCATAATGCTCGTACCAAGTTCTGAAGGCAGTCTTCAGAATATTCTCAATTTTAATCTTCAGCTGATGATATCCAGAACGAAGATTAATCTTTAAAAAGAATTGTTCTCCTTGCAACTGGTCAAACAGGTCATCAATACGAGGTAGTGGATACCTATTCTTGATGGTGATATGGTTCAATTCCCGATAGTCGATACAAAGTCGCATACTCCCATCTTTCTTCTTTACGAATAAAACAGGAGCACCCCAAGGAGATGTACTAGGACGAATGAAACTGATGTCTAACAACTCATGTAGTTGGACCTTTAACTCCTGAAGTTCAATAGAAGCCATTTGATATGGGGTTTTAGAAATGGGTTTTGTACCAGGTTCAAGGTCAATAAAGAATTCAACTTCAAGTTCTGGGAGTAGACAGGGAAGTTCTTCAGGAAATACGTCAGGAAATTTACTAACAATAGAAATATTATTCAAATCTGAAGTGTTTTTGTCCAAGTCCGTAACATGGGCTAAGAAAGCTTGACATCTATTTTGTAATAAACGAATAGCTTTATGGCTGATTGACTTTAGTGGTTTGGTTACTTGAATTCGCATAACAGGTTGGTTAGGAATATGAAAACTAATAACCTTACGAAAATAATCTATTTTAGCATGATGATTAGTTAACCAATCAATCCCTAAAATCACATCAAATGCAAGTATTTTCAAAGAAATAAGATCGGCAGGTAATGTGATGGTACTAACTTGGATCAAGCAAGATTTATAAACAGTAGATGTAATAAAAGTTTCTCCTAACGGAGTCTCAACAGTTAAGTCAAAGTCTAATTTCTCCGAAGTCAAGTTCAAATGTTGAGTACAAGCAGAAGAGATAAAAGAATGGGTAGAACTGGTATCTAATAAGGTATAAACTTCGCAAGAGTTTATGATTAGCTTATCCGTGATCACCTCGTTCGGGTTCGTCGCGTTTTGGCCAGTCATGATAAACGTCCTTCCAGGAATCACTAACTTTAACTTGTCCGAAACATCCTTCGGAGTCACCATTCTCGCTGGACTTGGTTTCGCTACAAGACAATCTCTAGCTATATGACCTTCCTTTCCACAGTTATAACACACCTTGGATTGTTGTGGGCAGTTTGGGCTGATATGTCCCTCTTTCTCGTATTTATAACAAACGACCGGTGATCATTCTCCTCCCCTAAAAACAGTTGATGTTGGTGCTGACGTCATCACGTTATCATTGTTGTACCTTCTCTTTTTGAAATCTCCCCCTGATTCGCTTCTTCTACTATCATGGCTACGATTACCACCAGAGTGGCTACCGCTTTTGTCTGAATGTTTTCCTTCCCGCTGGTTGTCATTGCTCCGATGACTTCTACCACCGGTATGACCCTGGTTGTGGTCCCTTGGTTGAACATACTCATTATCTCGCTCTAAAAGTTGAGCCTTGTTTACAACATCTGAATATAGAGAAAATTTATGAGAGATAAGATATTGTCGAATTTTAGGTTTCAGACCTCTCAGAAACATCCGCGTCATACGTTCCTCATTCTCTACCAAATGATGTGCAAACCTGGATAACTCTGCGAACTTAGCCTCGTACTGGATAACATAGTCATGTTGTTTTGTTTCAGTCTAATAAACTCTTCCTCCTTCATATAACGAATACTTTCAGGAAAGTACTTGTCATTGAACAGTTTCTAAAATGTTTCTCAAGACATATTGAGTGTGGCTGGCTGGGTACGCTTCATAGACTCCCACCAGTAGTCTGCCTCACCACGAAACATAAAGGTGGCGAGTGGAACCTTCTGTTCCTCAGTACATCCCAAGACATCAAATATCTTGGTAATTTATTTAACCCACGTTTCCGCCTTGATCGGATCCGGCTTTCCCATAAATTTTGGTGGTCCCAACTCTTTGAACTGCTTGGTTGTGACAAGCCGCGTGTTCTTATCATTTCCACCCGTATTTTGTACACGAGTCTCCCTCGTCTGATTTTTTATGAACAACAAAAAGCTTCTAAACATTCCATCATTCATCGTTTGTTTGGTAGTGTTTGTTTGGTAGTGTTGTCACAACCAAGCAGTTCAAAGAGTTGGGACCACCAGAATTTATGGGAAAGCCGGATCCGATCAAGGCAGAAACGTGGGTTAAACAAATTACCAAGATATTTGATGTCTTGGGATGTACTGAGGAACAGAAGGTTCCACTCGCCACCTTTATGTTTCGTGGTGAGGCAGACTACTGGTGGGAGTCTATGAAGCGTACCCAGCCAGCCGCACTCAATATGTCTTAGGAAACATTTCAGAAACTGTTCAATGACAAGTACTTTCCTGAAAGTATTCGTCATATGAAGGAGGAAGAGTTTATTAGACTGGAACAAAACAACATGACTATGTTATCCAGTATGAGGCTAAGTTCGCAGAGTTATCCAGGTTTGCACATCATTTGGTAGAGAATGAGGAACGTATGACGCGGATGTTTCTGAGAGGTCTGAAACCTGAAATTTAACAATATCTTATCTCTCATAAATTTTCTCTATATTCAGATGTTGTAAACAAGGCTCAACTTTTAGAGCGAGATAATGAGTATGTTCAACCAAGGGACCACAACCAGGGTCATACCGGTGGTAGAAGTCATCGGAGCAATGACAACCAGCGGGAAGGAAAATATTCAGACAAAAGCGGTAGCCACTCTGGTGGTAATTGTAGCCATGATAGTAGAAGAAGCGAATCAGGGGGAGATTTCAAAAAGAGAAGGTACAACAATGATAACGTGATGACGTCAGCACCAGCGTCAACTATTTTTAGGGGAGGAGAACGATCACCGGTCGTTTGTTACAAATGCGAGAAAGAGGGACATATCAGCCCAAACTGCGCACAACAATCCAAGGTGTGTTATAACTGTGGAAAGGAAGGTCATATAGCTAGAGATTGTCTTGTAGCGAAACCAAGTCCAGCGAGAATGGTGACTCCGAAGGATGTTTCGGACAAGTTAAAGTTAGCGATTCCTGGAAGGACGTTTATCATGACTGGCCAAAATGCGACGAACCCGAATGAGGTGATCACGGATAAGCTAATCATAAACTCTTGCGAAGTTTATACCTTATTAGATACCAGTTCTACCCATTTTTTTATCTCTTCTGCTTGTACTCAACATTTGAACTTGACTTCGGAGAAATTAGACTTTGACTTAACTGTTGAGACTCCGTTAGGATAAACTTTCATTACATCTACTGTTTATAAATCTTGCTTGATCCAAGTTAGTACCATCACATTACCTGCCGATCTTATTTCTTTAAAAATACTTGCATTTGATGTGATTTTAGGGATTGATTGGTTAACTAATCATCATGCTAAAATAGATTATTTTCGTAAGGTTATTAGTTTTCATATTCCTAACCAACCTGTTATGCGAATTCAAGTAACCAAACCACTAAAGTCAATCAGCCATAAAGCTATTCGTTTATTACAAAATAGATGTCAAGCTTTCTTAGCCCATGTTACGGACTTGGACAAAAACACTTCAGATTTGAATAATATTTCTATTGTTAGTAAATTTCCTGACGTATTTCCTGAAGAACTTCCCTGTCTACTCCCAGAACTTGAAGTTGAATTCTTTATTGACCTTGAACCTGGTACAAAACCCATTTCTAAAACCCCATATTGAATGGCTTCTATTGAACTTCAGGAGTTAAAGGTCCAACTACATGAGTTGTTAGACATCAGTTTCATTCATCCTAGTACATCTCCTTGGGGTGCTCCTGTTTTATTCGTAAAGAAGAAAGACGGGAGTATGCGACTTTGTATCGACTATCAGGAATTGAATCATGTCACCATCAAGAATAGGTATCCACTACCTCGTATTGATGACCTATTTGACCAGTTGCAAGGAGCACAATTCTTTTCAAAGATCAATCTTCGTTCTGGATATCATCAGCTGAAGATTAAAATTGAGAATATTCCGAAGACTGCCTTCAGAACTCGGTATGAGCATTATGAATTCTTAGTCATATCTTTTGGATTGACTAATGCTCCTGTTGCTTTCATGGATATGATGAACCGTGTGTTCAAGGAATATTTAGATCAGTTTGTTGTTGTCTTTATTGATGGCATCCTCATATATTCCAAAAGCCGTGATGAGAACCATTTGAAGCTAGTACTTCAAAGGCTTCGCGATAACAAGCTATATGCCAAGCTGAAGAAATACGAGTTCTGGCTTGAGGAAGTAGCATTCCTTGGGCACGTAGTGTCAAAACATGGAGTATCTGTTAACCCGACGAAGATTGAAGCCATACAAAGTTGGGAGCTACCGAAGTCGGTGACCGAAGTACGTAGCTTTTTGGGCTTAGCTGGTTATTATCGGAGATTCGTAAAAGGATTTTCTCAAATCGCTACTTCGTTAACTCAGTTGACTCGAAAAGATACAAAATTCATATGGAGCGAGGAATGCGAGAAGAGTTTCCAAGAGCTCAAGAGGAGACTCATTTCGGCACTTGTTCTGACAATACCATCTGGTTTGGATGGATTTGTTATCTACAACGATACTTTGGGAAAAGGGTTAGGATGTGTTCTCATGCAACATGGGAAAGTCATAGCCTATGCCTCGCGACAACTCAAAGAATATGAGAGAAATTATCCTACTCATGATCTGGAGTTAGCATCAGTCATTTTCACATTGAAGATCTGGAGACACTACCTGTATGGGTAGAAAGTGGAGATTTATACGGATCATAAGAGCCTTGAATATTTCTGCACCTAAAAGGAACTCAACATGCGGCAACGACGTTGGCTTAAGCTGTTGAAAGATTACGATCATACCATCCAATACCATCCTGGAAAAGCGAACGTAGTAGCTGACGCATTGAGTAGAAGATCATATGCGGGTACGAGTGCGATATTGTCAACGTAAAGGCCTATTTTGTATGACTTGCAAAGGATGGAGATAGATTTAAAGACTCTAGGGACCCACGTGATGATATCAAATATATGATTAGAACCTAATTTAATTGATAAAGTTAAAGCTGGTCAAACTACGGACCTGGAGCTGATGCATATGAGGAAGAAAGTGCAAGAAGGTACTATTCCAGAAGCAAGAATCGATGAAGAAGGAATACTTTGACTCAACTGCAGACTTTGTGTTCCTAACGATTCTGACTTAAAGCACATAGAATCATGATGGAGGCACACAACACACCATTTACAATCCATCCTGGGAGTACCAAAATGTATCATGATCTTCAATATACATTTTGGTGGAGCAATATGAAGAGAGAGATCGCGAAGTTTATCTTTAGGTGTTTAACTTGTCAACGTGCAAAGGCGGAGCATCAACTGCCAAAGGGTCCATTACAACCACTTGAGATTCTAAAATGGAAGTGAGAACACATTACTATGAATTTCGTTACGGGTCTTCCAAGGTTTCTCAAGGCATATATGCGATTTGGGTTATTGTTGATAGATTAACCAAGTCTGCTCATTTCTTGCCTATACGAGAGACTTATTCCCTTGAACGTCTTGCTCGTATGTACGAATGAGATTGTGAGATTGCATGGCATGCCAGTATCCATAGTTTTGGATCGTGACCCAAATTCACTTCACGATTTTGGGTTAGCTTGCAGAAAGCTATGGGCACGGATTTACGATTCAGTTTGGCATACCATCCTCAAACGGACGGGCAATCAGAAAGGACTATTCAAACCCTTGAAGATCTATTAAGGCTCTGTGTCCTAGATTTCAAAGTAAGTTGGGATAAGTACTTGCCATTGGTGGAATTCTCCTGCAACAACAGTTATCAAGCAAGTATAGGCATGGCTCCATTCGAGGCGTTGTATGGAAGAAAATGTCGTTCTCTAGTATGCTGGGACGAGGTGGGTGAAGCAACATTGTTGGGACCAGAATTGGTACGCATAACTATAGAAAAGATCTAAACGATTAGACAACATATACAAACGGCACAGGATCAACAAAAGAGTTATGTGGATCTTCATCAAAAGGTCGTGGAATTTAATATTGGGGATCATGTATTGTTACGTATTGCTCTATGGAAGGGAGTTACAAGATTTGAAAAGAGAGGAAAGCTCAATCCAAGATTTGTTGGTCCATTTAATATTCTTGACCGAATAGGAAATGTGACCTATAGACTCGCATTACCTCCAAGCATGTCTCGTGTTCATAATGTTTTTCATATATCTTTGCTTTGTAAATATGTGAAAGACCCGAACCACATAATTGAGTTAGAAGCAGACGAGATAGCCGAAGATTTAACGTACGAGGAAGTACCTGTTAAGATCTTGGATAGGAAAGAGCACGTCCTACGCACCAAGGTTATACCACAAGTTAAGATTTTGTGGAGAACTATGCTATTGAAGAAATGACCTGGGAGTTGAAAACAGAAATAAAAGCGAGGTATCCTCATCTTTTCGAAACACAGGTACGTACGTCAATTTCGAGGACGAAATTTCATAAGGAGGGGAGGTTGTAAGACCCTCAACTTTTTCATAAATAAAATTGAATTTTCTCTAATTATTATTTTGAATAATAAGGTGTTAATTTGATATAATGCTTTGGTTATGGGTGAAATGTGCAAATTTTGCAAAATAAGTAAGTGGTTATAAAATATTCATTGTTGTCGGGAAATATTCGTTTGGTCGTAGAATATTCTTGCTGTCGGGGAATATTCGTACGATGGCGCAGCCATTTGTGGCCCCATAACGAAAAACGGTTGGATGAAGAAAATGACAAGTTTGAGTTTTTATAAATAATGGCGTAGTTGTTACCGTTAACACTGTTGGAATACCCAGTGGTTAAAATACAGTAATACGCGTGGTTGCACAGTAGCACACGGTATTGCACAGTAGCACACGGTATTGCACAATATTGTTGGATTATTGATTCTTACATAAGAAGGCACTACTCAATAATTGTTACAGTAATTACTGTTCAATATTTTATTTTATTGATTCAATAATTACTATGTTGATATTTTATATTATTGTTGTTTCAATAATTGTTACTGCACAGTATTTCCCATTATCAGATCAATAATTCATATTATTTGAATAATATTATTAGATAGCATTATTGACAATGTTTAAGAAAGTTCTGTCTAAAGAGAGGTTTGGTCACCTAATTGCGCGTCAATAAGAAGAAATCCTTATCGGAAAGCCCACTCTTTCCTGGGAACGACCTGATTGTCATAATTGTGATTCTGTAATATTATTTGTGAATAATTAATTATTGATTTATATGATACGAAAATATTTATTTTATGTGGATATAAATGAATGAATTAATACTGAGGTGTTTTATCAGTATTTTGTCGGAATGAATGTATTAAAAATCATCCATATGTGGATTTCGGACATTTTCTGATTAGAATTTGAAAAAACTTTCTTCTACAGAGTTGTAGAGAATTAAATTTCTTATGGAATAGACATGAGACTCGAATTTTTCTGAAAAAGGGCTATTTATTATGAATTATTGAAGTTGTTGATTATTGTTTAAATTTAAAACATTTTAGAAATTTCTAGAATGGGTGGGCCCTACTTTTGGTTGGTGAAAAATGTGCTGAAATTTTATTTCAAAAGTGGTGGGCGTGAATAGTAACAGGTAAAGCCATCAGGTAGCAGGTTAGTCTGCTTTGGTGTTCTAGCATTTTCCTATAAATAAGGTGCTTAGTTATAATTGAAAATCACACCAGAATAATAAGTTTTCTCTCTCTATATTATCGAGCGTATTTTTGTGAGTATTTAGATACTTTGAGAGTTGTTATTCAGTACAAGTTTCTTTCAGCCTTATACCTGATATTTCAGCCGGAAGTACTATTCTTTTGAGGTAAGGGATGTTATTTTCTTCATAAATGATATTATTTCATTCAATATCATTATGCCGAAATATTGATATGAATTTTATTGTGGAATTTCTACCTTTTTGTGCCGGGGTTACTATTCACGTATACGACACTATTAACGTATACAATACTATTCACGAATACGACACTATTCACAGAAAAATAAAATTTTCTCTTCTTTGTCCAATATGTCTAGTGTGGTTACTATCTTTGATTGTATCCATGTTTTGATCTTTATTTTTGAATTTTGCTCCACAATTGATTATTATGTAGAATTTTTGAACTTGGATAAACTGTAGTACGAATCCCTAATAATTGTCCTTTTGTCTCACTGGATTCATTTTTTTAAAGATATTTTTCATCATCCTCGGTCCTAAATGATGATATTACTGAATATCTTTGGCCTGTAGTGCAAAGATGAATGATTAACTAATGAATATCTTTGGCCCATAGTGCAAAGATGAACAGGTGTTGAGATGAACATGACCAACTAGTAATACAAATGAATATCTTTGGCCTGTAGTGCAAAGATGAATATTTGATTCAAGATGTATATTGATTGATGTTACAGGGATAAAATATTGATGATAGACTTTTAAATCTTAGAAGATAGTAGAATTCATTCTCTACTTGACTCTTCAAATGGATTGATGTTTTCGCTGCAGTTGTTGATCTAAAACTTGTTGTCTATTATATTCTATCAAATTTTTCACTATTGAAGACTACTGATAATTTGTTATATATTATCTTAGTCATAATTTTCTTTACTGGGCTAGTTGAGCTCACCCTTTTCATTTTTGTTCCATTTTTCTCAGGAGGCGAGAATATAGCGGGAACTAGTCAGGATGCGGAGTGATGTTTCCAGTCAGTTGTGTTAGCAGTCCTCACTATTTTATAAAATAGTGTGATAATAATTGTAATAAGGACTCCTTTTGAGTTTGAATACTGTCTATTAGACAATATTTGTATTTAAACTAATAGTATATGTGTTGTTATATTTTGCACGATAATTGTATTAATGAAGTTATATTTGTTTCTGTATCATATATTTGGCGACTCAGAATGGGTGATGTATACCTATTTTGGGGGCGTCACATCTTACAGGAAGGGTCGGGAAAAGTTGTCTATGTTAACGGTTCAGACTAAGTTAATAACAGAGATGGCTAGGATGAAGTTGGAGGTTAAGTTACCGAGTGAGTCGGGACAGAGACTGTTTATAGCGGATATTCAATCTACCATTGTAGAGAGAGTCAATGAGGTACATCTCAAAAATGATGAGTGTGACCAGATGAAGAAGCAGCTAACCGTGGAAAAAGAATTGAAGTATAGTCTTGATAATGAGGGATTATTAAGATTTGAAGGAAGAATTTGGGTTCCGAATGAGACGGAATTAAAGGAGCAAGTGTTACAAGAAGCTCATAGTTCGAGGTACTCGATTCATCCTGGTAGTACCAAGATGTATCAAGACCTTTGATAGAGTTTTTGGTGGCCGAATATGAAGAGAGAAATAGCAGAATACATGAATATGTGCATAGCATGTCAAAAGGTTAAGGTCGAACATCAACGACTAAGCGGCTTGTTGTAGTCCTTGGAGATTACGGAGTGGAAGTGGGAGCATATCACGATGGATTTTGTGATGGGACTTCCAGTTACTCAGAAGGGGTATGACGCGATTTGGATAATAGTAGACCGATTGACGAAGTCGGCTCACTTTTTGCCAATAAGGGTTAAGTATAACTTTGTGACGCCCCCAAAAATAGGTATACATCACCCATCTTGGGTCGCCAAATACATGGTACAGAATACAAATACAAACTAATTATACAACAGTCGTGTAAAATACGACAAAACATATGTTGTGAGTTTTAATAAAAATATTATCATCTAGACAATATCCACACCCAATGGAGTACTCATTACATTTATTGTCACACTATTTAACAGAATATTGAGGACTACTAAAACTATCATCTGGTCCATCACTCTGTTCCCCGACTCGTCCCACCTATATTCTCATTTTCTGAAGAGAACAGTGAAAGAAAGGGTGAGCTCAACTAGCCCAGTAAGAATTATTATGACTAAGATAATGCAGAATAA